>OX418221.1:13979796-14323066 GCA_948455865.1 Conomelus anceps
AAGAAGAAGAAGAAGAAGAAGAAGAAGATAAAAAAGAAAGAGTTTGCAACAAAACGAAAAGAAAATGAGAAAAAGTTTTGAATGAGCCAAACCAAATCAACGAACGGACCGCCAGTGTCGGTCTGTGGCCTTTGCTCTTCCACTCAACTTCACACAACACACACACACACACACACACACACAACATAGACAACATTCAACAAGACAACAACCAACAACTATCATCCGAACAACATCCAGCATAGAGCAGCAGTGGACCGCTTCTTCAAGATGCAGCGTAAAACATTATTCGGCGTCTCTGTCTTTTACACGTCCATCCCCATTCACTTTTTCACTCTCTACCTCTCTCCCAATATTTCTTTCCTTCCTTCCTCTTCCTCTTTCGTCTTCGATGATCGGTTCGTCAATCCTTCTTCCACTTGCTCACTATTGAACTGGCCAGCCTCATCTCATCTCTCTTTTTAACAGATGTAACATTTAAAAAGGCTTGAGTGTGTGCATGCGGGCGCGCCTCAAAAGAGGACCACACAAAGTGCGGGTGTTCTCTTTGTAGGAGCGCGCACACGCACATACGCGCGCACTTACTGAGGGAGTATTCGCACATATATGCCAAGGTATTAATCCTACAAAGTACCTGCTTATATTTTTTAATACCCTCCTTTCTTATGTGTTGTTGGGGGGGGGGGGGCGAATGTGGGTCTGTAAATTTGTGTTTTCTGCTTGAGCTGCCTTCGACCTCTCTGGTTTGCCAGCTATAATTTTCTATGCATCGTTTCTGTAGGTACTTTACCTGGGTTTGTTGTATCCTATGTTTGCGTATCCTATTATTATGGCAAGCAGATAGTGCACAGCGCACCTATATCCGACTGTTCTTTACAACTGAGTGCTCTCGCTCTTTGTCATCTCCTTCTGCTCCTCCTCTTCCTCCTCCTCTTCCTCCTTCTCCTCCTCCTCCTCTTACTCATCCTCCTCCTCCATCTCCTCCTCCTCTTCCTTCTACTTCTCCTCTTTCTCTTCCTGATCCTCCTCCTTCTCCTTCTCCTCATCCTCCATCTCCTCCTCCTCCATCTCCTCTTCTTCCTCCTTCTCTTCTTCTTCTACTCCTCCTCCTCCTCATTCTCTTCCTCTGCCTCCTCTTCCTCCTCCTCCTCATCCACTCCTCCTCCTCCTCCTCCTTCTTCTTCTCTTCTTCTTCTCCTCCTCCTTATCTTCCTCCTCCTCCTCTTCCTCCTCCTCCTGCTCCTCTTTCTCCTCCTTCTCCTTCTCCTTCTCTTCCTGATCCTCCTCCTTCTCCTTCTCCTCATCCTCCATCTCCTCCTTCTCCTCCTCATCCATCTCCTCCTCTTTCTCCATCTCCTCCTCTTCCTCCTTCTTCTCCTCCTCCCCCTCCTCATCCTCTATCTCCTCCTCATGCCACTTCTCCTCCTTCTTCTCCTCCTCTTCCTCCTCCCCCTCCTCATCCTCTATCTTCTCCTCTTGCCACTTCTCCTCCTACTCTTCCTGCTCTTTCTCCTCATACTCCTCCTTCTCCTCTTCCTCCTTCTCCTCCTCCTCCTCCTCCTCTTCCTCCATTTCCTCCTCTTCTCCTCCTCCTCCTCCTCTTCCTCCTTCTTCTCCTCCATTTCCTCCTCCTCCTCCTCTTCCTCCTTCTTCTCCTCCATTTCCTCCTCCTCCTCCTCCTTCTCTTCCTGATCCTTCTCTACCTCATATTCCTTCTCCTCTGCCTCCTCCTCCTGCTCCTCCATCTCCTCCGCCTCCTTCTCCTTCACCATCTCCTCCTCCTCCTCCTCCACCATCTCCTCCTCCTGCTCCTCCTCTTCTTCCATCTCCTTCTCTTCCTCCTCCTCCTCCTCCAACTCCTCTTTATCATCTTCCATCTTCATTTCTTTCTGCTTTTTCATTTGTTATTTTGAGCTATTTTTCCTCTCTTTCTTCTTTTCTCTTCTTCTTCTCATTCTTTTTCTCATTCTTCTTTTTAGTTTTCTTTTTCTTTCTTTTTTTCTTCTCCTTTTCCTTCTTCTCCTCTCTTCTTTAATTCCTCTCTCTTCTCTTGCTATTCTGAGTAAGATGATAAGCGAACGGTAGACGTATTTTTCGAGCTCCTGTTTCAAGTGTTTTTCTGCCGGGTTCTCTTGAAGTTATTTGGTTGAAATTTGGTGGAGGTGTGAAGTTAGTGTTACAGAGTGCATTGCGCTTTTCAAATTCTTCTTAGTGACTGTTATAGTGTGGATAGGTGAGTAAAACCTGTCACCAAACTCGTCAGTGAATACAAGGGCTAATGCTGGTCGAGTTAAGGCTGTAGATAAGCGGTTGGACTCTGCTACTGTTGGAGCTTCTAGTTCTATCAGGCGTTCCTTATCGGCAGGCTCTGATATTGCTATTTCGCCTGCTATCTTAGAGGCGATAAAAGAAACTGTTACAGCTGTTCTTATGAGTGATTCCGTACTGCAAAAATTGGCTGATAAGCTTGCGCCCCTTATTGACGATAGGCTTTCTACCATGCAATCTGAAATTAATAACCTCAAAACTGACATTAATAACCTCAATACTGAACTTATTACATTGAAAAATAAAACTGTTAAGTGTGAAACGGGTTATGTGGACGCCCTGGATAATCTCGAACAATATCATAGACGCAATAATGTAAGAATCTTTGGTGTGAATGAAATTCCTAATGAGAACACTGATAGTTTGGTTGTTGATATGTTTGAAAATGCAATGGGGGTTTTAATTGATCCTCAGCTTATTGATAGATCGCATCGAATCGGCCGAAAAAATCCCGAAGATAATCGACCTAGACCCATCATCGTTAAGTTTGTGAGTTACAAGACTCGCAGCCTGATCTACGACAACAAGAGCAAACTAAAGGGCACCGGTGTTCTTGTGCGTGAGGACCTCACGAGGAGACGCGTTGCTCTCTATAGACAGATGGTAGCCAAGTATGGGGTTAAAAACGTCTGGACTAGTGATGGCCGAGTAATGTATGTTGGGGGGGATGGGAGGCGATCTGTCGCTAGGCTGAGCGAGCTGCTTGTCGGGGTGTGACTGTGTGACATTGTTTCTATGATTCATTATGAACTTATAGTTATTTTCTTGATTTAAAATGACTGTTTTTCATTTTCATTGAAAGTTATGGATTTTGTTGAATATTCATTCACTGATTGATACATGTTTTGCCCACATATATACACTTATTTAGTACGTATACAATATATACACTTATTCAGTACACATATATACACTATACATTGCTTATATACACTTGGTACACTAACACTTACAGTTATACTATATTGTTGTTTATATTATGCAATAGTTTAAATGCATAATTCTAATTTATTTTTATAATCCATCCTTTGTTCTATAATAGTAAAAACTCTGATATTCTAATCACACAACTTTTCCGCTACTTGGAAGTTTCAAGTTAGCTGTCTATTAAAATCTGATTTATTTATTTGATTTTTTTTCTCATCAAAGTTGAGTATAAGTTGTAAAATGTTTACATGGTTCTTCCATACAATTATGATAATTTATTTTATGTCTTTCTCACTGTTTGATCAAAATTATCACCCTAATTTCCTTTCAAAGTATTGGAGCTTGATAAATTTTCGTCTTGACCGAGTTTGTGTCATGAACTTATCCGAGTTGACACATTTAATGGACAGTCATCCATCTTCGCTTAAGCTGTCTCATATTAACGCTGAGTCTTTACCGGCTCACTTTGATGACTTCAAGGAATTATTCAATAACGTATTGAAGCTTGATATTGTTGGTATAAGCGAATCTTGGCTCAAACCATCGCTGCATTCCAATTCATTTGAGATGCCTGGCTACTGTCTTCTACGTAATGACAGAATTGGTAGGTCGAGGGGTGGGGTGGCGATTTATGCTCGCTCTTCACTGTCCCCTCGGCTTATTCTTTTGTCTCCCCAGCCTTATTCTAATTCCCCCGAATTCATTTTTATTGAGGTTGCCGTTGGGAGTGAAAATGTTCTAATTGGTGTTGTCTATCGACCCCCAAAAGCGGGACGTTTACATATGCTTGAGGATGCTCTGTTGGAGATTATGCATAATTATCAACACATCATTATGCTTGGTGACTTCAATTCCAATTTACTGAAAGACAATTCAGAAAAACGGCAGCTCATCACTATGACTGAATCTTTGAATCTGCATATTCTGAATAAAATCAATCCAACTTATCACTTGCCTAACTCGCATACATTGCTCGATTTGGCCATAGTAAGTGACCATGAATATGTTACCTCCCACGGTCAGGTACCAGCGCCTTGTTTTTCTATGCATGACATGATTTTTGTTGTTTACAATCTGTTCCATAACCAACAGGCATCTTTCAGCTTTACTTATAGAAGCTTCAAACATTTTGATACTGAGAGATTTCTGTATGATGCCTATAATTTACCATGGCACTCTATTGGACTGATCAGAGACATTGACAACAAAGTTACCACTTTCAATAACATGATACATGATATCTTTGATAAGCATGCTCCTCTATGTACTGCTCAGTTCAAGCACAAACCCGTGCCATGGATTAATGAAGAAATCTTGAAGGCAAGACAGGAACGTGATAGAGCTCGTAGAATCTTTGGCAGGACAAACTGCCCTGCCGATTTTAATACTTTCAAGTGTTTACGTAATCGAGTAAAGTCGCTCTGTCGAAATGCTAAGCTTCGGTTTTATCATAATCAATTTTATCAAAGCAACTCTTCATCAACTCTGTGGGATAATGTACGAAAGTTGGGGGCTCATCCTGGTAAGTCTAAGGCAAGTATCAATATTCCTCTTGATGATCTCAACAATTTTTTCACTACATATTCCACTCCATCAGTACCTAACAGTTCGAATCCTTCTTTAAATCAGTCTATTCTTCAATTCAGCCATGTTCCACCTGAAAATCAGTTCTATTTCTCTTATGTTCTTCCTTCCACTATATCTCATTTAATACTATCAATCTGTAAAAATTCCAAGGGCATTGATGGCATTCCTATCCTCTTCTATAAAAAACTCCTTCCTATTATTCTTCCCTCTCTGACTCACATTTTTAATTTTTCTCTACAGAGCGGCGTGTTCCCTGAATTGTGGAAATATTCTATTGTCAGGCCCATCCCTAAAACTCACAACCCTACTGAACCTAGCGACTGGAGAGCAATTCATATTTTGTGTTCTATTTCTAAAGCCTTGGAGAGAGTTGTACATGTCCAAGTCAATACTCATTTATGTGATTTTAATTTCTTTTCCAAGTACCAATCTGGATTTCGCCCCAACTATAGTACTGGTACTGCACTGGTGCGCATCACTGATGACTTGCGGGCAGCCATGGACAAACGACAGGTCACAGTCCTTGTGCAATTTGATTTTAGCAAGGCATTTGACTCACATTTCCTTCTCTTGGAGAAACTGAAGCATCAATGTCACTTCTCTAATTCGGTTGTTGCTTGGTTTCTATCATATTTGTCTGGTCGCTTTCAAGCAGTTGTTGATGGCTTGGGAAATATGTCAGCATGGTCCCCAGTTTTGCGTGGTGTACCACAGGGCTCTGTGCTTGGGCCATTGCTCTTCTCAATTTTCATAAATAATGCCCCACTAGTCTTTCAAAACTGTTCATATCATCTATTTGCTGATGACCTCATCATCTATTCTCATTCATCTGTTGAAAATATTACTGATTGTATAGAGAATATGAATAGTAATGTCTCTTCTCTTCTCCTATGGGCTTCTGATCATCAGCTGGTTCTCAATCCCTTGAAGACCAAAAGTGCTATCTTTGGCTTTTCAAGACTTCTTAACCGTATTGAGTTGGAGACACTTCCCACTATCATGATTGGTGATAGGCGAATAGCCTATTCTGAGTGCCTGAAAGTTCTGGGAGTTCTTCTTGACCAGACTCTTAGCTGGAAAAATCAAACAACTCATGTATGCAATCGTGTTTTTGCAGGAATGCACCAGTTCAAAAAGCTCAAAAATTTTCTTCCTAGGAGCATCCGAATTCTATTGGTAAGATCACTAATACAGCCTCTGCTCGACTACTGCTGCTTGGCTTATATTGATATTACTGCTGAGCAGAATACAAGGTTGCAAAGGTCACTGAATTATGCAATCCGCTTCATTTTTGATGCTAGGCGTGATGATCACATCACTCCTTTCTTTGAGGAGCTAAAGTGGCTTAAGCTGGTAGAGCGTAGAAAGTATTTTCTGCTTGTTTTGGTCTACAAACTGATAGTGAAAAACGAGGGACCTGACTATCTTCGTAACTCCTTCACTCTCCTTACTGATGTCCAGCCTGATCGAGGAACTAGGTCCCATGAGCTTACCCTCCAAATACCACTTCATCGTACTGCAGTTTTCAATTCATCTTTTCTTACATCTGCCTGCCGTTGTTGGAACTCCCTTCCTTACCGCCTAATACAATCCCATTCATTAGCTAGTTTCAAAAGAAATCTGTTCAAGTACCTACTTGAGGGTGACTAAATGACTGTCCTATTGGTTGTGCTTTGATTGAGATTCCCATTCATTTTCTTTCTTTAATAATTAGTATTCTTGTTCTTTCTTTATTCATATGTTTTTCTCCCTTTTCTAATTCTTTCTTCCAATTTGTTTCTACTCAATTCATCTGGCCACTTTCTACTAATTTAATTACTTGCTCCTTGCTATTGCGCCCTTTGATGCTTTTAATCTCATCAATCTCAACTTCATCATCATTCTCCTTTCTTTTTTTCTTTTCTATTTCATAAGTCCATCGTACAATTTGTTTCCCAGTTATTCATTTTTATTTTTACTTCTTTTTTTTTTGCTACATACATTTCATGAGTTATGTTTTATCATTAGCAAATATATATTTTTTTCTTTTAATTAATCTTTTTAGTTTATTTCAACTATAATTACTTAATGTAATGTAATATTTTATATTTTAGGATATATTTATTAGTGTTTGCCATAGGTCTTACTAGACCTGGCAACGTAAGATGTTATAAATAAAAATATCAAATATCTCTCTCTATTCTTTTTGATCAGTCAATGGAATTTTGTAAATTTAAGTAAATAAAGTATTTTTATCTATCTTTATCTTCGCTTTTTCTGATTCTCTTTTGTTCAAATATTTCCTCGTCTTTTCTCTTTCCATTTTGTCCTCATATATCTGTCCTATCTTATTCACTCTTTAACACCTTCAAGTCTTCCCCTGTTTTCCTCCTCATGAAATTTCTTATTTCTTTATCCTTCTTCTCTCTCCACAATTTCTTCCTGCTCATATTTTTTCCTCCAATTTCTAAACCATAAACTTATTAAATTATATAGAAGCATTTTTTTGGGAGGATGAAGACCCCATAGGTCTGAGACCTGTCCGTGGGTAATGAATTGGATGATGGTGATTGGTGAGTTGGACCTACAGTTTTAGGTTGGTTCCGAACCACCGGGAGTGATTTTACAGCAGAGAACAGAGTCTTTTTTGCTGGCCAATCCAATTGGTCACCCTTACAAAGAGCGCCCAGGAGTTTCGTAGCTTATCTCTGATTGAAGAGATACCTGCTACGGCACTCGGCTATCACTGCCCTAATTTTATTCACATTTTATTGCTTCTATTGAAATGAGGTACGGTATACTGGACAACATGTATTCTTCACTGAAATGATCGGAAGTAATGATTCTTGAAGCTACCCCATGTACTATCCCTTAGAAGACCATGCATTTTATATAAGATGCATATTATACTTAGGAATTTGCTTATTATATTGTAGAAGTATTGTTACAAGAGCAAACAAGCAGTTAGTCACGCACTTGTTCTATTTAAATAATTCTATTGCTTTTATGGTTGGACGTGACTTCGACTGATCTTCATCCGATCTTCTAATTCTCTCTCCTTAGATGTCTTTGTCATTCTTATTCTTCAAGTCTGCAACTCTCTCACTCAATTGATTTCTCGAGACTTCTCGTGATTTCTTCAGATTTCTGGAACGATCGAGATCATGTTTGATTCTCGAAGTGTCTGGTGAGCTCCAATTCTTGGAATTATACAACTACAACAGCTATATAAAGGAGCCCACATGAACCAGATAGTGAGTTTTACAAAAGCTTGCGTGACAGTTACGTTTTACAAACCCATGTAACAGATTGTATTACAGATCTCGTAGAAGAGACAATCCAGTGCCACTGGAGTAAACGGTGCTTTATTCAGTCTTTAGACAGTGTCAAGTGCAGAGACAAGTGTTTATTGTTTATGCAGCTTACTAATAGTTTAAAGACGTTGTGTTAAGTGATATTATTTGGGACTGTCAAATAACTAATTGGACTGTGTTTTTGTAAGTGATAGTTGCTCTTTTTATAATTTCTTTCAGCATTTTTGTACTTTTTATTGGACTCTTGTTTCTTTTATTATTGATCAGCCTGTAATTACTTATTTATTAATTCTTGTAAATAATTACTGGAAATAAGTATTAGCTTGTCATTTGATGATCTGTTTTTATTGAATTAATTGAACTTACATTAATTTGTGTAAATAGACTAATTTGTGTAAATAAAGTGCAAGTGTGAACTTTAGTGTTGCCAGCCTTATTTTAGTTATTAGAACTTGTAACAGTATTTTATATAAATTATAGGTATTTTTTACCTGGTGTTATTAGACTATTGGTCGGCGGGTTGATGTCAAAGCTGTTAGCCAACATTGCATTTTTAGATGTGCATCAAAAAAAAATTCGGAGGATGAAGCCTACATAGGTCTGAGACTTGTGCGTGGCTAATGAATTGGATGATGGTGATTAATGAGTTACCTACAGTTTTAGGTGGGTTCCGAACCACCAGGAAGTGATTTTACAGTAGAGAACAGAGTCATTTTTGCTGGCAAATCCAATCGGTCACCCTTATAAAGAGCGCCCAGGAGTTTCGTAGCATATCTCTGATTGAACAGATACCTGCTACGGCACTCGGCTATCACTTCCCTAATAGTTATCATCCAACTCTGGATGTATGATATTAATTTCAATCATTTAGTACTGTTTCTATAGAATTCATTCACCTTTTTCAATACCTTATTACTTGTCAGCTACCTTACAATTATAGGGTATGAATATATATATATATATATATATATAGTGTGGCATAGTAACCTATTCATATTATGCTAATTGGGAGCCCTCATCCACCTATGAAAATTTCTAAAGGAAAGTGCTTATGGTGACTAACTATCAGCCTTGCATAACTTCAATAACAATCTATAAACTCGAGTAATACGTGTTGAAAACATGTGGGTAATCGTAAAATCTTGTGATAATGTTCCACATAATTGGATCAGGTGCGCGCACGCGTACACACAACAGCAAGAGCAAGTTACTTTCCAACAGCCATCTCTTGGGGCCGACAACAGCAGAATATAATGCTCCACACTCAACTTATAATACATACAATGCCACCACAATATGGATGATGATGGTATTATGCCATACTGACATACAGGAAGCATTTGAAATGTTTTTTCTCACAATCTCGGGTATTGTTCAAGATTATGGAAGTAATTTGTTACTGTGAGCTAGTGGCGAATGGGATGAAAAATTCAACCGATGTGAAAATGAAAAGTATAACATAAACCATTTCTGTAATGAGTAATGCAGATGCTGTCACAACCACTACTTTAGTAGTTTATGCAACGATTTTATTTTGACCCTTATTAAGGCACGAGTTAGATGTAAGTTATAACACGAGCGAATGCGAGTGTTATAAATATCTCATGAGTGCTTTAATGGTCAAATAAAATCGTTGCATACACTATTTTATCTACGACCACTAGTATACATTTAATTAAAACAATTTCATTTTACCTGTGACTGTCAGAGATACCTAACCTCTCATCTCAAATACGAGAAGTTATAGTAGATTGTTAGGTTAAAGCAGCTGGTGTAGCAGTTTGATCAAATCAGCTGATAGTTTCACAATATTGAATTACGATAATGATTCCATCAAAAATGCTTCTGATTGGTCCAGAACCCGTGTTATAATGTAGAACCTGTACTATAATGAGCTCATTATTCAACGGGTTTCAAAAAGCATTTCGAAAAGACAGCTGTTTTGGCATCAATTGTGAAACTGTAATGTATACATTATGACATGGTCGTAGATAAATATTATTAACATAGGTACCATGTGCTCTTACTATCACATATTAGATATGCTATCTTAGTATGGGGTAATAATTTGGGGAAGTGATAGCCGAGTGCCGTAGCAGGTATCTGTTCAATCAGAGATAAGCTACGAAACTGGGCGCTCTTTGTAAGTGTGACCGATTGGATTGGCCAGCAAAAAGACTTTGTTCTCTGCTGTAAAATCACTTCCCGGTAGTTCGGAACCCACCTAAAACTGTAGTACCAACTCATCAATCACCATCATCCAATTCATTACTCACGCTTTCTTTGTAGCGGCAAAGGTGATATTGTGAAAGATAATGAGTAATAAGACGAAATTTTCACAATCACATTTATTAAAACTCTGAGAAACTAGTTTCGGTTGTTACACCATTATCAATCTCAATCAAACTTATTATTCATCATTACTCACGCACAGGTCTCAGACCTAAGTGGGCTTCATCCTCCGAAAAAAATCATCAAAACAAAACCTTGATAGGGTGTTTAAGATCCAAAAGAAACCGGTTAGGGGTATAGAAAGAGTGAATAGATTTGATTCATGTATGCCGTTGTTCAAGAGACGTGGTCTCCCAACTGTACCCTGCTTATATGTGTATGAAGCTATTTTATGTTAAAAAAGAATGATATTAACCAAAATCTTGACGAACAAGATTATAGTACAAGAAGCAGATGAGATTATCACTTGGTGAGTCACAATAGTAGCTAATTCAATTAAAAACCTAGATGTATTGGTAGAAAACTCTACAAAAAGCTATCGCTGTTTTTAAAGTCTTGAAAATATAGAAACATTTAAAAAACAATTGAAAAAAGATGTAGTTGATAAAGACTATGTTCAAGAGTTCCTTTCACATCAACATATTAAGCCTCACCTCAACTAATTGATATAGTATGGTAACTAGTGTATAATTATTGTTGATCTGACTTGTCTTATACTCCGTAACTATTCTCCAAGACGAAACCTCAAAAAAACGAGATTCTATAGTGTCGGTCGTCATGACATTTTCAATCTCAATAAACTCTTGTTTAAGTGGTTGTGACAACATCTATATCTGTGATTCTCAACTAGTGTGCCGCGAGATTCGCCATGGTGTGCCGCGAAATTTTCGAGACAATGTGGCAATGAAAGTTAACAACAATTAAAAAGAAAATAATTAAATATAAATATAAAATGGACAAGGAAATATTTATTTTCTAGTGATATATCAGGATGCACATTAGTACCTAAAGAGAAATTTGAGATTGTTTTTTTACATATAGTTCAATTCTTGATGGAATTGATGACAAACACACCACACGCATTTCTTGATCAACTGATAGAAGTGTTGCCAACTCGCCTGTCAGTGTGCCGCGAGTACGGTCAACAAAGGAGACTGTGCCGTGACCAAAAAAAGGTTGAGAACCACTGATCTATATTATATAGGGAAACAATATCCGTGAGCCGTAGCAGGCATATGTTCAATCAGATAGATAAGCAACGCTCTCCTGGGCCTTCTTTGTGAGGGTCGTCGATTGGATTGGCCAGCAAAAAAGACTCTGTTCTCTGCTACACAATTACTTCCCGGTGGTTCGGAACCCACCTAAAATTGTAGGTCCACCATGTTTTTCTACAAAAATCTACATAAGTTAGATTCAAGTTAGGATTCCTAGTTGGAAGGTTGGTTTGATCCCCACTATTTACTTTTGACATTTCTATTTATGAGGAATAATAAGTAGATTTAAGTTATACCTTGACTTAGTAGAGTTTTATCTCATCCATACAAAATGAAAATTGGATGAAAATAATGACGTTTTCTGTTTAGAATAAGAAGAGCCTAAGCTAATTGATACATTGGACATATTCCTTCTCATTTTCAAGTCATATCAAACTATACTGCAACACTCCTAAAAACAACAGAAAAGCAACTATTAAGCTGTTGCATTGGTGTATTCTCATTTTAATGGGATGAAATTGAAAGAGAAAGAACCATTTTTGGTTTCCTATTGATGTAATGCTTACTGTTGTACACAAATCAAATCAAGAGGTGGAGCAAAACAAGATAAAGAAGAATAATTGATTTTGTGTGTGTTTGAAATGCTAAAAAATGAACTACAGTTAGTGTGTATATGTGTGTGTTACAAAAATATTAATAACTCAATCGATTTGCGGTGTCGCAAATTTTCATGAGCTTCAACAACTTGTGCGGTTTGTTTTTTTCGAAAACATTTTGAACCTCTTCTGGAACTTCGGAAAAAGTTGCTTTCAGCGTCCCAATAACAGAATGGAATTTTACAAAAACATTTTTCAAGCGATACCGACCCAATTGAGACATTGTCCAGTTGAATAAAACGCATCTGCATGATGCATGAGCTGTATCCAATTCGAAAACTCACTACAAAAACTCGGAAATAATTAGCAATTGATAAATAATGTGCCGCTATATTCAATTGACGTAGAGCTTCAAAGACTGAACATTTTTTCGTTTTGCTAAACTTGGTGGGTGGTAGCACTGTATATAAATTCCGTGGCGGCAAAAACAAAATCGACCGGCAAGATTTTCAATAAATTTAATGAATGAGACTGAAAAAGTTGCCGGCAAGTTGTGTGTTGTAATATTGTCGGTTACATATCAAAGTAAGTTCATAAAAGTTGGTCGTAAGTCTGTCATTCGGATGAGTTGGCATGTTGTTTGCAGATTCTTCTTGTGTGATCCACGGACAAGTTGTTTGCATTTTTTGTTTCATTTTACGCGTGCCTAGTTGTGTCTGTACTTCACACACACACATACACACTAACTGTATTTCATTTTTTTAGCATTTCAAACTTGTGTATGTCTTTAATATTGATACCACACACATACATGCGAACTACCTGTTTTTCTGTCTTGTCTTACCACTGAAAAATGCAACTGTTGTAGAGAGATGAGAAGCTTGCAACTAAGATTTATTCTATCGTGTTCATTCTGAAAAATGCAGCCAGTTGTTGCTGCATGGGGGGGGAGCTTGCAACAAAGACAAATAAGCTTAGTAGTAGTTTTTTTTTTAGATTTTCAGTAACTTATAGTTTGATATGACTTGAAAATGAGAAGAAATATTTCCACCAACGTTTGAAAGTACTTTTTCTAAAATTGGCCTGTGCAGCAGTTGTTGGCATTCACGGTATTGAGTTTATTTTACCATCATAGTATTTTATTATGAGGAGTGGGAATAGACGTGTTGAGAAATTACAAGCTATTAATTTTCGATATTTCTTTTGATGCTATAAATCACGCGAAATCCTCCGCAACTGCGGTCATTGACAACTGCATTAAATAGCTAATGGAAATCGATGAATAATGAATAGTGCCAGTATTGGTATTAGATTGCTCATTTTCGTGATGGAAAACATCACAGAGAATAATTAATATCTTGTAAATATTCAGCTCGTTTATGAAATTGCAACATATTCTGATAATTTAGAGTTAATTCGGTTTTTTTTTATAGTCCACCAAACGTTCAGTAACAATATATATCACACTCAAGGTGAAAGATATTTTTTTGTTTTTTAAATCGTTTAAATGTTTAAAAATGAAAAAAAAAATGTTTAAAAATGAAAAAAAAAATGTTTAAAAATAAAAAATAATAAAAAATGTTTAAAAATGTAAATAAAAAATCGTTCAAGTAAAAATGACTAGTACGAAAGTAAAGTGGAATTCTGAATGGGGAACTATGCTGATGCTTCAATTACCTTGATGAAGGTTTTTCAATTTTAATTATTTGCAGTTTATGTATATGATGGTTATAAATATTTTAAGTTTATTCTTATTATAAATCTATGAGTTGAAGTGGATTAGATAGCATGGAGAAAGAAATAAAAGAGAGGTAATTGAAGGAATAGAATGACAATTTTTTAAAGAAACTGACCTTTAATATTCCTCTACTTTGTAACAAGCATCATAATAATATGTAATGATAATTATATGAATGATATATGTAATGATAATATCTATGATAATATTATATGAATGATATGTATGTTATATATATGTAAAGATAATATATGATTAGTCATCATTATTTATAATATTAATTGATTAATTAATATTAATATAATATTATATTATTATATATCAGTCGTGTAAGAACTAGAACTATTATTGCATTTCCTTATAGAACAAAGATTTTATAAATTGGACGGAATACTTTTTGAATTTGAATCTTTTTCACTATGAATAAACGTGAAAAGTTTTTCTTTGGGAAAAATAGGAACTGGTATAGGTATAGGAGTACCAGCTTTTAAACACCATGCTCAAGAATACAACAGACCTTTTAAAGAAACAAACTAAATTAAGCAATATGTTACTTTTGAAAAAATACTAATACTAGAAGATTACCAGATACTAGTAAAACAATATTAATATGTACGCAATAAGAATAATTTCAATTCCAATTAATTCTCAGGTTTTTCTCTGATTGAAAAAATAACTACGAATTATAGGAATTTTAATACACCTAATATAGTCTGAATAAACTCTGACATCTACATTCACTTTTATCAGTTATAAAAAAATGCTGTTCTATGTTTTACTACTTATCAGTACAACAAATTTGAAGTGAGAAATCGGAGTGAGTGAGTTTTGAATTCTACTGTTTATTGAAAATGGGAACCTTAAAATATATGAGCTCTATTAATTATCAATATAATCTTACTATGATCTGCACTGTGCTTTTATAATGCACTGCTATTTCAAGAACGTTGCAAGAAAATACTACAGAAGTAAAACCTTAACAAACCCAAATGCAGCTTATTTATAATTAAAAAATGATAAATGTCGCTCTAAATATTTCGATGTATTCAAAATTCCAACTGAATATGTAATGAAACTGTGGCTCAATTGCTCAATTACTGAGGTTTTACAAGTTTGACTCTTTAGTTGAAGTCAGATTA
The DNA here is from genome assembly GCA_948455865.1 of Conomelus anceps. Classification (NCBI taxonomy): domain Eukaryota; kingdom Metazoa; phylum Arthropoda; class Insecta; order Hemiptera; family Delphacidae; genus Conomelus; species Conomelus anceps. The sequence goes on from OX418221.1 coordinate 13,994,851, forward strand.
ATTAATAGCAGGAACAATGCATCAACTTATCAATTGAACAATGTTGGCTTTTTCAATATTTTCTCTTGGTATATATTCCATCTCCAAAACCTGTGTTAAAAATGCGAAAAATCCCAAATTTTCAAAAATACAGTAACTATAATTTTCTAACATAAAACCTAGCATAAGTAATTATAATTTCCTACAATACAATAATTTTTAAATTCAGTCCATTTCAATAGTTCGATCAATTTTTCCACTTTGCAAAGATGTTGCATTCAAAAATTGAGCTAACAAAGTATATTCTTATTATGACATATTGAATTTATATTAATGCTCGTTCAAATTGATATAACTCTTTATCGTTGTGTTTGAGCAATCTAGACAAGAGTAACAAACGTCTAGATTGCTCTACGAAAGAGCTCTATCTAGGGCAATGATTGTTTCCATATTAACGTGTCTTTACGCTGAATTTTCAAATTACTTAGTCTAATTACACTAAAAAACCCTCAATTATTTTAAAATTTCAAATAAATATAAATTAATCAAATCAAATCAAATAAATCTTTATTCACAAAATAAGTAAATACAATAGTAGATATACATATACATAGTGAATATCCCCCACAAAGACATCAGTCTGGGTGTGGGGAATGAGTTCAAAATCTGCATAATATTTGATGAAATAAAAACAGTTGTGAATTATTTACAAAAAAAAAAAAAATAATAATAATAAATAAATAATGTTTAATGAAGTAAGAATAAATAAACAACTATACTGGATCAGTTAAGGATGAGAAGAATACTCCAGTTACTAACCGTATAAAAGTACCATACTATTGTTAACAAATTAATAATAAGAGAAATAAATTAACATAAGAGAAAACAACATTTGAAGCCTTGCATCTTCAGATGAACATTGCTAACAAGACGTGATTTGACAGATCCCACAGACTGTAGGCATCTCAATGACTGTAGGCGGATTCGATGAGCCGTGATGCGGCATCCCTACCAATTACAAATAACCACCTACTTAGGTAGCTCTTGTAGGTATTAATACTGACCAAGTTTTCAATTTGCTTCAGATGGTTTGGGATATTCCTGTAGAGTATATGACTTTGATAGTGACTGTTAATTTTAGTGCAGTTATTGAGCAGACGCGGCTGAAATATGCCAATGTTATTGTTAAGTCTAGTATTATGAATGTGATCTAATGGATTAAAAATTGAGTTTTTATTATACCATATGTAAATAGCTAAGACTTTAATATAAATCTGTCTAATATCAAGTACATGGAAATCCTGATATACCAATTCTGTTGGATAGCAACAATCCCGATTTAGGCAGTTTTTTATAATTGCGCGCTGCGCCACAGCAAGAGGCTCCAGGGTAGCCGAGGAAGCCCCACCCCAAGCCAGGATACCATAAGAAATTATTGATTGTATGTAAGCAAAGTATGCTACTCTAAGTTGATTAATAGGCAGAACTTCCTTGAGAAGTCTAAAAGCGTATATCAATCTTCGAACTCGCTGCCTCAGGAATGCAATATGTGGAGCCCAACTCAGCCTATGATCTATTAAAACTCCAAGATATCTATATTGCTCCACATGCTGCAAAACCCCACAGCCACAAGTTGTCGACTGATAATCATCACATGAGTGAAGCCTGAGATGAATGTCTTGCTCTGGGGCACTATTGATTTTGAAATATATGGGTAAATACTTGGTCTTGTCAATGTTCAGAGTAAGTTTGTTCTGATCAAGCCACTTCTTGACATAGAAAAGGTCTTTAGTAGCCAAATTGAAAGCATCCTCCCATGTACGCCCATATGAGACAATTGCAGTGTCGTCTGCAAAGAGGAACAACTTACTGTTCAAGTTAACTTTAGACAGACTATTGATATATACCAAAAAAAGAAGCGGGCCCAATGTACTACCCTGAATGACTCCAAAGTCGACATTTTCTGCCTCACTATTGACTCCATTGATACAGACAGTCTGTTTGCGGTTACATAAATAACTCTGGAACCATTCAAGGGATGTACCCCTAACTCCACAGAATTTCAATTTAAGAAGTAGCTTGGCTCTGTCTACAGCATCAAATGCCTTGGCAAGGTCAAGGAATGTAATCAGAACATGATCACCCTCACTAACCCTCTGCACAATCTCCTTAGTTATGTCAAACATAGCATTAGAAGTATTCCGGTTGGATCTGAATCCATATTGATTGGGTGTTATTATGTTGTTAGTTTCTAAATATGCCTGTAGCTGAATTTTAACTGATTTTTCTAGAATCTTTGCGAAAATGCTTAATAATGATATAGGTCTGTAATTATTGATGATAGATTTTGAGCCAGATTTGAATAGAGGAATAACTTTGGCAACCTTGAAAGCATCTGGGAACATCCCTGAACGAATACTCTCATTAATAATGAAAAGAAGTGGCTCAATCACTGCATTAATATTTTGTTTTATGAATCTGCAATTTATACCATCCAAACCCGGAGCAGAGCCACCCCGGAGATCCCCTACAATTTTCAGGATCTCTCGCTGTGTTACAGGCATCAATTCAAATGTTGAATTTGAGCTATGGTCTGCATCAACCACCAAATCTGGGCCGCGCTCAGGAATTGCACTTGACAAATTTGCACCCACCCTAGAGAAAAAATTATTGAATGAATTGGCAATTTTTTTAATGTCAGAGTCAGTTGGTGCACTGTCCCGATGAAACTGTGCCAGTGGGAACCGACCCCTCACTTCCGGTCTACCCGCCAACTCATTGACTATTGACCAAAACTTTTTGGGGTTTCCACCTGCATTTGAAATTTCTTCTTTGTAGAAGCTAATCCTGGCCCTTCTTATTGCAAGGTGCAACACATTTCGATAATTTCGATATTCTTGCCGCAATTCAACATTAAATGGTTGTTTTAAAACTCTTTTACTTAGCCTGTCTCTGTACCTAATGGAATTAACTAAAGCCTGTGTTATCCAGGGTTTAATCTTTCTGTTTTTGGCTGTTACTAATTTAAGTTGTGTGCATCTTTCAATAGTGGATTTTATTATATTAATGAATATGTCAGTGCAATAATTAATATCATTTGAAACATTAGTGACACAACGCCAATCAACAGATAACAATTCGGCCCCAACAGCATCCCAATCTGTCACTCGGTATGTAGGCCGTCTTAGATTATGGAGTCGGCCAGAGGGCGATCCAGAGCTAAACTGAATAAGAGTCGGGTAGTGGTCAGTAATTGCGGTTTCATAAATTGCAGATTTGATTCTCATATTTCTATCATTCTTTGCAAAGAAGTGATCAATGCATGAACTCCCCGCAGGACGTGTCACCCGATTAATATAGCTAACAAATCCTATTTCATACATCATATCAAGGTAACACCCCTGCGAGGAGGTCAGTGCAGAGCTCAAAATGTTAATATTAATATCTCCGCAGAAAATCTGTAGAGTTTTATCACCACCAATGCCCTCCAGATAGCTCCGGAGCGCGTTGATGAAAATACCGTTATTGCCACTGGGGCTGCGGTAGGCAGCCAACAAGTGGTAGGGAACACCCTTCAATGTAAAGGTCAGGACCAGGCAGTTGGCGACTCCCCCTAGACACAGCTGATTACAGGAGGCAGAAAGTGTACTGTCTATGTATACCACCACACCATCGTTCTGATTCAGCTTATTTGTAGTACGAAAAGCATTATATCCTGGAAGCCGCACCACATCCTCATCATCTTCCAGCCACGTTTCCGTCAAAACTATACAACTTACTTTAATTTTACTTAGACTGTCTAAAAATACCAGAAATTCATCAATGTTCCGCCTATAACTACGAATGTTCATCCGAAGAATACAGAATTTAGTAGTGTCATCGTTTGAGAAATAATTTTCCAAGGTGCACACATTTCCACAATTAATACATTCATTAAATAAAGCATTCTCCTCATCATCCTCGTCGAAACCGTTCATAGCAGCAAAAGGCCAGAGCTACAGCTCTACAATCAGACAACATGGTCTTATGTGATATGATTGAGTTTACATAAAAAATGTATACCTACACAAGAATCTAAATAAAAACGATACAGCTATCTGCATTTCATTCCTCTTATCATTTAGTCATTTACTAAATTCTGTGAAAACCAGACAATAATACCAAAACTTAAACCGAGGGCAGCAATTTAATAGTTGAAAAAGAAAAACAAATATATATTTTTATAGAATAGAATTAATAGAGAGAATGATTGGACTCACAACTTATGATTTGTGCTGTTATTGAAAAATGAAATTTTGGCATATCGTGAAGATTTGGTAATTGATATACAGATTTATTATAATAATATCCGTTTCTGATACTGTAAATAAAGATTATTAGAAGACATTACATTTGTGTATTAATGTATTGAAACATATATATGATACTGATATATGTATCAGTCCATAGGTAAGTAAGCTGATTATAAGGCCTAATATACAATATCAGGGAAGATATGCCACTATAGCTTAGCTATGAGTTGCCAGTGGTGCTAAAAAGAATCCTCAGGTAGTTGTACATTTATTTTTCATTTCCATGTTGATACTTTGAATTATCAGGACAGGTATTTGATACGGTATGAGTAATGTAAGTTCGCCTAGAGTATTTCAAAATATGCATATAATTTTCAAGCAGCACCTTTTTATATTTATTTGTAATTAGCTAAAGTTCAATAAGAATGTAAACTACATTTGCTTACGTTTTCTGTATACCTGAATCATACTTATTATAAGGTTAGAAATGGAATAGGCTGACTTGACAATGCGATAATGTTTCATTACTATTATTTCCGTTGAATTTCATTCAGTTCACTCTAGCGATAAAGCGTTTTAGCAGCTTAATGCCGATAATTAGATAATAAGTTTCAGATAATCTGAGTTCAGGCTATGAAGAAATAGATGAAATTCCATAATTATATTTTCAGTCAAGGTCTAAATGAGTAATTTTGAAGACTGAATTCTGTTACTGCATTTATACAGTGGAGAATGAAGTCAAAAATCAAACAATTTATTATTTTATTGATGAATAAATAGCCCTTTCATTTTCTTTGAGGATTAAGTCACAAATCAGTTCTTTATTTGTTAGTTCAATTATTTCTGACGTCTCAGTGAGCAACTGGATAGATAAGAGAACATTGTGGTTTGAAGATTAATAAATCATTTGGTGTGGTAAGTTATCAGTTGTCAAAAATTAGAGGTTCTTTATCAGTATCCGTGCAAAAATGTTCGTTTAATTTTAATACTTGGTGTTTCAGTACTGAGACCTCTTTAACTAGAGAAATACAAGTAATCACTCATTTCATAAAAACAGTACATATAACTTATTTTAATCACTCATTAACGCATAGTAATAACCTATGCATTATCTAATTATCCTCATCATTCTATTTATATATTCATATATCACATATCATATATTTATATATTCATTATACATTATCACCATAATAACTCCTGCATTAACATCACCTACTTCCGAGACTAATCTTTAGGCATGTTACTTTTATCCTCTTTCTCACTCAATTTTTGATTATGTACTATGAAAAATTTACATTTACTGTATACGCGTATACTTCCATCTGCTGTATAGCTCATCGAAAGAAGTGCATGTATGAGTAATAGAGAGAGAAAAAATAAACAAATTAGTAGTTTTATAATCATTCAACACTCGTCTTTACCATGTATCCTGTTACTGTCTGTCAAGTTTGATTGAATTATTTTAGATAATATAAACCTAACAAAACAACCCCCGAACGGAAACCAACCCACGCCACGGCGCGACGGCCGCCCCGCTCCGCCGTCCAGAGCACCGTCAGACGACCCACAGTGGGTCGTCCGACAATGCTCCAGACAACAGAGCGAAACGGCCGCCACGCCACAACGCGAGCCAACCCCCACCCAAAAGCCGCTCCACCAAGTCCATATTACACATTAGTGGAAACAAGATGGATCTTCAACATCAGAATTATTTTAAGTATTACCGTAACTTACTTGAATATTAATCAATTATTTTATAATGAGATTCATGCCATCCTAAAAAAATAAATAACACATGGTAGATTGCACTTTGCATAATAGAGATTCAAACTAATAGAGAAAAGATACAGCATGAACAAAGGAGTTTGACCATTTGAGTTAGTTTTATTTTACATTAATATTCAAATTAAATTAATGAATAGGTTCATTAAAAAAAAACTTGGGTTATCCAAAAAAACTTGGATAACTTCCCCATCAGTTATTGAAAATTCAGAGGAATTGAGTATTAAGTTATAAAATTATTACTTAGGCGATTAAAAACAGTTTAGAATGAAGAGATATCGAATAAAAATAGACATAGACTTCAGATCCTACTTGATAAGATTTCACATAACTCAAAAGAATGACAGCAACAAAACACGGATTAACGAAGGCCGTGGAGATATAGAAGAATGTTGGCTAAATAAAACTATCTATATTCAATGATTTGTGGGTTAATTTGAAGAATATAGTATTAAGTATTTAGTAATACCTGTCTTTATTGTCTCGTTACCCTGTTCACTTTACTGTAGTGTTCTTGACCGAGTCAGTAGGCCTATTGGTGGAGGTGGTGGTGGTGTTGGGCGGAAGGGCGGCAGCGGTAGCGAGCTGGGCCGGGGTGGGCCGGTCACCGTGAGTGGTCGCTGGTTCACACATCACACTCTCCAACTCCTCCAGGCTGCGAATTCTATATGTCCTTCCGGTCACGGTCCGCTTGATTAACATCCTCCCATCTCTGACCCAAGCGAATGCTAGACTTTTGTTTGCTACCAGTTCTCTTGCTTTTTTGTAAACCAGGCTCATTTGCTGCGTTAGGTGCTCATTGATGTATATAGGCGTAGCGGGGAAGCTCTGATGGAGATCTTTAGCAGTTAGTCGCTTCTTCTTTTTAGCAGCCATCCAATCGGATTTCAAGTTTCTTGAAACAAAGTTTACTACAATGGAAGATGTATTGTCTTTTTTATTTACTTGCAGACGATGGGCAGCGGATATGTCATACGAGTCGAATTTGATATTCAAGCAACATGCTAAACTGTCCAGCACAACACCAATGTTCTCGTTTTTCGTGGATGGGATTCCCGATATTATAATATTATTTTTTCGAGTCTGTTGCTGTAAGTCGTTCAATTCGGCGCGCAGTTGAACAACAACTTTATTGAGGCGAGTGTTCTCTTCTTTCACTTTTGTAACTTCCACTTTTGTTTTTTCAGTTTCTTTTATCGTTAGTTCTATTTTTTTCTTCAGCATAGCAAAATCAGTGGTCACAGAATGAAGGTCTTCTTGTATTTTGTCGATTCTCGTCCACCCTACCTTAGCTTCAGCACGAAATGCCGCTAGTTCTTTCAGCACTGCAGATTGATAATTATCCTCGCGATCTTCGTTCGTTGGTGTAGCACTTAGTTCAGGATCACATGTATCACATTTCCAGTGTGTTTTATTTCTGGTAGCTCGCTTTTTTAAAGCATCGGACAAACACGACACGTGGAAGCACTTTTTGCATTCATTACATTTGAAACCCTCTTTTGCCAAAGTTGGCCGTTCGCACTTTGTACAGACATCCGACATGATTAACTACTGTCAATAATTGGTTGACTAATCAAGAAATTAATTCAACACACGCACAAATTAAAGACTGAAATTAACGTTAAACAGAGTCGATTTAAGTTTGTAGGTTATTTTTCACTGCAGTCCGATTGCAGAGCTGTGCACGAAAACTTAATCTATAGGAGCTAATCTACAACCGTCCGTTCGCATCGATAGCCGGCTCTGAACTAATCAAGATTGTTCTTGTGCGTCTATGCAACGCAGTCTTTTTACGATCTACCATTCCTTCTACGTTACTTTCAATGTTCGTGTAGGTGATAAAAATCATCTCATCATATTTTATTATTACATTTAACTGGAATGAATCAATCTTATATTCTGCAATGAATCTTATTGTGTATCGTGTTTTCCTTGTTGTTCAAGATAACATAGTTTTGTATTCTGGTTCTCAATTATTATATTTGTGAAAAAACTATTTTTAATGATTATGATCTTTATTCTTATTTTTAACAAAGAAGATAATAATACAGCATTTCAATTGTTATCAAAACAAACTACTTAAGTTCTCAAATGCGAAATAGCTTTCTCAAGTACTTCTTTTTTAATACGGGGATAATCGGGGTTCAGACGTAGTACTGAATGACAAGTAGTTATTGCATCAGCATACCGTTTACCTTTGACCATGTTGAAAGCCAGCTTGAAACCTAGTGCAGGATCGTGCTCTCCACCCAGCTTCCATGCTTGTTGGTACTGCATGCCAGCATCCAAATACTTTTGCTCCTTTTCAGAAATAAGTCCCAACAGTTCATGCGCTCGATGGCAAGCCTGATTGTGTGTGAGCACCCTACGAAGCAGTTCAGTAGCTTGATCTGGTTTTCCCGCTTGAATATGCAAGTCAGCCAACATTATCCAACAACGTTCCAAGTGTTCAGCTTCTTCAAACTGCCAGGGAGTTTTCGCCACTCGTTTGAGAATGTTTCGAGCCCTGGGTGTCTGCTTTTGAATTATGTAACCAGTTGCTAAACCCAACGTAGCACCCACTCTCAATGTTTCATGAGATGCTAGCGAGGTAAGATCATTCATAGCTTGTTCAATGTCAAACTTCTCTGATGATGTTAGTTTGACAAGATCTGTAAGCAGCCTTACATTCATTTCTTCATCAGGTGAATGAGGTTTCATTTCCTTCAAAAGCCTTAAAGCAGTATTCCCACCTTCATTCCCATTCAAACAGATTTCCACCATGTTGTGCAAAGCTTGCTGGCCCCATTCAGGGTCATTTCGTGCACAATTAAAATGATGCAATGCACTGTTTGTGTTACCATTGTACCAATCAAACAGCCCTGTACAGTAGGAGAGGCCGGGCTGGTTGGGAGCGACAGCTGCTGCAGCATCCAGATAAGTTTTTGCTTCTGAAAGTTGTGCAGTTCTTCGTTTCACTTCTATCAAACGTGCTAATGCAACCCAATATGCAGGACGTCTAGCTAGAAGTTGTGAAAAATGTACACTAGCTCCAGCAAAATCAACCCTACGAAATGCAAGGTCTGCCAACATCAACAAAGCTGGTTCATTATTTGGTTCCGTTGCTAAAAGGGTTGAACAAACCGCCTGACATGATGCCCAATCATTTACCTGCATATACAACTTCGCCAAAGCAATCTGTATAGATGAGTCATGTGGTTTATACAGTAATGAGCGTTTATAATGTGCAATTGCTGCATCATAATTACGCTGCATGGTCGAGTACTCAGCCATTTTGTGACAGATTTCAGCAGCCAGCTCAGGATTGGATCTTCCCAGCTGTTCTTGTGCCTCCTGGAGAACTTCCAACGACCCCTCAATATCTCCCAGCTTTTCACGTACCTTAGCCAAAACTAACGCTTTTGCTGTCAATGGTATATCTTTTAGCACAGATTCAGCATGATCTACTTGTCCCAAACGAATAAGTAGCTGAGCCAACTGTAAGCTACCATCTTGTCCAGCTTCTCTGTAGGTTTTGATTGCTTTACCATATTGGTGTGTTTTTACAAGCACATCACCCAACTTCCTCATAAGCTTAGTGTCTTTTGGATTCTTTTTCACTGCATGTTCAAACGTTTCCACTGCTTGTTCAGGTTCTTGTATTGCTACATAGGCATTACCTAACATTACTAGATTATCAGTCGTTGGGTTAGTTTCCACTAGCTGACGAAAACAATCAGCATATGCACGACCATCTTTCATTTCATTCAAATGTATATCTGCCATTTTCATACGGGCTTTCACATAGCATGGATGTCTTGGTGTTATACTAGCTAGAAGAGTGAGAGCTAGTGTAGGGTCATGTTTTAGTAGAGCTAGATCAGCACTAGCAATTGTCACCTGACCTTCTTGATCAGTTTCTTTCAACATTTTTCCTGCATCTTGTAGCGCTTGACTTGCTTCTTCTAAACTACCCTTTGCCATCAAACTGGAACTCAACTCCAGGTACAAAGTACCTGTTTCCTGTACAGTTAATGGATGTTGGCCTTCTACAGTAAGTGCCGTTTTCAGTGATGTAATGCACGATTCATGGTCTCCATGGAAACGATGTACACTCCCCAGCAAAAGATGATAGAGAGGCCTCTCACGAACTTCTAAATTGTAACTCAAAACAGATTCCAAGCTGGCTTCTGCCTGGTCGTATTTACCTTCACCGATGTGTAGTTGCGCCAAAATGAGGTGACCGTCCATGTTTGTTGGATCTAGTTGGCTGAGAAGATGTTGGAGAGTTTTTGATGCAGTTTCTGTGTCGCCAATATCTAGGAGGCGTTTGGCTAGCTGCAAGTGCGCGTCTGCTAGACCTGGACATGCTTCTATCACTCTTTTTAGAATCGCTGCACTTCGTTTTGAGCCATCAACCTGAAATAAAACAATATTATTAGTGATTAGTGAAACAGAGTAAAGCAAAAGAAGTTCAATAGAAGGTTGTAGAACAGTAAATAAACAGGAGAGTCTCAGAGCTGAAAGAATTAATGACAAATTTGAGCTAAATGACTGTTTGCCAAGCATGGAGTCGACTCCATGATTAAAAGAGGATTTAAAGAGCAAGATAGATGAAATCAAAATTAATATTGAAGAAAAACTAGATCATAGTAAAAATCAAATCCGACAGAATTATCATAAAATCAAATAGAAAACTTATATCTGATAATTATACTAAAGTGACTTAAAGAGAGTCTGTCAGGTTTTGTCATATTTTGTAGATTGGTTGTAAAATCTCAATTTAAAATGATAATGTTTCACTTTTCCAACTTAGATGCCTCCTAAATTTTGTATAATTAATGCCGTTGATATAGAAAATCGTGCTCACTCATGTGCTGATTTAAAGAAAAAGTACAATTCAAGAAAATTACAGAAGGAAGCAGCCAGTAAGCACAAATTAAATTGATTTTGAATAATTATTTATGGAGAAGTACTATTAGTAATTACAAATTCGATATTGGTTTGAATTTTTGTATCAAATTTGAAAAAAAAACAAATGGTTTTGAGATTTTGAAAAATCAAATTTCAAAAAATTACTTCCTCCAGCAAAATAAAAGGAAGCAATTATTAATCATATTACAATAATATGATGAAAATAATAAATATTGGACAATTTATTAGGATTCGTGACTAAGACTTGAAGAACGAATACAAAGACATTGATTTCAAAATAAAAAAATTAAAAAAATAATTCATAAATAATTATTAATAATAAACTTTACTAGTAAATGTAACACTTATTCGTGTGATGGCCATTTCGCATTGTTGTACTGTATTGTTGTAAATTCTATTTATTTTCAATATACACAATATCGAGGTTCCAACACATATTTTATTCAGAGGATGAATTAATTGGATGAATTAATTATCACACCGGATAATTAATTGGATGTTGACGATTGAAGAGGTGAACCTATAGATTTAGGTAGGTTCCGAACCACTGGGAAGTGATTTTACAGCAGAGAACAGAGTATTTTTTGCTGGCTAAACCAATCGGTTACCCTTACAAAGAGGGTTCAGACAATCGTGGTTTATCTTATCTAACTAAACAGATACCTGTCTTGGCTCGCTGCTACTACTTCCCACCTCATATGGCATCATCCTAGTTGACTGTTGATTTGAAAATTATTTTTTAAAAATGATTAATGATCCAATAATAATTATACAATTATTGCAATATTTTTAAATCGAACAACTCACCCCAACAGGATATCGTTCAGCCAGTCTCATGAGGAACTCCGGGTTGAGCTGCTCCAAATGGACGGGACCATAGGGGTAGCGAGCTGCAGCAGTCTTGTGCAGCTCGAACGCGTGGTCGAGGAAGTTGGACGAATCATTCGGATCGCAAATGGCTCGCAGCAGAAGCAGCTCGCTCTCAGCACTGTGATTGGCTCGGCTACCTGATCCGACCTCAACCAGAAATTCCACTTGCTGCTGAACCTGTGAGTACATTACAATTGTATTAAATAAATATTCAATACATTTTAATAACAAAGTATAATTCCTTTAAAGCATGATATTGTTCACCAAACGTTCATGCAGCCACAGTAGTGTAATAGGTTAGGGCTCTTCACTATACCCTCTTTACTTCAATTCAATTTATTTCAATTGAAAATCACACAATAATACATGAAAATAACAATTGAAAACAACAAAATAAGCACAAAAAATAAAAATACACAAACAATTTGCAGAGAAGATCATTGTAGGGTGTGGAGTTGAATAACCTTTCCAACTATGGTGACGTACGTACTAGAAATAGTTTAGGTTAGGAAAGGAAGGGGTGAGTAGGAGAAGAGAGAAAAAAAGATTAAGGATTGAAGATTAAGATAACCAGATTAATCCAAAGGAAAATCTCAGCAAGCAAGCACACAATCAGAAACAACCTGTTTTAAAATATGATTTACAAATGTGAAAAATAGTTGCACTTAATGCAAATAAATACTGATATAATATTTCATTCTCTTGGTTATTTTGGTTTTGATAATGTACTGGTCGCCAAATTTTCGCTTTTTTATGATTTTTTATACTTTACTTATAACGCTATCAATGGACATGATCGTGAGGGAATATCACAGTAATACGTTTTAAAATGCTACATTTTTAAAGTGAACTACTAAATTGATATTTTTGTTTTGGAAAGAACCAGTGATTGTACTTCAAAGTGAAATTCCTAGTTTATCCCTTGACATAACTTAAAATTTGCTTTTTCCATCTAAAAATGTGTAAAGAAAGCAGTAGTGGGCTTTAAAAAAAGCCTGTTGTATCTTTACTTGATTGTGTTTTGTGTAATAAATAAATAAATAATAATAATAATTCACATTATAGAGTGTAAGTTGACAGATTTTTAAAAACATCGTTCTTAATGATTCAGTTTCTTGTTCTTTTCATTTGCAATTTGAGCAGAGCTCGTCTCATGGAGCTCAAAATCTCTAAACTTTCTAAAAAAGACCATCAAACTTGTTCTAATTCTCTTAGAAGCGTGATACACCATTGGAAATAGAGGGAAATTCCGAGTATATCATTTCATCAAAATCCAAAAATCGACAATTTTGACAAAGGACTTCTCATGAACCTTGTGAGTGTAATACCGTTGAATACTACAATCCATTAATGATCTACATACATTCTATAATCATGTTCACCTTGAAGGGTTATTCAACTCTATACCCTACAAAGATTTCTGCAAATTGTTTGTGTATTTTTTAAGCTAATTATTGTTGTTTTCAACGGGATATTGACAAATATTTTTTGATAGAGGTTGTATAAGGGTTACTCAGGGGTTGTATAATAAACTATGTTTTCCTGTTACTTGTCAACTGTATAAAAAAACTCAAATGTATTGGAAGAATACATTTAAATTTCAATATTGGCACATTCCTATACATTTTTCCACTTTAAAATCGTATCTACTGTACCTGCATTGTGGGTCCATTCTGAGCCATTTGCACAATTGTGAGACCGGTCAGTGCCTCAACAGACGAGTCATCCACTTTGGTGGCACTCCTGTAGTACTTGGACGCTTCGGCAAAGTGGTTGGCCAGAAAGTGTTGCCTTGCAATCAGTATTAACGAGGATGGCAGATGAGGTGCCATGGAAAGTGTTCGCTCGGCCAGCCGGAAGTTTTCAGCCAAAATCGCCGGACTGCGGCCGCATACGGCGGAAAAAAGACGCACGGCTGCCGCGGACAACTCGTGTGAAGCGGGTTCTTGCTGTTCTAGGATGGTGGACACTCGACGGATGCCCAGGGCTCCTTCTTCGTAGTTGCCCTCCACACAAATGTGGTGCAGAGTGCGGATCTGAAATCGAATGGAAATAATATCCATTAATAAATGATAATTTTTGTAAATATCACTCTGTAAAAGATCAGGCCAAACATTCCTGTTCAGTTTATTTTTTGTGATATCATTCACCTAATTTGCCACACCCAAGTCTCAGACACATGTGAACATCATCAGAAGATCAGGTCAAGTATTCCCATTCAATTTAGCATATATTTTGTGATATCAATCATCTGCTCATTTACCACACCCAAGTCTCAGACTCATATGAGCATCATCAGAAGAAAAAAACATACCTCGAAATTTATGATATAATCGTTTTAAATTTTGATGGTAAATTCAACGACTTGCAGTCAATTTTAATTGAGAATAAATAACATTTTTACTCCCTTGGGCTGAACCATGAAGATTCATTTTGAAAATTTATGATATAATAGTTTTAAATTTTGATGGTAAATTCAACGACTTGCAGTCAATTTTAATTGAGAATAAATAACATTTTTACTCCCTTAGGCTGAACCATGAAGATTCATTTTGAAAAGCCAACAGTTGTTGAAAATGAATCCTCACGGTTCGAAAACGTTTCAGCCTAAGTGAATAAAAATATTATTTATTCTCAATTTAAATTGAAAACTGTTGGCTTTTGAAAATGAATCTTCACGGTTCAGCTTAAGTGAGTAAAAATATAAATTATTCTGAATTAAAATTGACTGCAATTCGCTGAATTTACCATCAAAAGTTAATATTAACAACGCAGATCGTTATGGAACAAGAAATACAAGAATATAATAAATTACTGTACGATCTGTACTGTACAAGAAATTCATGATAAAAGGTGGGGCATGGGGAACGGGCATTTTTTAACAATCAGAACTTTAGCAATTTTGTTCAAATAATTTTTTTGAAATATATGAAAAGAAAGATTAAATCATGCCGAAAGTAGTGGCTGTTTCAAATAAAGAGCATTTTTGATTATTTGTTCGTCAATTTGATGCGTTCACAAAAATTACCTTCTACATTCTCCAACTTTTGTTTTTCTGAATCCTGTTTTAATTCAGGAATAAAATTATTAAGCATTATTACAGAGAATAAGCGCAAAACTTCGCTAAAGATAATAAAAATGCCCAGCTCAATCAATATTCTAAGCATCTACTCTATAGCATCTTGATTTTAGAGCAGTTGCTTAGAGTCTTGAGGTTAGCATAATAATAATATATTTTATTTCGCCAAACAATACAAAAACAATATTCACATGTACATGATACTTTCACAATCTTGGCGCAGCCAGCTAAGTAAAACTTGAGCATTATCATAATATTTAACATAGTTTTGCGCTAAATATATTATGATTTAAAAAGCTCTTATATCTCGTTTGTTCATGGAATAATAATGCGGAATTTAAACATGATGTGACCACCAAAGATCGTGTGACAGTAATAACACTGCACATCATCCATATCTCCCCGCGAGACACTGTATTTGGATATAAGAGCCCTAAGTACCTTAACAGCGAACAAATTGCTAGCATCGAGTGACAATACACGAGAGGCAGTGTCAAGAGTTTGTGTCCAATCCTTGATGGCCAGCTGGATTTTGGCTTTCTCCATTAGCGGAACGGCCACTTTCGGGAATCTTACAATCAGCTGATTCAGTCGTGTCATGCCTTCTTGCATGGGCAGCGACATCGCTTCTCCCAGCACTGCTTCGGTGTTTTGTTTTTCCTGAACAAGAAACAATAAATCAAAACTATAGTACTTCATACCAATCCTAAAAAAGCAATAAATTTTTTAATTAAGTGGCTTTACCATCAAAACTCATGTAGTCTCCACGTTGAATTCCGAAGTGGGTTTTGCCACCTCAAAAGTAGGTCCTAAAAAAGCAATAAATTTTTAATTCAAGTGGTTTTTGGAAAGGCTTTACCATCAATACTCATGTGGTCTAAACGTTTAATGTTTTAAGAGCAAAATGTTTTGCTTTATCAAAAAGACTGTAGTTCATACATTCTATTCTATGCTTGGTGCGCAGCTGGTTGGAGCGCTTGTCTGTGATAAGATAAGGGGGCTCTGGCTGGTTTCCTACAGCCCTGGGTTCGAATCTCATTCAGCCATGGATGTTTCTCATCATTCACCCATTCACCTCATTACCCACGCACAAGAAATAATAAATCATCAGAAATAATTAAAAAAAGTACCACTGTCTTCAATTTATGTGATTTCAATATTATTGTTCCCAATCACTGATACGATAATTTTCTAAATTATCATGAATAAAGTGTGGCCCATTAAATGACCAGCATAGAAGACAGGTTAGCAGCGAGCCAACCAGGTTTCTGTTCAGTTAGATAAGATAAGCCACAATTGCCTATACCCTTTTGTAAGGGTGACCGATTTGTTCAACCAGCAAAAAATACTCTGTTCCCTGCTTTAAAGTAACTTCCCTGTGGTTCCGAACCCACCTAAAACTGTAGGTTCAAACACCTTTACATCTTTTCATACATTATTATCTTTATTTTATTATATTTTCTCTTGTCATTACACAGTAATTTTACCTCAATATTATTATTATTTTATTATATATATTTTTCTTTTCTTCTTTCATAAGCTTCCTTAGTAATTGTGTAAATAATTATGTATTCAGAAACTTAATTATTATAAAACGTATGATATTACTTTGTAAAAGATCCTGTTGACTGTCTTTCTGTCGCAATAGGCTTTAGCCTAGTGGCAATTGTCAATAAACTATCTAGCTATCTATTACCTGGAAATTACAAAAAATGAGTTGATACATAGCTCAAGGTGGGTTGATAACTATCGTTGTATTATCGGGGAAGTGATAGCCGAGTGCCGTAACAGGAATCTGTTCAATCAGATACAGATAAGTTGTGTTCTCGTCGGCTCTCTTAGTAAGGGTGACCGATTAGATTGGCCAGCAAAAAAGACACTGTTCTATGCTGTAAAATAACTTCCCCTTGGTTCGGAACCCACCTAAAACTGTGGGTCCAACTCATCAATCGGCATCATTCAACTCATTACCCACGCACAGGTCTGAGATCTATGCGGACTTCATCCTCAAAAAAAAAACTCGGGCCATCTTTGTAAGGGTGACCAATTGGATTGGCCAGCAAAAAGACTCTGTTCCCAGCTATAAAATCACTTCTTGGTGGATCGGAACCAACCTAAAAATGTAGGTTCAACTCATCAATCAGCATCATTCAACTCCTTACCCACGCACAGGTCCCAGACCTATGTGGGCTTCATCCTAAAAAAAACCTCATGGGCCATCTTTGAAAGAGTGACCGATTAGATTGGCCAGCAAAAAGACTCTGTTCCCAGCTGTAAAATCACTTCCTGGTGGTTCGGAACCCACCTAAAAATGTAGGTCCAGCTCACCAATCACCTTCATTCAACTCATTACCGACGCACAGGTCTCAGACCTATGTGGGCTTCATCCTCAAAAAAAATTACCTCATATTATTATTTTTTTCTTTTCTTCTTTCATAAGCTTCCTTAGTTATTGTGTAAATAATAATAATGTATTCAGAAACTTAATTATTGTAAAACAGATGATATTACTATGTAAAAGATCCATTTGTACTGATTTTTTTTGTTGCAATAGACTTGACAATAAACAATCTAACTATCTATTAGCTAGAAATCACAAAAAATGAGTTGACATATAATTGAAGGTGCGTTGATAATTATCGTTGTATTATAGTGTAGTCAAGGAAAATTCAAACTGATACACTGGAGAGATGAATAATTACTTTTTTATTGCGGATGATGCCCACATGAGTCTGGAGACTTGTGCGTGGGTAATGAGGTGTATGATGAGAAACATCCATGGCTGAATGAGATTTGAACCCAAGGCTGCAGGAAAGAAAGCTAGTCAGAGCCTAATCTTATCACAGACAAGCGCTCCAACCAACTGCGCTGCCATATGATACTTCTTAGGAATAATATTAGGATGGTTTTAGCTTATTAGTTTCTAATTAGTTGATAACTAAAATTGTTGGGAAAGTTACTTGTGACGCAGCCTGTTTGAAATGTTCAGCGGCTGCCGACTTTTTGCCCTTGACAAATTCTATCCAGCCTTTGAGAATGGCCACTGTGCACGACTTGGGATTGTTGAGCAGCATTCGATCGGCGCAGTCTGATGCGTTCTCAGGTCGGCTAGTCAACAAATAGAACCAGGCTGCATTGCACAGTGATGCTTCACCGGCTTTTCTCACTTCTTCTTTCAGTTTCCCTTCCAGCTGAGCAACTGCTTCTCGGTTGATGATCTAGAAAAAATAAATAGTATTGTATTTTTAAAAGAAAATACCCATAAGAGTTCAATGTCCTCAGACATGCAACACGTTTTCACGTTTTATATTTGTTAATCTCAAGTTGTTTTTGATTTGTTAAACTGTCTCTTATGGGGTTCATTTCTTTCTTTTCTTTTGCTCTCTTTGAGTTTACTTTTCCTGTTTATTTCTTTTTGAACTCACTGCTGGCGCTCAAGTTAATCTCATGCCAGTGGTGCCACATTTTTAAACGTTTTTAGTTCTATAAAATGCATTATAGATAATATTTTTGTTTTTTAATTTTTTTTCCTTTTTGGGAGGATGAACCCCACATAGGCCTGAGACCTGTGCGTGGGTAATGAGTTGGCTGATGGTGATTGATGATGGTATTACTTCAAGTGTTGTAATTGTTTTTAACTGTATTTTGAAGTAGCAATAAAGTATTATTTTTATAAGTGTCTTACATGTTTCTCACTGAAACTGAATAAGATGGTGGAATGAACTTGAATCTTATATAGTGCTGGCAGGAGAAATATTTTATTTTTTACAACATAATTAGAGGTAGTTGATTGTATTTCGCATGTTATTACATTTTCTTTTGAATATCAAGTCTAATTTTAAAATAATTGGCATTTCCACTGCATTACAGCCTACTGAAACTGAATAATGATAAAAATAAATACCTCTGTTTCTCAGGAATAAATTAAACTTGATACAAGACCAACTAATGTTGAAGTAATGTTTAAGATGTACGGCCGGTTGCACGAAAGCAACTTAAATAAGGAGTTTAATGTCAGTTAACTAAACATCGTAAGTGTAACGGGTTTATTTCTGTTGCACAAAGATCCATTAGTTAATTTTCGTTAACCGAACGGGCACAATATGGCTACACTGCAATTTGATCAACAGCTGATTCTGAAGTTGAGAAAAAAGATGAATTAGAATCATTTCATTGTGAATTATTTGAATCATTATTCAACTATCTCAATATTTCCATTCCAATATCTCCATGCATTCGATTTGTTTAATTTTTGTTAAGGAAGCAAATAATGGGAGTAACTCCCGTATGCTTCGTTTGCTTCCATGTCTATTATGATTTTTTTTAAATATATTTACTGTTACTATCTAGTCTTAAGACTAATGAGCAGCTTTTTTCTAGCCTACATTACTAAATTAACTTATTATGAAATAAATAAATATTATGTTATTAATAGATTTTATACATTTTGCAAGGACCTAATTCGCTGTTCCGTGTTCTGGTGCAATAAACTTAACCCATAAAATGTAACTTAACGGGCATTAGTGCGATTTAATCTTCGGTGATCGGGCGATTAAATATCACTAACGCTGGTTAGCCTAATCAGCGTTAACGCTTGTAATTGTCGTTTTGTGCAACCAAACTCCATCCATTAAATTGACGTCATTCTACAGAGATTAAATAAAATTGGCTTTCATGCAACTGGCTAGTAGACTTTCAAATGTAAGATTTTTCTAGACCGAAATTTGTTAATAGAAGAAAACGTGATAATCAAATCAAAGCATGAACATTTTATAATAAAAATGTATCAGGAAAAAATATATGGAATAAAAATTAAAACTTCAACACCCTTGAGGCAGTTACTACAACATCGAATTGCTCCCATAATCCCTAAGTATTGCCACAAGAATAATGCACTTTAGTTTTAGAAGAGTAAATAATCTAGATTAGTATACAAAAGCGCTCTATGATTTTTAATTGTGTAAGTTTAAGCCAGGTTTTAGTATTGCTGTCTACGGTTTATTTGGAAGAGTTTTAGTGAAAGAACAGTTCTCCTTCATAAAACATGAATTTCCTTTCATAGTAATCTGCTCAGAAGAAGTTCAACATCACCGTCCCCTCATTGCATCAGAAGAAATATTAATATTAATATTATCTCTTAAACGGTTGTTTTATTGCATTAATTCCCGATTTATCAGTAAATCATTCAGTAGCTATTGATTCTATAGCGGCCCTAAGGCTTGTTTCATACATACCCGGCAGTTAGGTAACCGGTGTTACACAGCATAATTACATTGTATATGATTTCAAAAATTGGGTAAATGTGAAGCACTACATATGATACAATGTCCCTTCAGCTGGGTAATACCCGACTGCCGGGTATGTGTGAAACAAACCTTAGGGCCGTTATTAAATGAATTACTGAACGACTGAGAATCCGGGCAACAGAGTATCATTTTTATATTAGGTTCTACTTTTATAATCTAAAATAACTCATTATTTTTTTACCAACTATTATTCCCTAGCTATTGAATGCAGTACCAACTTACCTCACAACTGTTATGAGCATAGATGAGAGCCAACGCAGCTGGAAAGACATGTTGTGGGTCGTTAAGCAAAGATTCCAGATTTGATATTGACTCGGAATTTTTTCCAAACAACGCCAAAGATGATCCATACAGTAGATTCAGTTGGCTGTTGGTTGGATTTCGTTCCAGAGCTGATTTAGAAGCCGCTACCATGCAACCATACTGCTTTTCCAAGCCCCAATATCTTACCCAAATCGACTCCATTATTAATTTGATACTGTACCAATTTTTTATACAAAAGTAGCAAAAATGTCAGTCACTATTATTATGTTTTTTATAGTCTAGTTTTTTTAAATTGTTAATATGAAATTTATAAATTGAATATAGCAGAAAATATTTCACTATTTTTTAATTGATTTTACAACAAACGATTATGGAATTTTGCGTGTTACATGAAAGCCAGTATTCATCAACAGATAAATGAAAATGTTTTAACAACTTATCAAAACGCCCTTAATCAACAAGTAACTTTTCGTACTGAGGATTCTTCTCAACAAAGGTCTCTAGAAAGTCGCAACTAACTTTAACCTTCAGATCATTTTTCAAGCAGTAGTCAAACACTTCCTGGAACAGAGAAATATAAATAATATTTATAATAGCTGTTACTATAATGCATGCATTGAGAATGCAGACAGGAAATTATCCGTGCTTGTTCGATCTTTGGAGCAATTTAAAATACTGTAAGTTATCTTTAGAATCATTGCGAAAATCGATTAAAAATACTCAGAAAAAAATAAATGAAAAATAGAGTTTTTTTATTATTCCATTACCGGAAAGCAATTGAAAAACTGAAATAAATAAGGGACTGACGGGTTTCAACTTGAATTATGGAGCCATTCACAAAAATTATCCTTTTCAACAAATTATAAATTTTGACTTATTATCTATGAAAACGTAATTCTACACAATAAATTTACATGAATTCATTATAACTCTTATATATAGATATAAAAGTTGTAATTCACTCCCACAGTGAAATAGGCATAATACAATCCAAAATAATACAGTTAATACAGAGAGAATACAGTTTACAACTTTAGAGAATCTTATAAATAAAAAACATTAATTAAATGAAATGCTTTTAAATAAAAAAATATCAATTCCTTCTTGAATTTGCACCCGTAATGAGAAAAAATAAGACAAATAAAAAAAATACCTTAGCAACAATACCGCCGACTCCTTGTCCTTTATAATCATCTGGTACTGAAGTATGGAACAAATCTAGAATGTTCGCATCTGTAAGCCCGTATGGGTTTTTGTATGGCTTGTATTTGATAAATGCAGAATCTGAATAGGATAAAGAATACGGTAGAAACTCAATATATAATCCAACTTTGTTTGTTCAAAAGAAGACGAATTGAAATAAAAGCTTGACTATTGTTTTTAAAAGATTTTCTATGAATAGAATAGAATGGCTGCCTTTATTTTCCTATCAAGGACGAAGTTAGGGCGCAGCCGGACCTCTCTTCCAATTAACCCTCAAATACATTTCTAAATAAAAATTGATTCTACCTATAAATATTAAAAGAAAAGAGATTAAACAAAATATTTACAAGATAGGAAAAAACATGATAAGCCAGGCAAATAATAATAATGAAAATACCGGTCAAAATCCGTTATGCAAAAAAGACTTGAAATGCTGCCGTTTTCTAACGATTTCTGTTTTTTAAGCAATTATACGTTACTGTATCATTTCGGGGCCTATATTAGGAAGTTCAACATTATGGACAAGAGTTGAAAAAATACGAAATAGTATACATTTTTGAAGTTTCAAATGGTGAAATTTTTTCATTAACTTTAATAACCTCACATCATATTTTGACGACAATCTAAAATTTAAATTATATTGGAAAATAAAGTCTAATATTTGTCCCTAACCGGCAGATAATTGGTATGTTTACGTGTACAGCAGCCTAGACTCTTGTTGCTCATATAAGAGCCTCATTTTACAGAGCCACTGCAGTTGCCGTCGCGTGCCACCGCCATTGCGCGACTGCAGTGGCTCTGTATAATAAGGGCCGTGGATAACTTGATGGATCAACATGAACTAGAGCGCTCTATCGTGATAAGAGTGTTTTCGTTTGGATACACTTGTAGATGTTTCTGTCTTCATACTCTTTAAAAGATTTTGTTCTCTAATTAGGCTACATTTCTCCCGTCAAGCAAGAGAAGAATTTAAGCAAGAAATGAAGCAAAATTAAACATACCGTTGTTGATGGGCAAAACAAACGTTTGTGAAGCTATATCGTGTATTAGTTGACCAACTTTTCTTATTTTTGTTGACAAGTTTTGAAATTGACCTGCATTTATCAGTCCCCAGCGTACGATGTTTCCCAAATTCTGTCTGCCGAGGCGAAACACTCCAATCATAGTATGAAGTCTATAAAGGAAGCTTGAATATCAATTTAAATGATAGATATAATGTAAACAGCAACGTTGTTATGACAACCCAAGGAAACCAAACATAACCTAACTTGAACTTGAATACCAAGGATAGTTTTCGACTTTCTCAAATCGATAGAGATATCGATATCTAGATTGACGAACTTCGATGGAAATGGATTTCTATACACTAACAAATTTATTGAAATATCATATCCTCAGTGTGGAAATCGCAATTTATACGACGTGGATATATCATATTCACACAATTTTGAATTTATTAGTGATGATGTCATTTCGTACGTCTATCCTATTGTACAGTTGGCTGCTCTGAAGCAAACTACTTTAAGAATCTAAAATCAGCTGTTTCCAACTCTCTGTCTGTCTAGCTTTTTGACAGGAATTTTCTTGAACATCGTCGGCTCGTCGTGTTTTGACTTGTCGAAGAGAGAGTGTTAACGTATGGTTCAGCCGATAGTTCATATTTGTTCGCGTTCTAGTTCTGATTTATAGATTTAGAATAACTATCACAATCATAGAAACGGATTTTAAGCAAATCTAACAAGAAATAACTATACATGTGTTCGAATGGCGCTGATTAAATTTTCCCTTGTGCTTGTATTGTTTCTCATACTTGGGGCAGACAGCAATGAAAGTCTTGAGAAGTTAAGCGAATATTTAAAGAATAATGAAAACGTCTTGGAACAATTAGCAAGTAAGTTTACAAGTAAATTAACGCTGAAGTGATTATATTCCAGGTTGAATTTCTAATCTTTAGTAAAAGAGGTAATGCTACCTCGGTGTGGTAGAGATGTGATATTCAGGGGATTCAAAGTTGATGTTGAATTTGAAAAATATGATTTGTTGACTACTTCAAATATGAAATAGTCTACTGAATGCTTCAAATATACTTACTCAAGGTTTTGTTCTACTGCTGGATCAATCAAAAGAATTGCAATTGCAAAATGTTCTTGGTACAAAAGTACCATCTTATACCATTCAACATGTTCAATCGCCAATATTCCTGTTTCTCGTTGAATTATGTTTTAACAAATTCATTCTCTGTAAAGCAGTCAACTTAAGACGCTTCAGTTTTTAATACAATTTGAAGAAGATTTGATATGCATCGAGAGTTTGCGACATTCCGTGGATAAAGCAGTTTGATCCCAAAATCTAAAGCACTGACGCTTCGCACAGCCTAATTTCTAATCTATTACTGGTTTTTTTACAAGTCATCTCTTCAGCAAGCATGCGTTTCTATTTTGCGGAGCTTACAGTTCGCATCAGTTTTGACTCTATTGATCCCGCAACACAGTCAAGGAATAAGGTTTAAGCATGGTCATGCTTTATCCCTTTTTTAATGAATCAGTTTCTCTTTCCTAGAAGAGTTAATTTCTTGATTGAGCAATTATGTTTAATGTTGAACTTTCTGTTACGACCCATTAGTCTTCATTACCTTCTTTGTTTCCAGGTGCCAGAGAAAATATAGAATTTTCTATACCACGCCCTATCAATAAGCGACGCATACAATAGTAAGTACAGTACTGTAGTTTAAGTCGAATATATTATACTATAGCCTCAAGTGCTTAAGTTATTAAATTATGGCTTTTTATTTTATCAGATTCGAACAACCTACTAATAAATAATAATAATCTAATATTAAAACTGACACTGTATTTCACTTTTAAATAATGTTTTACTCACATAATTATATTGAAGATGCTTGAGGAATGCATTTCACTTCTGAAAAGAAGCTTCGTCAGCCTGCCGCCAGGGGTCATGCTTTGTTGAGGTTAGGATGAGCAGCCATTATGTAGTTGAAAATTGCGTTTGATTTGAATTGTATTTGGTCATTGAGTACGTTGGTTCTATCTTGTTTATGGTGTTTGAATATTTCATATTGCTCTAGTGTATTTAATTTGTGGCTTTTTTGGAATGTGTGTAGAATTTCTAGGTCAGTTTGGATGTTATTGTGTGAGTGTCCAGTGTTGATTGAGTGATCTGCAAATGTTGAGTCAGTGTTGGAATGTAGTGCTTTGATGTGTTATTTGTATCTTGTGTTGAATGATCTGCCTGTTTGTCCTATGTAGTACTTGGGGCATGTGTTGCATTTGAGCTTATATATTCCTGGTTTGTTAAATTTTTGAATTGTGCTGTTTGTTAGGTGGGCTGGTTTTTGTTGGATCTGGTGATTTAGGTTGTTTTTTGTTCTGAATGCTGTGTTAAATCCGGATTTTTGAAAGATGTAAGCTATTTTGTGTGTGATTTTTTGTTGAAATATGTGAGTGATAAATCTGTTTTGGTTTGCAGGTTTTGGATTTTTACTTTTCATTTTTTTCAGGATTTTGTCTACTAGATTGGTGTTGTATCCGTTTTGTTGAGCTAAATATTTGATTGTATTGATTTCTTCTTGGTGGTCAGCTTGTGATAGTGGAACATTTAGGAGTCTATGGATCATGGAGTTGAAAGCAGCAAGTTTGTGTTGATTTGGATGGTTGGATGAGTTGTGAATGAGTGTGTCTGTGAGAGTTGGGTTTCTGTAGATTTTGAATTTGTGCATGTTATTTAGCTTTTTGATAGTTAGGTCTAAGAAGTTTAAGGTGTAGTCTGTTTCATATTCTGCTGTGAATTGTAAGTCTTTATGGGTTTTGTTCAATCCTAACCTCAACAAAGCATGACCCCTGGCGGCAGGCTGACGAAGCTTCTTTTCAGAAGTGAAATGCATTCCTCAAGCATCTCCAATATATATGAGTAAAACATTATTTAAAAGTGAAATACAGTGTCAGTTTTAATATTAGATTGTTCATTAAGTATTTCGTCATGGAAAACATCACAGATAATAATAATAAACAACCTACTACTTTTCAACTTGCGTGCACAATTCCCAGTAAATACGACTGTAAATCAACAACATTCATTTGGTGAAAAATGGAATTAATTTTTATTTCAATATGACCAATAAGTTAGGTTGAACCATTAGGTTTAACGACGAATTGAGTACTGTAGGAAAACACTTGAATTCAATTTGTTGATTATATGTTTCTTAAAAACTAGGGGCTTGTAGGGGCAAAAGCCCCTAAAAAACCAAAATACATAAATTTTTTATCAACCTTCATTGGTCATTTATAAATAAGCAATGATTTTCTAGCATTATAATATAGTTTACAACACAAACTGTATACAATATATTATATACAGTAGATACATTTACATTTAAATGGTGGTTTTTAGGGACAATAGCCTCTAAAACAGTAAACTTTTTTATTTTGAAAATAATAAGTATAAAAAACAATTAAAATTTGGTTTAATTCAAGTTTTATTTACATGAATAGAAATCACTACTTACTTATTGCATTTGATAATTAGTCAAAACCTCTGGATAAACTATGTTTTTTGTATATGAATTGTTTTCTGTATTGTTCTGTTCTCCTGTATTTGCCATATATACTCTGATTCCATCTGATGACCTTACTCTGCTAAATGCAACATATAACTGTCCGTGTGTAAAAACTGGTTTATCTAAGTAAACTCCAGCTTTCTGGAAGGTTTGGCCTTGTGCCTTATTGATAGTTATAGCAAAGGCAAGTCGTAAGGGAAATTGCAGTCTTGACATGTGGAAAGGCATGTTAGGATCTGTTGAAATAAGCTTTATTCTAGGCAAAAATATTATATTTCCCTTTCCAGATCCCGTAATAATTTCTAATTTTATGCATTTCTCAAACATGCTCAATACGATTAACCGCACGCCATTAACCAAACCTGACCCTAGGTTTATATGTTAGGTTACATTTATAGGTTTACATTACTATGGCACCTACTTTTAATGTCAATTTGTGAGGTGGCATTCCTGAGGGAGTTATTGAGTGTAAATATTCAATAGGAATATTCAAACGTTCGGTTGGGTCGTCACTGATTATTTCCACACAAAATTATACATTGCTTTAAAAGTAAACAAACTGAATTCATAAAAAGTACAGCTGGCTATGAGTACACAGATATACAACTAAGACAACTCTGTGGCACAGCTGTTTTAATTTCAAAAGATGTAAACAAATTAAACCCCATGTTGTTTTAATGGGAAAAGTTTTATTCTGTTGCGAATTTATGGTGAAAAAATAAGAAAAATGAATAGTTTTCCCTCAAAATTCACGTCAAGACCTTTAAAATAAGACCCCTCCCATCCTTCTACGGCCATCCAGTCACTCACAATTTCTTTACAAAAATTTGACTTACGGATTAAGATGTGATTATGTTCCCTAAATCTTTTAAGCACATATTTCAAGTAAACTCACTCATGCTTGCAATTGTTTAGTCACAATAAGTTGGATATGGACTAGGTAGAAAGTGAAGCCATCCATCCATAGAGATGACATACTTTCAACTAATTACCAAAAATCAAAATTGCTATGTTGCTTTCCCACTAATTATACATCTTTGGCACTATCATTTTGATCGAAGGTTATTTCATAACCTCATAATAACACAATTTTCATGCTTATTTTTGTCATTTACTTCATGTTTTCTAGAGAATGCAACTTTTTTCAAGTGTTGATGTATTGATTCGACAGAGGCTTGAATGTCCAATCTGCAATCATTATACAGTTTTTATGGTACATTATCGCTTATAAAATAATATATGATTTAGTTTGAAGTGACTGACAATTGAATAAACTGACAAATATACATAAACAGAATTTATTAATTTCGAATTCCTTTTATTGCCATTAGTTTATACTGAAGACTTCCGCAATGGCGGATATTGACAACAGTATTGAATAGCTGATGAAAATCGATGAATGGTACTGTACAAAAATGTCAGTCACCACCGGGAATCGAACCACGGACCTCCCAATTGCCGGTCGGGCGCCTTAACCACTAGACCATGGAGACCTTTCTGCACAGCAGCATTCATTTTTAACTTGGCCATATCGGCTCGTATCTCACAAGTTAGGCACAAGTAGGCCTATAAACTAATGGCAATAAAAGGAATTCGAAATTAATAAATTCTGTTTATGTACATTTGTCAGTTTATTCAATTGTCAGTCACTTCAAACTGACTTGAAGCCAAACTCGATATGGCCAAATTAAAAATGCTGCTGTGCAGAAAGGTCTCCATGGTCTAGTGGTTAAAGCGCCCGACCGGCAATTGGGAGGTCCGTGGTTCGATTCCCGGTGGTGACTGATATTTTTGTACAGTGCCATTCATCGATTTCCATCAGCTATTCAATACCGTTGTCAATATCCGCCATTGTGGAAGTCTTCAGTATATACTAATGGCAATAAAAGGAATTCGAAATTAATAAATTCTGTTAATATATGATCTTGAACACTTCATTTAAAATAACCCAGTATTCTAATAGTACCAGACATACCTACCAGGGTATACCTATCTTAGTAATATTAACATATTCATATTTTCTGAATACATGTGGTATAAATTTTTTGTGTTATTGACTAGCATTCTATTTAACCGCAAGACAGCGGTATATTTATATTCAATATTGTACAAATTAACGAATAAAAATACAAATGAATTCTTGCCAGTTTTACTCATTGTTCTACGGAAGAAGGAACTTTCCACCAGTGATTTCATAAATTATTTGAATTCGACCTTGGTTATTGAAGCCTTTTCCTGCGCAACTCATATAAGATAGCTTTCTTAGTTTCATTTGGTTGTAATTATAAATTCCGATTTATTACTAAGATTTAATAACTTGTATAATAGAGAATTAAAAATATTAATACAATGAAAACATGAGTTCATGTTAGCTGAGGCCTAGTTATTGCTAACCACAATCAAACATGCGCAAATAGAATCGAGGGTGAGGTCTAATTAAATACTGTGTTACACAGGGTGTCACCTAGGTCACGTCTCAAGCCTGCGTTTCTAATAAAAACTTGAAAAATAAAAAAACTTGAAAAGTGGAAATTGTGACTGTAGGTTGTCCGTCTAACGATGCTCTTTACAACAGATGCCGTCACGCCATAACATGAGTCATAATTTCCACTCAAAAGTGCTTTTTAAGTTTTTATTATATACTAGTGGAAACAAGATGGATCTCCTGCATTTCTATTATTGTTGGGCCTTGTACATCGAGGCCAGATAAATAATAGAAGAGAATTTAGCGTTTGGAACTCCAATTCTTTGCAACAAAATCTATGACAAAATAGAATAAACCAAATAAATGAATATAGACTTGGGGTCTTTTTCACTATAACCCCGCATTTCTTAAAAATTGTCATTGAACCTTACCTAACCTAAGACCCGGTTATGACTGTTTATGCCTTGCTCTCTACTCCCTCTTGTTTTTTGTGCACGCTAATATTAGTATGTCTCTTTTATTTGTGTATTTCCTTTCGGAAAGTATTTTTGTTTTTTCTCTCAAAATATTTTTTTCTCTTTTGTTATTTGTACTATTCTATACAGTGTAATAGAATGGGATTGTTTCAAATTTGTTATTTAATTCTGTAAGTTGAAATTGTTATCTTGAATGTCATTTTAATCGGATTTTTTGCGACTCCCACCAGCGGTCAAAGTCTTTTCTTTTTCTGGTGGTGCCTGAACATAAATTTTAGTTTTTTTTTCTGGTTAGTTAGGTTTCTTTTATTTCCTTTGCGTTAATTTGTAACCATTAAATTATTTTGTTGTAAAGTTGTGGCAATAAACAATTGAATTGAATTTTTAAGAAATGCGGGTTATAGTGCAAAAGACCCTAAACTTGAAGGTATATTATCACAATAATTTCTAGTTCCCTAGGTAACGAGATCAGGTCCATTGTTGATTACATTGGTGAACAGTATTTGCCGTGCTTGAGCGATACCACCCGGTCTTGTTGGTTGTTGCTGAAGAAGTTGTGTTGTTTACCAGTTCCATTGTTGTCTTGGGTTCCAAGTCGACCAACTAGACGTCTGTTGGATAAATTTCGGATTCAGTTCATGCCAGTTGATTCCTCGTCAATTCTTCGCAGTTCCAGTCAAAAGATTTGTCTTGTCTCGTTTCCTTGGTAACTGTAGTTGAAATATTGGCATGTGCGAAAATACGTCTTGTGAATGCAGTTGTTCCTTTTTGTCTGTCAATTTAATAAGGTATCATTACAATTACCTGAGCACAATAAAATACAATTATGTGACAACATTGTGTTGTCTATGTCTTTGTGGTGCAATATTGTTTTTTATCATTTTTTTTTTTTTTTGAGGATGAAGCCCACATAGGTCTGAGACCTGTGCGTGGGTAATGAGTTGGATGATGGTGATTGATGAGTTGGACCTACAGTTTTAGGTGGGTTCCGAACCACCGGGAAGTGATTTTACAGCAGAGAATAGTGTCTTTTTTGCTGGCCAATCTAATCGGTCACCGTTACAAACAGGACCTACGAGAACGCAGCTTATCTATCTGATTGAACAGATACCTGCTACGGCTCGCGGCTATCACTTCCCTCCTCATTTCTTTGTCACTTAAATTGGGGGGAAAATACAATAGCATTAGCACATCTCTTATGTAGCTCTTCAGAAAATGTCAATAACTCTATCTTCTGAATGCAATTGTTGGATTTTATCTCTTACTTGAACAATGTATCCTCATGTTAATTACCTTAAGCACAATAGAAGAAATTAATTTTGTATTTGCATCTTGTGAATGCAATTGATGGTATTTTTCTTCTACTTCAATAAGGTATCTCCATGACAATTACCTCAGCACAATAACAGATATTGAAGCCACAATATCCAATCTTTGCTAAAAATCATTCACATGACAATGTCTTGTAAATAATAAACAATTTTTGCTAAAATCATTCACATGACAATGTCTTGTAAATAATAAACAATTTTTGCTAAAATCATTCACATGACAATGTCTTGTTCGTCGTCTTTCTTGTGGGTATTTTTGCTGTTTGATGCCTACATGAGTCTTGTGCGTGGGTAATCAGGTGAATGATGAAAATATCCAAGCATGAACGAGATTAGAACTCGAAACCTCGAGTAACAGCAGCCAACCAGAGTCTTATCTAATCAGAGATAAGCGCCCCAGCTTACTTACTGAGCCACCGAGGTTTTAATTTTTTGATTTTGTTAGTTCTTGTGTTTTCACGAATCTGTATATTTAAAATTTAGAATAGTCAACCTGACAACCCTTTCAGGTAATTTTTCTGTGTTCGGTACATATACCAATATCACTAATAACAATTTTTGTGCAATTCAGAATATAAAATTTTAACGTTTTGAATAGTTGTAAAGTGGCCCAGTGCTCTGTTTTAGATTACTTAAAATCGGTTAATTTAATGTACGGTATCGAGTTTTGTGAAAATGAGGTTTTTGCTAATGCCTGATACAGTTAGGAAGTCTGCACACGAAGCGTTTGCCAAGCGTGGAATTGACGGCTCAGCCGTCACAGTGAATGACAACCGTCTATTGGATGCTTGGAGTCGACTCCACGCTTGGCAACACCGTTTGCAAACGGCCTTCAGGAAATATTGACAACCAAACATTTATCCTGGGGCCTGTTGCATGAAAGGACTAGTAAAACTAGTCTATTTTACAAGTCTAAAATTTCCAACTTACCAGTTCACAGAAGGCTAATTCTCGTTGAATCAAGAAACTGCGGTTACTCTTACTTTTATTTTTTAGAGTTTATTCCAGTAAAATTTCGTTAATTGCCATTCAATTGATCAACTTTTAAATCATGCAGTCCATTTTGTTATCCAATTAAACCTAATCTGGAAAATGTATCAATTACCAGTTGAGTACCAGTATTACTAGCTTGTATTTTCTCAGGCAACCCCTAGCATTGAATGGTTTGCCATTTTTTAAATCAGGTCATTTCAGTGCTCAAGAGGCACATAGAAACAATGTAAAATTTAAGGCCTCATTCTTTTATTATTTAAAAAACGTCTAATAAAAGTCGTAGTAGCTTGAAAGTGGCGTAATTTAGTTTATTTAGCTTTCTTCTCTATTCAGCTGTTCATTAAATTTCATAATGTGTAAAACATTCTATCAGGTAGAATGTATAGGTCAAGTGTAAGAGAGGGACCTTCCCTTACTTCGTCTTATCATGTAAATGTATCATCAAGTTTTTTATGTACCATATTAATACCATTTTCAGTGATAATTTCATGTTTGTATGTAGATGACATAAGATTTATGTAATAAGTGACTGATAATATTTTATGTATTAATACTTGGCGATTCCTATATATTGTATTTTATATACTCTTGTAACTGTCGAATTATTATTTGTATGAATAAAGTAATCAATCAATCAGCTATTGATTATTAACAATCACTGATTTGAAAATTAAGTTTACACATCTTTCCGAATTATTTGTTTGTGAATTTGTTGCTGTTTTTTATCAGAGTGATTTTCAATGTTTAATCAATTAATTTTCTGTGGTTTTTCAGTGATAGTTACAGTGGCGTTGGTGGCGGTAGGAGTGGTGGTAATTTGCCGACTGATCCGTGGCGTGGTCGATGGTTTCCTGAGAAGGTGCAGGCGGCAGAGGGCGCAGGCGCGGGCAAAGGCCGCCACTCGGTCTCCTCGGTCAGCCGCGGCCATCTTGATCAGATGAAGTCGATGGTCGATCCCTCCTGTGACGATGGAAAGGTAAAATAGCTTACAATTCAAAATCAGTTGTGTATCTTCACATTCTATGGCAAGAAGTTTATATCTGCTTAAATATAGAGGCCGTATATTTGAATTGAATCAAAAAATGTTTTAAATTCGCAAGTCTATATTCCCAAATAAACTTCCATTGAATAGTTAGCATATATATAATATATATGTATATATTTTTTCAAGGATGAAGCCCACATGGGTTTGAGACCTGTGCGTGGGTAATGAGTTGGATGATGAGTTGGACCTACAGTTTTAGGTGAGTTCCGAACCACCGGGAAGTGATTTTACAGCAGAGAACAGTCTTTTTTGGCTGGTCAATCCAATCAGTCACCCTTACAAAGAGTGCCCATTTATAACAGTTAATATAATCACGATGCCTAAGTTATCACTCTAATAATAACAAAATATGCATTATTTTTCACAAGCATTTCTCTGAATAACACAGTATACTGCTTCTGCTTGTTTCTGCATAGACATATCAAGCTAGCTTACTGTTGTGTTGCACCACAAGCCCGGTATGAAACCCTCCAATGTGAATGTCAAAGACGGGCTGATTCAACTCAAAAATATTTTATTCTAATCATTTTTCTTCCTTTGTAATATATACATTTATTTACTCCTATTTTGTATATAATGAATATCTAAAAAAATACGTAGTCAGTTCCAAAGTAAAGAATCTCATTTTATTCTGTCGGGTTGGGTTAGGTTAGGTAAGAGTAAACGAACCTCATTTTATTCTGTCAGGTTAGGTTAGGTAAGAGTAAAAGAACCTCATTTTATTCTGTCACAAGCTTGCTTCAAGCGCGTTCTTATTATGGTGGTGCCTCTCAGTGCTTCTGGAACTGTGAATTCGCCTTAAAGAGGCACTTGTTTAAGAGTGTTAGGTAAAGGTAAAAATTCAACAGCAACGTTATGTAATCGAATTCTGCTTCTGGTTGGGCAAGTCTTCCTTCAAAATGTCTGAAATGCTTCAAAAGTCATAAAGCAGCTGTCATGGCAGCTCTAGAAGCCATCCCGGAACTGGCATATACGGATGCCATTCAGTCATGGGAAAAGCCGCCTATACATTTAAATAATAGGGTATCTAGTTTTAGTTTAAACCCTACATTTTGTAGATGCTCAATACAAAATAAAATTCATGTATATTGATGCAGCATTTGCTTATTTTGTGAAACATATCTATTTACCGATTCGTCCAATAACTTTTTTTCAACTAAGGCTCATTACTTTTCGAACTGACCTTGAATTTCCTTCAATGAAATTGTAATCCTTGCAAGTAGTGCTTCCTTTCTCACAATGAGGAAACCACTGTAAAATAAATAATTAATTCATTCCTCTTTATTGCATTATTTCTTGAATTTCATTCAATCCGAATTTATTTTCTCTACATACAATTTAAAACGACTCATTAATGCATTCCACTTGAATAGATTTGTTTTAAAGTTTCAAATATTCTGCAGTTATTATGAAATGATACAAGTAAGTAAGCTACTAATGTACAACATCTCGATATTGCAAAGGAAATGCTATGAATTGCGTTGAAACACAAATGAGCGGAATGAGGTTTGTGTGCTCAAACTTTCTTCTCGAGCTGCTCGAGAAGTAAGTTCTACAGCTTCTCTTAATAATTTCTAGGTCTACTGTATTGTAGGCTTTGACTACATGAACGATCCGGCGTCGTCCGTTTAACAGCGTTTATTGATAACTTGCCGCTGTTACTCTGTAGCTGCAACTAGACATGTAACGTAACTCCGTCCCGTAACATCACTCCATAACACAAACTGAAGTCAATTGAATTAACTCAATATTTTGCTGAATTTAAAAATAACGAAAACCAAATGTTCTTAAGGTTAAGTGCTCGAATGGACGAATTTTTGTCCGAGCTCCACCCTTTCATGTAAATGCATCACTTAGAATTTCCATTAGATCAGTTTTACTATTTCCAACAAAATGTAATTAGTATCAACCAGTTCTACTTTCTATGTGATGTTACAATATTGTATGTAAGCACACATTTAAAAATGTGATGTTTTATGATGTTTTACTTTCTATGTGATGTTGAATTATTTTATGTAAACACACATTTGAAAAAAAGATTGTAAATTTATCATGAATAAAGTAATCTAATCTAATACAGTTCCGCAAAAGCATAAGACGTCGGTGTCTTGACAATTTGTTACAGAGTGATGTTACGTTACGGTATGAATTAATTTAATATAGAATTATATTCAAATACACCTAACTTTCAATAATTTCAACTCATGCAAAAATCCAATTACTTAATAAAAATGTATTTTTTCAGACAAATCTTACTTTAGACTGGTCTGGCTCGCCTGAAAACTTTACATGCTTCTGGGACATTTTTCCACCCGATCCAGAAACACCGGCATTTATAATGCGCGATTACATACCCACTAAATACTCGGTAAGTATAGCCCTACATGTATTCAAAAAACAAAAATTCCAATACTTTATTCACGAAATTTTCACAAAGCTGAAAATTGTTGTAAAAAGAAGAATAATTCGAATTCTATTAAATGTATTTTTTTTAAGATGTTGCCCACATAGGTCTGATACCTGTGCGTGGGTATGGTGATTGGTGAGCTAGACCTAAAGTTTTAGGTGGGTTCCGAACCACCGGGAAGTGATTTTACAGCAGAGAACGTGTCTTTTTGCTGGCCAATCTAATCGGTCACCCTTACGAAGAGTGCCCAGGAGAACGCAGCTTATCTCTATCTGATTGAACATATATCTGCTACGGCTCATGGCGATCACACACAAGTTGTGCAGAGTATGTCGAGAAAACTAGGCAAATTTAGTGTTATGTTTACTCATACAAAGTCCCCAAATGTGAAAATATTGAAAAATCATTGGAAAGCCTCCAGCAATGAGTAGATTTAAAGTTTGCCATCAACGTATTCATCTGCATTATAATATATTCAACTATTCATTAATTCGTTTTCATTTCCTATTTCTTTTCCATTTTGATTTTATTCCATTACTATGGAAATAATTAATACTTGAAAATTGATTCTATTGCCATAGAAATGGTTACTATAGCTACCGACTTTCAATATTTAAATTTTCGCCATTATTATTATTATCCACGTATAGGACCCTTTGGGATCACGTTAAGCACTTTGGTTCTTCTTGCGGAGTTTCCAAGCTGCTTTCATTTTTTCACTCATGTTTCTAATTTTTTTTTTTCTGTCCATTTTGGTCGAGTCTTCTTCGGTTTGATTATTATAATATTGTTATTATTACTGTATTTACTTGAGATCTTTTTAACTCATGTTATTATTAGGTTCTAATAGAAGTATATGTTGTCCCTTTTAGAATTTTTTGGCTTATTAATTGATTTAAATCTGTCCTTTGTGACAATTCAAAATACTTTACCTACCTAATCTCAATAATTACTGTACCTTTTTTGACACTTTGATTATAAAGTAAAAGTAAATTCGTATGGCTTTTCGTGGTGGGGAGACCCTTACTTTGATTATAAACTTCTCATTATGTTTAAGAGCATAGCTGTTTCTTCTTCTCTATTGTAATGTGTCAACAGCCATTCAATCGTTGTAATTTCCCATTATTACAGGCCAGACACGAATGCATGGATAAACCCATACACTATAACTCTGACCTACCGACATTGTAAGTACTGTAACGAAACTTTTCAAAATTATAATCATATATGATAAAGTATAGGATAAGGCCTTAAAAATTAAGTAAGAGTACTAGTTTTATTGAATAGTTTTCCTGAACAGTTCAATCTTCTTGAAAAAAGGCAAATAAATATTATTAACCACTACTGAGTACTCTCTTCATTAAGGTACACTCGATAAATTACATTAATAAGTAGATTTAAATTGATCTAAAATTACTAGATATCTTTCATACATGAATTTTATTCGCTTTAAATTGTTTGTTCAAGAACCTGATTCAGTCCTAAATGTAACACTTTTTTATTTCTGATGATGCCCACATGAGTCCGAGACTTGTGCGTGGGTAATGAGGTGAATGGTAACACATAGATGCCTGACGGAGGAGCGGGATTCGAACCCACGACCGCTGAAACGACAGCAAGCTGAAGTTGCGACGCCTCAACCAACTGCGCTAAGCAGTAAACATATTACTTGAAAGCGCGTTATTGAAATCTCACAGACGGCCTCGAAATCATAGTATTTCATTAGACTGATGTATATCAGGCAACACAACCACGAAAATCTGTTGAAAAATGATTACTGGTACAGTACTACAAATTCTTGAATCGCTATGTGTATGCTACATTATTATTTCCCTAGTTGTATAGCTATTTTTTAATGAATATTTTGAATGAAGAATAGCAGTATTTATAATAAATATTGTTATCCTCTTTCAGTGGTACACACAGACCTGCATGGGCGAGGTATGGTGAATATAAATTTCTTCCAAGACAAAGATGGCTGCACAATTTAGAGGTACGTTATGTTTCCTTTTAGAAACTCAATTAGCTTTTAATGCTTTATCAATTAAATGCATTATATAATATATATGTTAATACTGTATTTAGACACATATTAATATTTTAAACATGTATTAATATTTCACATTGTATATTAATATTTTCCTCATTTACCTTCAATATTAATCTCTTCAATTTCTTCATGATTACAACCTTGTTATTCTGATTCAAGTGATTAGATTAGAAAACTTTATGCACATTTACAAAATTTCTTTAACGAGTTTAAAATAGCATTATTACCGTCGCATAGGTAGCAAAAGTATGGCAAATGATATTAATTAACTAAAGAAAATCCTAGTAATGTATTTACATAAAGTCTGGACAAAATTCGTCTATTCTTAACTTAGCCCTAGGAAATATAAATCTGTTCTAGCTTATGAATTTCGAATAAATATAACCTAAAATTTAAAACTTATTTAGATTATTTACAAAAAATAGATATAACTTAAACCAACAAATAATATTCTGTAGCTACTTTGAAACTGCACTCATACGCGCACACACACACACCCATAAATTCAGTAATAAACTTACTAAGCACAATTACTGTCACTTAACATGCTGAATCACAATTGTACTGTGTACAGCACTTTACCACGAAAATAAGAATGTTCACTGCCACATAAACTTATCACGAGTCCTGCTGAATCAAAACTGACTCACTGCTCACAAGGACAGCCCTTTTTATTATAATTTTGTACTGTTCTAGAAAGTTCCATTTCAGGTCTTTCTATTCCCGCAATAATGTTAAAACAGATAAGCAGTCATCTAGCATAAGCTCGAAAAATTCCAGAAGCCCATTTGACATGTGAGAGTAAAAACGTGCGTTGAGACGAAGATGGAGAAACATCAATTCAGGAAGTAGCTGTCAAAACTTGAAGGTCGCTCTCCTCTTCCTTTGCATTTCCTAACAATATCAACACTAGTTGCAGTGTTATATTAATAATAGCATATATAGGTAATTAGTTAGAAGTAATAATATTTTTATATGCATTATTTTCCCACTTGACAGCATGGGGCCATTGTGATGCTCTACCATCCCTGTGCTCATCCATTGTTGGTAAGAGAGCTCAAAGATATTGTCAAGTCATGTCTGTACAGGCATATCATCACTCCTTATACGCTCCTATCGCCTAAAAGGGTGAGTAAACAGTTATTTTATTGTATTTTGAAGTGAAGTTCATTTTATTCATTATAAATTGAATATATTCTCATTATGAATGAGTACTCGTTGAGAAATTTTATTGAATTTTTCCAGTATGTGATGAATGAAACAAAATGTTTTCAATATTCTTCTACTTTTATATCACACAAAATGTTGTAAACTGCTGAAAAAAATTTAGTGGTCTTTCCAATTTTTTTAAAATTTATCATAGTATATTATACTGGTTTTGTGTTGCAAATTTTTATTCCATTACATTGAAATGTAACTGACGTTTGATTGTTGAAAAATTTCAAATTATTTGGAAATATCAACTATTATTATTTGGTAAAGAATTTGTTTTTGAGTTTTACTTAGTACAAGTTGCTATTTGACATTTTTATTCATAGAAAAAAATATAAAATAATATTATAAAGTAGGCGATGCATTATGAAATGTTTTATATCAATAAAGAAATTTCTTACATTATCCATAAATTACGTCCAGACATGTCTTGTAGATGTAAGTCCGCTTCGTAACATCACTCCGTAACACAGCATTGTATCATTGGTTAACAGCACACTATAAACACAATAATACGATTTAACGAGAGGCACGATTTGTTACGGTGTGATGTTACAGGATGGATGAGTTACGTTACAATACAAATCTAAATGGACTACTGTAAAGTAAGCACAAGATGTAGAACGAAGAACCATTTAATAAGTGAACAATTTAATACATTTAAGTGAACAT
Organism: Conomelus anceps; assembly: GCA_948455865.1. Taxonomy (NCBI): domain Eukaryota; kingdom Metazoa; phylum Arthropoda; class Insecta; order Hemiptera; family Delphacidae; genus Conomelus; species Conomelus anceps. The sequence goes on from OX418221.1 coordinate 14,033,727, forward strand.
TTAATAAATTCAAAACAAGATATATATGTCAGTTGCTAAGTGATGATAACAACAGCTGATACTACACCCTTCTTTCTCCCGAATGTCAAAGCATTGGAGCTGGAATCAGCAGTCTTCTATTCCTGGCCAACACTCCACCCTGGGATGACACTCTGTATCTTCTTGCTTTTCGAGAACTTCTCCAAACCTTTTCATGTCAAGTATCCACACCCTCTCTCCCCGTGGTTATAAACTTCTTAACGGTCTTGCTCTGTGTCGTTTATCAAAATTTTGTTTTATTCTATTTTTTTATTTTTTGATCCTTATTTTAAATTCATTTTCACGGTCGAAAGTGACTCTTTCATATGTACTAGTTGATGGAAGTGTGGTCCTCAGTTTTCTTCCATAAAGTAGTTCTGCTGGAGATAAGCCATTCTCCATTGGAGTAGTGCGGTATGCCAATAAACCTAAGTTTGGAACATCACACTTTTCCAAAATTCTTTTAGCAATGTCAACTGCCTTCTCCGCTTCACCATTGGATTGTGGATTTTTAGGACTTGAAACTTTATGCTCAAAGCCATACTTTTCTGCAAACTCTTTAAATTCATATGAAGTGAACTGAGTTCAGCCCCCATCAGACCTTACTACACAAGGAATGCCGTGTCTTCCAAAAATATTCTCCATCCTTTGAATAATTGTTCCTGATGACACTCTGTAAGGGATATGAACTACCTCAATAAACCTTGAGTAGTAATCTTGGAGAACGAAATACTATTTTCCTAAACACTTGGCTAGGTCCACTCCAACTTCTTGCCAAGGTTTCTCTGGAAGGCTTGATTGCTTTAGTGGCTCACTAGAATTGGTTCTGTGCTGAATACAAACTGAACAATTTGTAACCAGAACAGAAATATTTTTTGAAATTCCTGGCCACCACACTGATTCTTGGGCTCTTCTTCTGCATTTTACTATTCCCATATGTCCATCATGAATTCTTCCCAATATTACCTTTCGTAGTGCAGTTGGTATTGAGATTCTGACGCACCCACTTGGAAATCCACGCCATCTGCTCTCTCTTCTTTTTCTTTACCATTCTTATGTTTTCTTTTCACCATCTTTTCTCTTTTTAATCACTTCTGACACCATGTAAAGTAAGCACAAGATGTAGAATGAAGAACCATTTAATAAGTGTGTTACACAAAACAAGAGATATATATATCAGTTGCTAAGTGATGATAACAACAGCTGATACTACAACTACCTACACATATGCATTTTTCTAACTTTTTCTCATGCTATCACTGGTGCTCTTCCTCATTTACTTCTTTATTCTATTGTTGTTTAATTATGGATTATTGTTTATATAATTGTCTTACTAATTGTCAATAGGCTATTGAGCCGTAGCAGGTATCTGTTCAACCAGATAGAGATAAGCTGCGTTCTCCTGGGCACTCTTTGTAAGGGTAACCGATTAGATTGGCCAGCAAAAAAGACACTGTTCTCTGCTGTAAAATTGCCTCACTGTGGTTCGGAACCCACCTAAAACTGTAGGTCCAGCTCATCTATCACCATAATCCAGCTTATTATCCACGCACAGGACTCAGACCTATGTGGGCTTCATCCTCAGAAAAACAAGAAAAAAAATTGCTATAGATGTAGGTTTAGGAGGAAACTTCTATTGCGTTTTAGAACGTAAATATTCTTCTATAATGATGTATAAGTAAGTAAAGAAAGTAAATTGTTTTCTATTAGACTTTTACAAATAATAGGATATAAAGAATATTATGGAACGTCTAGCCATCTGAACCGGTAGTGATGGCTAGCACAATTTAAAAAAAAAAATAATAATAATATCTTTATTGACATAAAACACCAAAATTACAGAAAAACTGTTGAGGCAGATGTCTCGTCAGAAAATTATTAGCCTAAACAATTTTTAATTTATTACTAAGTTACAGAAATCACACATCTATTCCATAAACAATACATCTCTCTTAGATGTTGGTCAATGAGTCTTGAAGGAACTCTTCAACTGTGTAATAAGACTTATTTATTAGAAATGCTTTAATTAGAGCTTTGAATTTATTTAGCTCCAAGGTTTTAACTGATGCAGGAAGTTTATTATATAATTTGATTCCTGCATATTGTGGACTTCTCTCATACAACTGTAGTCTATGTATTGGGTATCTGTACTGTTGCATTCCACGTGTACTATAATTATGCGAGAACAAAAAATTTTCATAGAGATTTCTATTTTTATGTACAGTTATGAGCATTTCTAGTATATATAGACTGGTGATTGTTAGTATTCCCAATTTTTTGAAAAGAGGTCTGCAACTAGCTCTTCTGCTCACCTGAAGGATAGTCCTAACTATTCTTTTTTGAAGGATTAATATTTTGTTAATGTGATTTGAATTTCCCCAGACTGCTATGCCATACTTGAGAATAGAGTGCACATAAGCAAAGTAAACCATTTTGCAAACATTCAAAGATACTGCGTTTGTCAAAATGCTGAAAACATAATTAATTGATCTGAGTTTAGCCGCGAGTTTATCTATCTGAGTATCCCACTTTAAAAAAGGATCAACGTATATGCCAAGGAATTTTTGAGAAGTAACTTTGTTAAGCAATGACATCACTAGACGATCCTCATTATTTTCTCTCCCTCGTGTTTTGAAATGTATTACTGTATTTTTCTCTGTATTTAATAATAGCCCATTGTTTGAAAACCAGGTTTTTATTCTAGTGGTGAAATCATTTGTAGAGTTAGATAGATCTGATATGTTGTCTCCCTTTATTATGGCAGTTGTGTCATCAGCATAAAGAACTATTTTAGTAGGTATTTCTATAGGTAAATCGTTAATATATAAGGTAAACAGAACTGGCCCCAAAATAGACCCCTGGGGTACCCCTAATCTAATTCCTTTCCATTTAGAATACTGTTTAATACTATTTTTATACACAACTGTTCTTTGTTTACGGTTTCTCAAAAAAGATTCAAATAATTTCAGACTCTCCTCGCGTATATTGTAATCTCTGAGTTTATTGAGGAGTAATGAATGGTCAATGCAGTCAAAAGCCTTAGACAGATCACAAAACAAACCAGCTGAATGATGACCTTCATCCAAGGCACTTGCGACCCCATTAACGAACTCTGAAATAGCTGCTTCAGTGTCACGGCCCTTCCTAAACCCATACTGTTCATTGACTAATATTCCATTTTTCTTAAGGAAATTACATAACTGAGTATTTATTATATTTTCAAATATTTTCGCTATATTAGACTGGAGAGATATCGGCCTGTAATTGTTGTAAGAGCTTTTCTCCCCTTTTTTATGTACAGGAATAACTTCAGAATACTTTAGGAGGTCTGGGTATTCACCCTGTATCAAGCATTGATTTATTAAATGTGTTAAAGGGTATGAGATTATTTTAGCAGCATACTTCAACAGTGTAACTGTGATTTCATCCCATCCTACTGATGTTGTATTTTTTAGAGAAGAAATAACCTTCTCCACTTCAAAACGCGTTACCATTAAGAATTTCATGGGTTGAATGTTTTTATACCTATTTTTTAGGGAGTCATGAATGCTTGTAACACTTACATCGGGCAAATCTAGGCTTGCTGCCAGACCTGTAAAAATATCGTTAAATTTTTCAGCTATCCGTCTACCTGATATTCCCAACCCAGCATCAACGTCTCTGCCTCTGTTCTTATTTAAGCCAATTTCATTCCTTACCAGCTGCCAGGATGCTTTAGATTTATTTTTTGATTTTTTAATATATGCATCATTTGACATAATTTTAGCTGCATGGACAACCTTTTTGAAAATTTTTCTATACAGTTTTGCATAATTCAGAAGCTCAATATTGTTACTATATTTTGCAATTAGCATGATCTCTCTTTTCCTCTCACTAGATACTTTGATCCCGGTTGTCATCCAAGTTTTAACAGATTCATTTGATGGCTTCTTTTTTGTACAGAGTAATTTAGGAGGGAATGATTCATTAAATTGTAGCAAGAGCTTGATAAAGAAACTGCTATAATTTGTATTAATGTCCTCATGAGGATTAAGGTTCCAATCCTTTTTTGCTAAACCATTGCAGAAACTATCCAGAGCAGTTTTATTAAAAATTCTTTTTTGTATGTTTGGCCTTTTCGAGTTGTATTTTGGCTTAGGCAATTCGAGCAGAAATGCACAATGATCTGATAGCCCAAAGTCAGCTATGCATTTTGCATTGACATCACAATTCATAGAACTCAAAATATTATCAATACAGGTTTGGCTGTGATTTGTTATTCTAGTAGGGCCAAAAAAATTAAAATTGAAGCCATAGCATGATACTATATTAATAAATTTCGAAGATATATCATTCCTAACCCTAATGTCAATATTAAAATCAGCAGCAATTATAATAGATTTTGCTTTATCTGACCCCGCCAGTCTTTCTAGGAGTTTTTCAAACTGTTCAAGAAATACTAACGAATGTGACAGACCAGGAATTCTGTACAAAGAAACAATAATAGCATTCAAAGATTTAACCTCTACATACGATCCCTCAAAACTATGATCGATATTAAATATACTGAGATCATCTCTAGCCACAAAATCAAAGTCCTTATGAACTAGGACACATGATCCTCCCCTCCTGGCATTTGGTCTATGATACGAGTCGGCTACTACAAAGTTTGTGAGACTATTCAATAACTGATAATCTTCAATCGATAGCCAGTGCTCATTAAACGAAATAATTTTTACATTTTTAAGTATTTTATTTAAGAGTATCTCTATTTCATCACGTTTCGTTCTCAATCCCTGTATATTGTAATGCAGTAGTGCAACTGTATCCGCATTAAAATTTTTTAGTTGAGAATTGTAAATTTGGAACAGATGATCAACCTGATTATTTGGTTGGACGTGAGTAGAGCTGCCGTTTAATCCATTAGTTGTGCTTCTGTTACTCCTAAAAAATTTATACCAGCAGTATTGGGTAACAGATGTTCAGTAATAACATTACTATAACTTTCAATTGGGCTCTGAAATTGCTTTACGGATGGTGATGATGTGCTGTCATGATTGAGCTGAAGTCCATCTCTCAGTATATGGTCATAGTAGCTTCGAAGTTTTACAGTATGATGAACAAGTTCCGATTCATGGAAACCCCGAAAGTCATAACCAAGTGAGGAAAGAGGAGAGTCCATTTCTCCGTCAACCTCTTTTAAAATCTGTGAGGCAATATAGCGCTTTCCCAGATTATTCAAATGAAGTCCATGCCTAGTGTGAAAACGTTTGCCCAGTCTACTTAGCTCCATAACAGTGACATTTCTAAAAAGTTTACAGACCTTACGTATCTCCCTATTTGCCCATGTCACAGCTTTATTTACACAGGACCAGTCCGGAAGATCGTACCTATGAGGGACATAAAAAACAAAAACTCTCGTATGTCTCATTTCTAAAAGTCTTCTATGCAGTGCTGATATGAAGCACTTCGCTTCGTTTTGAGCTATATCATTAGTCCCTGCTACAAATACAGCGGCATCTTGCATATCCATATTGGAACAGTCACCAACACACTCTTTTGTTACATCCTGAAATTTAGCTCCAGGCTTGATTATACCTATCACCTCACAATTTTTGTTTTTATTATATATTAATTCATCAACTACCGTTCTTCCCTGGCTATCCATAAAGAGTTTAATCTTCCTATTGGAGTTGGTGGTTGTATGTTTAGGAATATTGGATTTCTTTTCCTTATCATACTCAACAGTAGTCTTCTTTTTTGAAGCGTCAGATTCGGAAAAAACATTTTCAGTTTCAGGTAAATTTTTCTGATTATTAACAAGCTCATCTATAGTTTCTACAGGGGCGGTTTCACATTTTGTTGTCTGAAGCTTCAAATAATTTACAATTGTACTCATCACATGTAATTTATGTTTCGTTGCATCAAATTTTCTTAGGTCAAGATTCTTATTAATACTATTTCTTTTACTGTTACTAATTCTAACTCTCATGTATCTTTCAAGATGAAAAAGTACCAAGATACCACAGTCATGGGAATTTTTCTGCTGCAAGCAGTTCATCTGAACTATTTTATCTGTGTTAAAAATAGGTTTTAGTTTTTCTACTAGAATATTCAATGATATATTATTGCGCTGCTGTAAAGAGTCAAAATTATAGAAAGTCTCGTCAATATGATCAAAAACGACCAGGCTCCAGTGTGAGCCAGTGCATGTACTGTTGGAACTATAACTACAATTATTGTCATTTAGAATAAAAGCAATATTTTTGTTATGATTTGAAGCAGAACTTAAAAAAGAGAGATCATAGTCATTGTCATTAATTATAAGAGAAACTACTACTGTGTCCATAACGACTAAATTATTACAACTAGAAAAGGTTTTTGTGCAATATGCATCTATGTCATTGTCCGTGAGCAACTCGTCGTCGATATAAGCATTTAATCGTTCAATAAGTGTACTGGTACTGTCATTAACTGAATTAGATTGTGTCGGAAGATCAGTCTGCGACTCAGCATCCCTAGCAGCATCCAGACGCCGCAGCAGCTGAACATCGAGCTCAATCGATCTGTTTAGTGCAGCATTACGTAGATCCTCCAACTCTTGAAGACGACTCCTGAACCGTGCATTCTCATCTTCCAGATGATACAGTTTTCTACTCAACAGTTCAGATTGAGAACTATCGAGCACCGACAAAGACGATTTATTCAAGTCTATGTACTGTTTCTCTGTTTCTATACCAGCTGAAACGCTCAATGGTGACGACAGCGGAGACGAAGAAAAGGCTGGATTACTGGTGCGATGTTTGTGTGTACCACATTGGTCAATAACATGATCACATGACTTATTCGTTTTTAAAGAAGCCGCACACTCCTTCTCAAGGCATCTCCATGTAACGAGACCTTTAACAGTTGAGCTGAAAGACTTTCTATATTTGTGTCCGTCATAAAAAATTCCAGGTCTACCCCTTGTTGTTTTGAAAGAGATAATTTCTTCCATATTTTTGTCAAAGGAGCTGACAGATTTCAGAGTTGTCATAATAAAACAGTTAAGCAACAGAACATCGGCTCATGCCACGCAAAATTTGTGATATTATGAGTGAATGAAAACTGGACAGGAATACTCTAGGAAAGCCAAGAGAGCAATCAAGGCGTAATGTTTGGAAGCTCCTGATTTAAGGAATAGGTGGAAAATGAACAAGAGAAGATTATCTTCCCAAAGATGCTTCAGAATTAAAATTCTTGAAGAATTCGCCTTCGTGCTCCTTATCTTAAGGAATTTCAGCATATAGATAAGAGGAATCAATAAGTGTCGGAGATTATAAACAGCTGTTCTCAAAGATCACAGTTGAAGCACGTTGCTGGTAGTAGTCATAGCAACGAAAGACGCGTGCTATTGAGAAACGTAGGTTCGCGTAGATCAGTTTCACTTTCCGATAACAGCTGCAGGCAGACTAGAAACAGTACGATACGAAAGCAATATAAAAACATAAGACAGTCAAAATAAACTTATGAATAATAATAATTATGAATTTAATACTTACCATACTTATGGTTTTTATTGTTTTTACTTTGAACCATCAATTTTAAATGGAAAATAACTTTTCTAATTCTAAATTTCATTTATCTATCACATTTCTGATTTCAGCCTTTAGCACTGGTGTCCTGGGGCTGGGCTATGACAATGTCAATGGTGGATGTTGACAGTGCGCAACAATTTATTGTTGCGCATGCGCTGAAAGGTCCCGAAAAATTGAGTCAAGACGGTCAGTACGATTACCTGCTCGAGCATCCAGCCGCCATTGTGACAAGTGATGACGACATAACTGTTTGTCCCAATAGAGCTGCAATGCATATGTGAACCTGGATCTTCCTCTAATACTTGTTACCAGAGACATTTTACTAACTATTGATTGGTAATTTCACTGTTCATTCACTTAACATGCCATCCAATGATAGGATCGGGTTTATTTATATTAGGTAACTTTAAGGAATAGTTCATTTTATGTTGAGGATTAAGATTTGTTTATTTATTACTGTTACAAAATTACAATGAATGTGAAGGTGTAACAGATTCAAGTCCAAAACTGCTTACTTCACAAATTTTGAATATGTTTTATTGTCCTAAACATGGAAATTAAACATTATGATTAAGGATATTTCAAGGTGTGAGACAGGCAGTCCGAACGCGGGGTGGCTGCAAAGCGTGGAGTCGACTCCACGCTTCAAATAAAACGCTGTCATTGACTGAGTGTCATTGACTGACATGACATTATCTGCTTTATCATCATTTACCTGGTGGGTAGCTAAAACTGTAGGCCCACCATCCACATCATTATCATCTACTCATTGCCCACGCACAAGTCTTACACTCATGTGGGCATCATCCGTACGAAATAAGTTTCATTGATAGACGGCTCAGGCAATAACTGCCATTTATTTGAGTCGTAAAGTCGACTCCACGTGTGTCATACCCTCCATTTGTGGACTGTCTAAAAGCTTAATTTAACTAACGGTGGATGGGTTTGGTACCCTTAATATTGGACCTTTTTTCCAAGTCATCAAATTACAGAATAGATTTTTTTGTACAAATTTTGTATTAACAAATAACTGAATCGATTTGTTTTTCTATCAATCTCTAGGGAGTGGGACTCTAAGTCGCTAATTTAATTCTTTTATTTCATTACTTTATTCATTTCTTAAAGCAATGCTGCTTTCTTTATACCGCAATTTTAAGATGGTGTGCGGTTGAGGGCTGCGTTTACCAGTATTAGTTCGAACGAACAACTGAAGACCTCATCCGAACAGCTGAAGCTATTTAATCAGCATTTGCACGAATTCGTTGCTTTGAAGTTCGCCTCCAAAGGACTGATGACCTTATAGACAATAGAGTTTTGAGCTTCAAAGGAGTCATCAAAAAAATACGCTTATTTGACTGAGAATATTGGTAAATATGCTCGCAATGTTCAAAGTATTCCGAGAAAATTCACCATGAACTGCGAGATTCCACTCATTATGCAATTATATAGATGTGTAAATGACGACTTGCTGTCATCCTCTTATTTGTATCTCATAAGAAAATTTGAATATAAATTTTGAAGTTTTTTAGGGTTTAATTTCTTTAACGTTCTATTCCAATGAAGTTGCGATTGCTTAATCAATTTAGAAACGTTTTAAAAAGTTGAGGTAGTTGAAAATAGGAAATTGAAGAGAGACTGATTTTGCCAATTGATAAAAAAGACATATAGGTGTGTGATACATGTAATAAATTAAACAAACATATTTTGTGTAACGTTTCCACAATGTCATCTATACGTTCAAAGTTATCTATAGTTGAAGTTTTAGCTATTGAAACCATAGTTTATTTTCATAACTGTGCACAATATGAACGCTACTCTACTTTTTATTTTACTCTACTTTTGTATTGATAATTTGTGAACCCCTTTTTTCAGATGTCTTCGAAATCTTAGCTGTGAAGCTCTGTCTATAAATATATTCCAATGAGTTGCAACGGTAACTATAACGCATCACATAACTTATCTGTTTTTCAGTAGATCCGGAGTGTAGTAGTAGTAGTATTGGAAGTAGATCTTGGAGTGGGGATTAGCACATTAACTTTATGTTGAAAAATTAATTTAGTATGAGTATTCTATTAAAACATTTAATCTCATTTTTATGTTTCTATTTATTTTAATATTTTGTTATTCTATTTTAATCTCGACATATTTTCATATTTCCCTTTTTCTAATGTAATGTTACGAATAAAAAAAATTGAATTTCCTAATAACTGTTGCTTACAAGTATCTTGAAGAATTTTGAAAAGTCACAAAAGAAATCTCAAGACATAATAATAATAATATCGTGTGACCTGGCTGGCTCAGGTCTGGTGTCAGAGTTATCAGGTCGCACCTGAATAAGTTCAGGGCCTCTGACGTGACTTAACGACTGTTTTCAGGCAGCCGGGACCGACAGCTTAACGTGTCCTCCGAAACACGGGAGTGGCCCGAGGTAAAATCTTTCGGTCAGAACTGGGATCGAACCCGGGACCTTTGGGCTAGCAAACCAGCACTTAACCCACTCGGCTACGGCCACTCCATCTCAAGACATGACCCAAACCCTTTTGCTACCCTGGTGCTGGGAACATTTTTATTAAGTGTTATAACATTATGACTTAAACGTATCTTGTATTAGTATTAATCAAATAAGTATTATGGTTGTAATTGATCTTGTCACGAAAATAATCTGTGATTTGTTGGTATTTATTGCTTGTTCAATGTTGGTACTGTAGTATTCATATAACTTGGCAGCATTTAGCAGATGGGACATGCCACGTCTGAACCCAACATACTGCTGCCAAGTTATATGAAAACTACAATAGATACTTAAGAATATTCTATTCAAGTATTTGTTAATTTTAGAATTTACCACTTATAATAATTTATCTGTACAATTTAGAATTTAGCCACATTTTTATTTTTATATATATTCTCCATCAAAAATTAAAACATTCATGATCTTATATTAACCTTATATTATTGATATATATGATTGAATTAATATGGTTTGAAGCTAAGAATTCTAAGTACAGTAGATTTTGAATGGTGATCTGTTCATAAGAGTTGGGAATGAAATATTTAGTTTTTTATTCTCAGTTTTGAATTTGTTTCACTTTTTGAGAGTAAAAACATACATTGTATTATATTGCAAAAAAATGGTATCTTGCCACAAACGTTTTACTTTAGTTCAAGATAATCGAGTTTATTCTAAATATTCTATATTTTTAAAAGTTTACTCAAACTTCTATAATATTTATGTGTTTCATATTTAGTAATTCCCGTATTTATCACGAACCATCCACCCACACATAGAGTTTCAACTGGTAGATTATTTAGAAAGAATTGATCATTCCATTTTCATACTTCTATTTTATCAAAAGTTTATAATGAAAGTGTACCTGAATATTTTTCTATTTAATTAAAATTCTATTATTTATACACTGAATTGTATTTTAATCAAATATATGTATTATTTGTGCAATGCTTTTCGATAATTTACCATTCCTGACTTATTTACAGGTATAAGTTGTCTTGGATAATCGTGTATTGCCGACTGATTAGCAGAAAATTCTCTACTGAAGAACCTCTACAGTTTATGAGTTGACTGAAAATTAAAAATTGAACCAAGAAAAACCAGCCGCGGATTTTTTTCGAAGATAAATATTTTACGGTACTTATTGACATGAATTTACACAGTATTGTGGATTTGTCAGTTTATAATATTTTTCTCAACATTATCGGGTTTCGTGTTTCATTAGTGCATGCTATTTCTTTATTTCCGTAGTACCGAATTATTATTGTAGCTGAGTAATTAGTAGCGTCAGTAGCGGTGATGGTGATTGTATGTAATTATTTTCACTATTCAACTTTTGCAAACCTCTAAATAACGAAATCCTCTACTGAACGAATTTTTACCTCTCACCATAACATTTTAGAATTTTTACCTCTCACCATAACATTTTAGAATTTTTACTACTTATTTACCTCTATGTAACGAATTTTGGACCTCTCAACAACGAAGTTTTCTCTTCACTTCAACTTACGAAATGTAGTGTGTGTATAGGAAGCCCACAAAATAATTTCCCAGGAATGGTTTAGTTTCAGCAGGAAGGTCAATAAAACCAAAAATAATGAGAGATTCAGGTAGGTAGAAAATAGAGTGGTAGAGGTTGAAACACAAACATGTCGGAAATTGAATGCAGGTTACTAAAAATAAAATTTTAAGAACTCTGTCATTTATAGACTTGCCATTATGTAGGTTCCTATAAAGTTCATATACGAGGTTATTTACAGAAGTATGTTGTATGTAAAAAAGTGAGTGTACTTGCTACATTCTATATGTACTCAAAAAACTTGTTTTTTATTATTTTCAACAGCATGAATTTTCAAATTTCTATATTGACGTTGGCCTATTACCCTACCTACGCTCGCGATATTATACTGTATTGTGTATTCATTTAATTACCGCCCGCAATATATTATAAGATCTGCAAGATGGGGTGGCAGTATTTTTGACACAACAACCTCTCAATAACGAATACCTCTCTACAGCGAATTTTTTCTCAGGATAATCGATTTCGTCATATAGAGGTTCAACTGTATTTTGTTCGAAGAGAAGAATTAAGTACAATAATTAATGAGCCATATTATTATAAACTTATTATTATTATTATTATTATATCCATATATATATTATTATAGCCATATTATACTTGTATGTTGTGCTAGATAGTACACACACTCACCTGTGCATCCAGACCCTGTGTTTAGGCGGGAGTGGACTGTTGAGCAAAGAGCTTTAGAATTTGTTTCAGTGGGCTTGGCATACTGATACAACTCAGTTAGCTCAGTGAGGAAATTGCAGCCTACCTCACTCCTCGTTTGAGTGGTGCGCTCTTTGGCCATATTAACATGATGTTGAGGTCTGAAGTCACCTACAGTCCTACATACAATATATTTCGAAAGAGTTTCCATTTTAGCTATTATTGGCGATGGTATTTCATTTGTTCTTTTATGTAAAGCGATACGTAACTTGGCTTCTGTATACTTTACAGATTAGACTTTTGAGTTTTTTGTAAAATATTATAACGAATCTTCAGTTTATTAATGAGTATCGAATAACGCATCTTTAATTGCTTCTACTAATTGCGGAATTAGTGGGCGACTCTGGTAGTTGGTTGAAGCGCTTGTCTGTGATAAGATAGGGTCTGGCTGGCTTCGTTTTGTGCAGCCTTGGGTTTGAATCTCATTCAGCCATGGATGGTTGTCATCATTCACCCACTCACAAGTTGTCAAGTTTTGTTTTGGTTTTTTTCTGGGAAGGATTTGGTCATCCTATTCTATGGGCGCCTTCTGAAAATGGTTAAAGATTATTATAACCATTATTTTATTTTAGTTTTTTTAGAATACGCCGCAAAACTATGATTTTACTGTCATCAACATTAATAATTTTATCCTCAGTTTGTAAGAGTTGAAAAAAATCGTGCCCCCCTAATGGCCGCCACTGGCTCTAATGTAATGACTACTTTATAAAGTAGTCAAATTCTTTTTATCTGTGGTGAAGTTTCCATTTTACAGGGCGCGACATTTGTACCTATGGGGAGATAAGGAGCTCTCTGTGTAGAAAGCAATCAATCGTGCAACAGAGCAGTTCTGTTTGTAACGCATCTCCTGCAACGGGGACTCGGTCTCTGGGTCTGTGACTTGGCGGAGTCTCTTGTCTTGTTGCCAGCTGCAATCCCCGCATTGCATTCAACTGCATGCTCACTTTTCAATCCTTCAGTCTTCAGTCGTGTCTCGGACATTCAGTCGTGAGGTTGTCCGTTGTGATTTCTGTGCGCGCATGTCCACACAATCTCGCGATCTCAAGTGGCGTGATAGTTACGCGACAAACGCTGCATCAGACGCTTACAAAAAGAACTGACCAATCCAAGTGAAAAAAAAGACAAATTTTTCCACTTTTTTTCTCTGTCACTTGAAACGCGGCAAGACGGTTTGCGTTCTTGAAGCCACCTACTTACTTATTCAGTCGCTGCCGTTTATTTCTTCTTCTACTTTTTTTCTCTGTTTCTAAGTTTGCCGACTACCGGTCTAGAAGAAACAACGACGTCGCACCCTGAGAGAGATACGAGAGGTTTTTTAGTGCAGATTCTCTTAGTGGCCGATGCTGTAGGCTCGCTGGATTCTAATGCAGGTCAGTAAGCCGGCTGTCTACGCTGAGCAGTACTTTTGGTTTCGTTTTCTTCTTAAAAGACTGTTGAAACTTTGTTGGGCTGTGGAATCAGTAGGGGTTTATATAATTTGATTTATTATAACATTACAGTTGAACTTCTGTATTACTAAATCCATTATCCAAGCAAAAAATTTACTATGGAGAGATAATGTTTTGTATCTGCGCTGAAGACTGCGCTTGGATGGGTGACAGTTTTTAAATGACTTTCTTTTTAAATAAATTATTCCTCATAGAAAAAACAATATAAAATACAATACAAGAAATTACATTTTATGACTGTCATATTAAAAAAAAAAACTGGAAATGTAGGAATTACTACCCCAAAAGAGCTCGAGCTTGGGGAAGGCTCTATGGCACTATGGCGGGCTACATTCGGTTTATTGAATGAGCGGGAGTGATGAAAATGATGCTCATTATTGTTCTTTCTTGTCATTGTGTGGCATGGTTGGTGCGTTATTCTATCTCCAAAAATTACATTTTGTATAATTTGAATCGTGACCTCACTTACATTTCAATTTTTAATCATTATACTATTACCCTTTATAGTATTTATTGTGCATTATGCTGTTTTGGTATAATTGGTTTCAGTTTTTAACAGTTACTGTCTGTATCTACATGAGCTTGGTTTTTATGTAATTATTCACATCAATATGAATGAATGAATAATTTTTATTTGTCAAAAGTAAAAAACAATAATTACATACCGTAATAAAAATCTCTTACAAATAATAAAAAGGTTGGCATCCTGACGCTACAATATGATATTATTGTATTGCTTTCCAAACGACTATGTAAAATAATGGCTTGAACGCAGGTAGTAGCTCAGGGGTATGCTAGATAGTATTTACTCTCACCTGTGCACCCAGCCCTGTCTAAGTTAAGAATGGACGAATTTTGTCCACACTTCGCCAATTTATGTAAATACGTCACTAGGATTTTCTTTAGTTGAATTAAATAAATAAATAATTTATTTCCCTTATACAGTACAAAAAATTTTAACCAAGTTTGGTTCAAGGAAATATTACAGGTAATAATAAGATATATAATAAAATATATATAATAAAAAACCTTTTGGATACTGTCAATGATATGAAACGTTATAAGTAGAAAACAAAGAAGAAAGAAAACAAATGAAAGCCCCGAGAAAACCTGTGTTGGGCATGAGAAAAAAACATTTATTAATTTATTTATTGTGACAAATTAACATATGTTAAGGAAATCATCCTACCCCACTATGGCATGCCATGTTCTAGAGTTGGTAGAGAAAAAAAATTAAATGAGGTTGGTTAAATATAGGATATAGGATTCAGAATTGGTTAGTTTTCAATTAATATCATTTTCTGTACATTTGCTACCTATGCAACGGTAATAATGCTATTTTAAACTCGTTTGAGAAATTTTGTAAATTTACATAAATAAAGTGTTTTAATTTAATCTAAAGTTGGGAGTGCACAGAGCTTCAGAATTGCTTTTTTGGGGTTGGCAAACTGTAATAAATCTGTTAGCTTAGTGAGGATAGCAACCTACCTCACTAATCGTTGCGTAGTACGCTCTTTGGACTAAAACATGCAGTCGAAATCGGTCGGCTAGTATACATAGTTTGCATACATACATTACGTTATCTGTTTTATTATCACATACCTAGTAATTTGGAGCACACCTAAAAATGTAGATCCACCATTTATTAAATCATTGTATCATCATTCACCTGATTACCCCTCACGCACAAGTCTCAGACTCAAGTAAACGTCACCAGCAATAAAAAAAGAAAATTTATTCGTTGCCAAGATTACAGTGTTGAGGAACATCATAAAAATTCTTTCCTTGAAGATTTCGTTATTATTAACTTTTCAAGTGAATTCAACGACTTGCAGTCAAATTTTTATTAAAATAAATAGTATTTCATTTACTTCTGTAGGCCGAACGTTTTCGAGTTGTTAAAACCCATCTTCAAGACTGCAAGTCGTTGAATTCACTTGAAAAGTTAATATTAACAACGCAGTTCGTCATGGAACAAGAAATCCAGAAATTTCGTTATTTGAGAGTTAAACAGAAGTTTGGCTCTACTTCTTCTTTAAGCTCAATATAACATTTTATCCTCATTTTCTTATCTTTTCAATAAGTTTTTTATCTCAATATACCAAGGAAACTGTTTAAACCTTCTTGTTCTTCTTCTAAGAAATACTTTTTTAAATTTTATTTCATTCTGTATATCTTGTTTTATTTTCTCATATTAATGGAAACATAATTTTGTTTATTTTTTCACATCTTAATTGATGAAACTTTACTGGGGGCGGTTGTTGAATCAAATAACAGTTCGATATTTGAATTCTACTTTTATTCTCATATTCTTATCTTTAAGCTTTTTATCTCAATATACCAAGGAAACTGCTGAAATCTTCTTCTAAAAAATACTTTTTTATAAATTTTATTTCATTCTGTATAAATAATTTTATTTTCTCATAAAAATGGAAACATAATAATTTTGTTTATTTTTTCACATCTTAATAGATTAATGAAACTTTACTGGGGGCGATTAATGAATCAAATAACAGATCGATATTTGAATTTTACTTCTAATCCATCTTACGTGTTGCAAGTTCTTCCAGCTCAACAGCCAAGTGAATTTTTTTAATCCAAATTGCTAATAACTGCATCCTATTGGATACTTCATTATCAAACTGGTTGTATTGAAAGTTGTATTGAGGAATTCAAAATTAATAAATTCTGTTTCTGTATATTAGTCAGTTTCTTAAATTGTCAGTTACTTTGAACTAACTTGTAAGATACGACCCGATATGGCCAAGCCTAAAATGAGCGCGCACAGCGGCCTCTAGACCACAGAAGGGTCATTGTAGTCTAGTGGTTAAGGCGCCCGACCGGCAATTGGGAGGTTTCCCGGCGCTCACTGATATTTTTGTAAAATAGCATTCATCCTTTTCCATTAGCTATTCAATGCTGTTGTCAATATCCGCCATTACGGAAGTCCACCGTATGAATTGTAGGACTTTAAGGAATTCGGAATTAATAAATTCTGTTTCTGTATATTTGTCAGTTTGTTAATTATTGTCAGTTACTTCAAACTAATTTGAAAAGTTATCGATGCACAAGTCTCAGACTCATTTGGACATCATCAGGAAGTTTTGTTGTTTCTCAAATTTCTTCATGTTGCAAGTTGTAGCCAGCCCAATTTCTCATTAATTTTATGTCTTATAGCTGTTACACTTTACAGTATTTTCAACAAAGTGATAGCCGAGTGCCGTAGCAGGTTCAATCAGAGATAAGCTGCGAAACTCCTTGGCCATCTTTGTAACGGTGACCGATTGAATTGGCCAGCAAAAAAGACTCTGTTCTCTGCTGTAAAATCACTTCCCGGTGGTTCGGAACCTACCTAAAACTGTAGGTCCAACTCATCAATCACCATCATCCAATTCATCACCCACGCACAGGTCTCAGATATATGTGGGCTTCATTCTCCAAAAAAAAACTCGAATCTGAACTAAAAAATTGAGAACTAAATCTCATTTAGGCCTTTTGTATGACATCATATAAAATCAAATAAAATTATGCTCACATTTAGAGCTAGAGAAAATACCGACTCCATTAATTATAAATTAATAATGTATTCTAACGAACTTTACTTACTACCTTCCGGATTCGTCATTTACATCTTTTTTAAATTTGGCCGTATAATCGACTGAAGACAGCCGCAGGTGGTCCAGCTTATACCCTAATATGAAGTCATCAAGAGTATATCGTGATCAAGAGAATTCGCGCATGCGTGTGAGAGAGAGGGGAGAAGAAAGAGAGAAATAGTGAGTGTGAAAGAGAGAGAGAGAGAGAGTGTGAGAGAGAGGGGATGAGAGAGTAAAAGAAATAGCGAGTGCGAGAAAGAGAGATAGTGTGAGAGAAAGAGCGGGTGTGAGTGAGAGAATGTGAGAGAGTAAGTGAGAATGAGAGAGTGTGAGTAAGAGAGAGATGTTAGTCACGTTTGAGTAGCCATGGAGACCGCCGTAGAGATTGTCATCTTGCAAAGTATTTAGACCAGTAAATAAAAAATAAAATCTGTAACAAATCTTCTTTTCGAATCGCTGATTCTTTTTTAAGCCAGTTGTTTTTCAAAATCAAAAAGCTTTTCCCCAATTTCTCCACCTTTTCAATGAGAATAACGCTGATACTGGTCATCTGAGATCTCCCAGAGATTTTGCAGGTCTATTAACAATTTCCTGATTCGATTTTTCCTTTCGTTTTCGAGTTTCATCGCTAAACTCAGATGAAATCGAACGTTAACGATTTTCGGGAATAGATCGCAGAAAGAGATTAGCTAATTAAGAAATTCTTTCGTTGGTAGTTGGGAAATTTCATACCAAATTTGGTGTTGGTTGATAACTCTCTTCTGTTTTAAGATTATTTGCATCGTGAATGATGATCGAAATTACTCAAAGCTTCGGAATTTGTCTGTCATGCAGGTTTTGGTTTGGATATCGTACTCATTTGGTATGATTTTGAACTTTTTCAACGGAGGTTTGAATAAGAGTGATTATCTTGAAGCTCGTTTGATGTGATCAAGGGTGGTCTAAATAATATCTTGCTTTGCATCCTAAGAAAATAATTATTTATTATATATTATGTATATACTGTAGTGAGAATGAAAATAGAGATAAAGAAGGAACAGTGGTTCTCAAATATTTGACTGCATAGTCGTGCACTTATTGTTACTTTTACGACTTGCAGTCAATTTTAATTGTGAATGTATAATATTTGTACTCATTTTTGGCCGAACATTTTCTAGTCATGGACGCCTTACAGATGGGTCTCCATGACTCGAAAACGTTTGGCCAAAAGTGAGTAAAAATAGTATTTATTCACAATTAAAATTGACTGCAAGTCGTTAAATTTACAATAAAAAGCTAATAGAAAAAAGTATATTACTGTTGCCTGAAACAGATATTAGATTTGTATAGCAACCTAGTACAATGAATAATATTGAAAAATATTAATTTGGCAACATATTGCAATAGTCGAAAAATGCTATTCAATAATAATTTATAAGTAATTGCAGGACTATGCAGTCAAATATTTGTTTGGATATAGATAGTCAAATATTTGACCACATATAAATAGTAAAATATTTGACTGCATATAAATAACCAAATATTTGACTGCATATAAATAGTCAAATATTTGACTGCATATAAATATTAAAAAATTTGACTGCATATGAACAGTCAAATATTTGACTGCATAGTAGTGTAATTGCTTTTAAATAATAAGTGATAAGCCCAGTTCGCCATGGATACCAAATTTCAAGACAATATTTATTATTTTGCAATGTTTCTATGTCGACCCAATTCAATAATAATATTGTCATCTCCCAATAGTAACGTTAATAACTAATGAATTCAAATGGCCAAAGCTCCAAGTGTCTAATAATCTCCAAACAAGAGAGATGTAACTCCATTGTTGCAACAGATATCTAAAAGTTGCATGCAACAGGAGAAGCAGAAATAGGTCTCATTGGTTAGCAATGTTGCATCGGAATGTAAATGAGACAGCTGAGTTTCTTAGTAGAGAAGGCACGGAAATACATTGAACAAGAACAACCAATAGGTTGGAAGGGCGGATGAGTATCCAGTTTGGAATTTAGTGATTGAATCCGGCTCTAAAAAATGCAATTTTGCCTCCTCAATATCACTGACTGGCTCCAACAATGAAGCCCACTTTAGGCTACTATTTTGTAAGGAAATCGGACTTGCTCAAGTTGACAACTTTTAAGAGATTAAAGCTTATCAAGGAATGACGTAATAACAAAACTTTGGTGATGATAATACGGTGAATTAAATCCAAAAGCTATAAAAATTCAGCCTAATAATTCTCAGTTTTATTTAAAAGTTGTAGTAAAATTATTTGAAAATAATGATGCTCAAAGATGAAGTTTCTTACAATTTTTTAAAAACTTCAAAACTGTAACTACTGCAAAAGCTTAGCTTTTGAGTGTTTTAGTTTACTTTTCTACTTCCGTTAGTAGCCCTGGGTGCCATTAGGCCTCCTCTTATTCTCGCCCATTGCATATGAAAAAAATATGAGCATCATCAAATATTTTAGAAGAAGTTGTTGATTTATAAACTGAAAATTCACTCGATATTCATCCATTTCATTGTGGTAGTCATAGAAAATGTTGCAATGATACATTATGCCAGATGAAGAGAATATTAATCTAAGAGCAAAGATGTACAAATGGCAAAGGGGAAGGGGCAAAGTTAGGATTGGAGGTCTTGTCTGAGGATGAAACCCACATAGGTCTGAGACCTGTGCGTGGGTAATAAGTTGGATGATGGTGATTGATGAGTTGGACCTACAGTTTTAGGTGGGTTCCGAACCACCGGGAAGTGATTTTACAGCAGAGAACAGTGTCTTTTTACGACACGACCTACGAACTCAACCTATACAAAAAGGAATAGAATTATTTAATAGTATAACTGACACTGTATTCCTAGTTAAAGTATGATTTTTACTTCCTTATACTTGAAGAATACATTTCGCTTCTGAGGAAAAGCTTCATCAGCCTCAGGAAAACAAATCAAGCTTCTCCCCAGAAGTGAAATGCATCTTCAAGTACAAGTGAGTAAAAATCAGAATTTACATAGAAATAGAGTGTCAGTTTTGATGTTATTTATTTATTTAATCATACAAAACATACACATAAATAAACATGCAGAAATACAATAGAAAAATATCAAACGATTTTTTTAAAAAGTTAGATGTACATAAAATATTTCGTCATGCAAACCATCACAGTAATTAGAATTTTCATCAAACTTTTTAGAATAATTCACGATCTTGCAGTAATTTTTATAAGAAAATGATGATTATTCACTTACATTTAAGCCACGTCTCCACCAACCGAACATGTCTGCCAAACATTGTTGGCGAATACAAAAAAACGGACAAACATTTAACATCATGTTCATGAGTTCAATTAAAATGTTCGGTCTGTGAGCGAACAGTGACGACCAACAATAGGTTCCCGCCACTACCTCCACCACACCGATCATAATGTTCAAGAAGGCTTCCACACCAAACAATGTTCGGAAACATCAGATAATTCCAGCGAACACTGTTCGACGAGCATTTTCAGTTGGTGGAGACGCGGCTTTACATCGAAATCTTTAGGTTGTAACAGCCAATGACATGAATTATTGTAAAAAAGTTCAACTAATACGTAATACGCGCAGAACGTAATGGAAGAAGAAATTTAAAAATTCTTATTGCCATTATAAAATAAAACTGTAGGTCCAACTCATCAATCACCATCATCCAGTTCATTACCCACGCACAGGTCTCAGCCCTATGTGGGCTTCAACCTAGAAAAAAATTGTACAAACATTCTTACTTAACTGGATGTAATAACATAAAATACTATCAACCGTTTTTCATTCAAAAATAACATATCATCTAAATCCAATGTTTTGATATCCGATAAACTTAACAACCGTAAGGGCTCCTGGCCACCGAAAGCTGCGCTGTGCTGTGCTATGCTGTGCTGTGCCTGTATCCGGGCGTTCATTAAAAGCCATTGGTTGGGTTTGATCAGCTGTCCCAGCACAGTTTTCGGTGCCGTAACAAGGAAATACAGTACTGTGTTTTCTGCGAGAGTGAGAGAGACTGTATTGAGAAAGGTAGTGAGACAGTGCAATCACCATAATAATTAATGAGGAGTTCAGATCACAGACGTCCTTGCGCCAAAAAAATCGATGGCTGTGTCACACTCCCCCCCCCCCCCCACACCCAACCAATATATTATGTCGCTTTCACTGTATCAGTGAGCTAAGCAACCGAAACCAAAACTTAAATAAATTTGCGAGGACAAAAAGAAAAAGAAAAATGAAAGAAATTGCACAGAGTGGCATAGCGCTGTACCGCCGCTGCATCCTGTTGCTTGCTTATTCTTCTCCTTCTTATTCTTATTTTTCTTCTTTCTTCTTATTCCTCTTCTTATTTTTTTCATCTATTTCTTTTCATTTCTTCCTTAATTTTTATTCTCCGCATTCTACTCCTAATTTCATCTTATACTCCTTACTTCTTCCTCCTAATTCTTCTTTAACTTCCTCCTAATGTTCTTCTTTTCCTTCATTTTCTTCTTCTTCTCCGTCTCCTTTTTCTTTTTCTTCTTTTCCTCTACATATTTTCTTCTTCTGCCTTCTCCGTCTTCTACTTCTTCTTTTCCTTTATTTTATTCTACTGCCCACTCCATCTTCCTCTTCTACTCTATTAACTACTTCTATTACTCCTCCTCCTCCTCCTCCTCCTCTTCCTCCTCCTCCTCCTCCTCCTCCTCTTCCTCCTCCTCCTCTTCCTTCTTCTTTTCCTCTCCTCCTCCTCCTCTTCCTCCTCCTTCTCCTTCTCCTCTTCCTCGTCCTCCTCCTCCTACTCCTCCTCCTCCTCCTCCTCCTCCTCCTCCTCTTCCTCCTCCTCTCCATTCACCTCCTTCTCTTCCTCCTCTTCCTCATCCTCCTCCTTCTCTTTCTCCTCCTTCTCTTTCTCCTCCTTTTCTTTCTCCTCCTCTTCCTCATCTTCCTCCTCCTCCTCCTCCTCCTCCTCTTCCTCCTCCTCCTCCTCTCCATTCACCTCCTTCTCTTCCTTCTCTTCCTCCTCTTCCTCATCCTCCTCCTACTCCTCCTTCTCTTTCTCCTCCTCTTTCTCCTCCTCTTCCTCATCTTCCTTCTCCTCCTCTTCCTCCTCCTCTCCATCCACCTCCTTCTCTTCCTCCCCGTTCTCTTCCTTCTCCTCCTCCTCTTCCTCATCCTCCTCCTTCTATTTTTCCTCCTTCTCTTTCACCTCCTCTTCCTCCTCGTCCTCCTCCTCGTCCTCCTATTCCTCCTCTTCCTCCTCTCCTCCTCATCCTTCTCCTCCTCCTTCTCTTCCTTCTCTTTCTCCTTTTTCTCTTCCTTCTCCTCTTCTTTCTTCTCCTCCTTTTTTTCCTCTTCCTCCTTCTCTTCCTCATCCTCCTCCTCCTTCTCCTCGTCCTCCTCCTCCTACTCCACCTCCTTTCTTTGTACTTCCATCTTCCTTTTTTTGTACTTCAACTTCTTTCACTTCTTTTTTCTTTTTCTTTTCTCCTGATTTTCCGTCTTCTTCTTTCCCGTTCTCCGTCTTTTTCATCTTCTAATCCTCCTCCTCCTACTTTTTATCCTTCTCATCTTCTTCTTCTTCTCCTTGTTCTTGTTCTTCCTCTTCTTCTCCTGACCGCTTCTTCTTATTTTTCTTCTTCTGCTTCTCATTAACCGAAAGTGAAAACTGCATTTTATTTGTTGAACAGGAATGAATTGAAATTTAGTAGCCAAGTGATTCCGTTGTAGTGAGTGCTCGTGCGCGTTGAAAAGTGTTGTCTACCGGTTTTAGTGTGTGTGCGCGCAATGCCCAATTTATCGCCAACAGCTTATCTTACATTTGAAGAAGGAATTTTAAATCGGGTGAAGTACTTGTACCTGAATAAACCACGGTAGACCTGGGTACCTGGGTAGTAGGTTGCTGCTTGTCTTCAATCTTAAAACCTTCAATACATTACCGCGCGTATCTCGACGTTTCATCGTGAGAGAGTGCGGAGTCGGCGTAGCCGAGTTGGCTTATCGCTGGTCTGATACGCCAAAGGTCCTGGGTTCGATCCCAGTTGAGTACAAGATATTTTTCTCGAGCCACTCCCGTGTTTCGGAGGACACGTTAAGCCGTCGGTCCCGGTTGCATATAAAAAAAAGCAGTCGTTAAACAAACGGCGAGGTGGAACTACCCGTAAGGGTCTCCCCACCACGAAAAGCCATACGAATTTACTTTTTTTATCGTGAGAGAGTGTCTAGCCCGCAAAAGGACTTTAACATCCGCAGAACACTAGTGTAACGGAGAAGTAGGCATTTTGTGGCAATGTGCACACAGTCATGTTAATTAAGAAGTGATATCTCAATGCGTTTCCTCGCTCCAATAAGCGCGACGTCTTCTCCTACAAAATTTTTTGTAACAGACCTATTAATCATGTTTAAAAGCGAATATCTCATCATTTTTCCAATTATTTATACACATATACAACAAGAAAAATATAAATAAAAAAATGTAGCAGAAAAAATCATGAAGATATACAAACATAACATAATATAATATAACATAAGATAACATAATATAACAAATGTAGCGGTATAACAACCAAATATAATAATAATGTTTGGGTGTGCCGGGTAATGAAGAGGGGAGAAGACCTATCACAACTATATTGATTCTTATGTAATAGGACAGATAGATTAGATAAGATATTAGATTACCGTACTTCATTCCCTTTAGATTACTTTATGGATAGAGAGAAGAGAAGGAAAAAAGGGAAAGGAAAAGTGCGGCGAGAAGGAAGAGAAGGAAAAAAGGGGGGAAAAATGAGGCCAGGAAAACAAAATAAATGGAGAAAATTTACTGTTCTTTCCCTCGCTCCAATATGCGCGGCTTCTTTTCCACATGCGTTCACTTTGAGAAACTTGGGCAATGCTAAAAACCATGGTGCACTTACAGTTTTTAGATGGACTTTGAACCACCGGGTTAGTGATACTAAAGCAGGTGTTCTCAGTATCTCAGTGTTGCTCGATCACCCATCGAAGAATTAGTGTTGACGTAGAGTTAGTTATCTCATATCCATAAAGTTAACGGTGGGGGGGGGGGGGGGGGGGGGACTTGTAAGAAGAAATTTGAAATATTATTAATTTAATTTGAAGCTACATGAATATTATATCTATATTATGCAATTTTTTTGAAGGGAGTTATATGGAAGTATGTACGAGTGGTTGACCAACGCGGGGGAGGGGTAACCCCCCATATATCAACCCCTCTTGTTACGCCACTGCTTATATCTTGGTACTGTATTTTGGTTCAAAATTCTCAATAGAAACGAATTGGTGTGATGTTTCTTACTGGACACAGTTTCAGACAACATTAATTGACTTGAATTATCAAACTTAATTTCATCATCCACGGTGCTACTCTCGTGTTTGATTCCCGATCCAGACTGGCATTTCTGTATTATTATTCATCTTATTACCCATACACAAGTCTCAGACTTATGTGGTTATCGCCAGCGAAAAATATTTTAAAAGAAGTAATAAAAGTTCATAACGTAATTTAAACAACAGATATATACTCAAGTTTGGATTCTGGAAAAAAATTCGTTCTTAACAGCTCTAGCAAAGATTCCGGTGGTTCGGAATCCACCTATAACTGTAGGTCCAACTCATCAATCACTATCATCCAATTCATCACCCACGCACAGGTCTCAGACCTATGTGGGCTTCATCCTCCGAAAAAAAAGAATTTCTCTGTAACAGAGCTGGAGAATTCATAAACGAAAACTTCCTAGTTTGGTGTTATGCCAATCATTTTTCTGTTGGATTTGTTTGGAAAGGACTAAAAATCATGACCAGATTTTTTGACAAAGAAAGGAAAGTAATTAGGTTGAGTCAAATTCGGCCAATTGAGTCGATCAATCCTCGTAACAAAGAAAACAAATTAGCATGCCTCTCGTTTTAGAAATCGAAATCGCTGAAAAGTCATGTAACTTCGAGAAGTAGTTGATTGAATTAAATTTTCGTGTACTGTACGTAGGTTTTTCAACATAATCGTGGTATCGGAGGAGAGGAGAAAGACAACATCGGATATCAGATAGGGATTTTTATTTTATTTATTTATTTATTCATTTTACACACACATACAAGCAAATTTACAGAGATGTAAGTGAAAAATAACAACAACAACAATAATAATAAATATAAGAGGCTAATTCGGGAATTGTAGTGCGAAATAGGGGAGGATTGTAAGCTCTTCCAACTATGGTTACCCATGTACTAGGAAAGCCTTCAATCCTTGAAAGGGAAGGTAAGGGATTATAGGATTATCCAAGCATCTGCGAAAAAATCATTGTTTCAAGGTAGGCTTCCCCCAACATAGCAAATTCAGAAAATATGTTTAAAACAGGTGTGAAAATTATAATAACTCTACTTAATACGGTACCTTTTAAAGTTGAAGTGGTCTAACCTGAGACAGTTTTCGACTTTGACTTAAATTTTTCTACTCTATCATTTGAAAAAAAATTGTTATAATTGCACTCAAAACTTGGGTCTTAAAACTTTTAAAATATGAATATTGTATCATTTTTTCCAACCTATAATTTATAGAAATAAATCGATTAAAATAATGCATGGTCCAAGAAAATTGTGATTTCAATGCTTCACTTTGGACATGAGAATTTGTATTTTTAAACTCCTAATTGTCAATGAATGGGGTTTAACTCAATTTCTCATTATTTATGAGGGCGATATGAAATAAAAAAGTTGATAATTTATTTAGTAAAAGACGCAATTATCAAAATGTTGCAGTCGAATAAAATTATTTATTAAAATACATGAAACTGTAATAAAATTGTGTTATGGTATGCAATTAGTGTACTTAATATTCAGAGTGAATATCTATCAATTGTATTATGTATAATTCAATCGAATACTACGTAAATTTAAACAATAGAGCATAATGAGCATTAGATAATTGGATAAATAGACCAATAAAATACGGCATTTATTGAAAGACTAAGAATTCGGCAGGCCTACATCTTTTGCAGAAGTGATAGCCGAGTGCCGTAGCAGGTATCTGTTCAATCAGAGATAAGCTACGAAACTCCTGGGCGCTCTTTGTAAGAGTGACCGATTGTGTTGGCCAGCAAAAAAGACTCTGTTCTCTGTTGTAAAATCAATTCCCGGTGGTTCGGAACCCACCTAAAACTGTAGGTCCAACTCATCAATCGCCATCATCCAATTCATTACCCACGCACAGGTCTCAGAACTATGTGGGGTTCATCCTCCGAAAAAAAATTTAAAATTTCGTAATGAATTACGAAAAATGCGTTTTTCTACTATTTAGACATTCAGACAGTCATTTTTCAATTTATGCTGGAAAAAGATTTAAATTGTAAACATCGTCTATGCTTAAAATTGTAAAGATTGCCGAAGAATTCGTCCAATCTAAAAATTCGGCTCAATTACCTTAATAACTACACTTAACAATTACTGTAATTCACTTTCCGGTGGTTCGGAACCCACCTAAAAGTGTAGGTCCAACTCATCAATCACCATCATCCAATTCCCATTATATTCACGCACAGGTCTCAGACCTATGTGGGCTTCATCGTCCGAAAAAAAGAAGAAAGAAAGTTTTTTCTCATAAAAGTGAGGTTGGCCACAGTGACAAATTGACACATGAACAAAATGAATGACAATGAAAGATATGTGAGATTATGCTTTGAAGGAATTAGAAATGCGATTTTTATAATAATTGAGTTTATATGCAATGGATGATATTGACTTTTTATTGTAAATTCAACGACTTGCAGTCAATTTTAATTTTGAATAAATAATATTTCTAATCACTCAGGCCAAACGTTTTTGAGTCATGGAGACTCAACTTCGAAGGCCTTTAAAGTCTTTATGAGTTTTATGACTTTAGTCATAGTCTTTATGAGTCTTTATTGACTTTTTATTGTAAATCTATCGACTTGAAGTCAATTTTAGTTGCGAATAAATAATATTTATAATCACTTTTGGCCAAACGTTTCCGAGTCATGGAGACTCATCTTCAAAGGCCGTTGCAGTCTTTATGACTCAAAAACGTATGCCCTGATTGAGAAGAAATATTATTTATTCAAAATTAAAATTTTAATTTTCAGTAAATTTTAATTGTGAATGAATATTATTTCTACTCACTCAGGCCAAACGTTTTTGAGTCATGGATACTCATCTTCAAAGGCCTTTGAAGTCTTTATGAGTCTCTATGACTCGAAAACGTTTGGCCTGAGTGAGTAGAAATATTATTTATTCACAATTAAAATTGACTGCAAGTCGTTAAATTTAGAATGAAAAGTCAATATTAACAATGCAGGTCGTTATGGAGTAATCCAAGAATTTAATTAAATTTTCAAGTGAATTCATCGACTTGCAGTCAAATTTTTATTAAAAATAAGTAGTATTTCACTTACTTTGTAGGCCAAACGTTTTCGAGTTGTTGAAACCCATCTTCAAGGCCTACGGCCTAATGAAAACGGTTTCAACAACTCGAAAACATTTGGCCTACAAAGTAAGTGAAATACTACTTATTCTTAATAAAAATTCGACTGCAAGTCGTTGAATTCACTTGAAAAGTTACTATTAACAACGCAGGTCGTTATGGAGTTATCCAAGAATTTAATGAAAGTTATTTTAATGGCTCAATTTTCAGGTTCAAATTAGTGAATTGCATTTAAATGTTAAAAAAGTAACTCTTATCTGTTAATCAGATGATTAAAAACTTTATCAAATAGCTTTAATTATGGGTTTGCAACAAATCCACAATGGTAGAACTGAATTTAATTGTAGACAACTGAAAAATGAACGCTTGATTGGAAGGGTAGAAGCAATGAATACAGATACTATAGTTTCTGTATTCATTGTTAGAAGTCTACTAGCATAGATGTTTGAACCCACATAAAACAGTAGGTCCACCATTTTCCCCGTAACATGGCACAAACGGTGAGGTGGAACCTCCCCACCATTAAAAGCCATACGCTTATGATTATTATTTTACAAGCATAGATAGGCTATTACGAATGTCTTATGTATTTGTATTATGGTCCTTGGTAGAAATGTTATTAAATTTGGTTAATATTATTTAATCTGTGGTAAAAATGTCTAAAGTTTGAAGATATTATTCGTTATAGCCACTTAGTTGCAGGCAACTGGAAATATCTAACGTTACTCTGTTACTCAATAGCCTACACAATGAGATTCAGTGAACAATCTCTACATTGTTTACAGTCTACAGTTTATTACGAAATTTACAATTATCCAAAAGGTTATCAATCCCGGATAAATTTCCAAATCCAGCAGCCACCAGTAAGCTATCTTCTCCATATTTTCGTCTAGCTTATATTGTTGATATTAGAGCCGAGACAGTAGTCATGTTGTGAGACCTCCTGCTGAGTTGAGTCTCAGAAATGCCACATCATCGACTTTTGGAAGAGAACTCTTAAGACCTCTTAGGTTTTCCCCGTATACCTCTGCATCTAAACTAGGGAACTTATGTGAATCTTTCAGCTAATGCCTATATTTCACTGTTTCTGCACACATACCCCAAGACTATGCCACGGGGTGAATAACGTATTTCCACTCTCCAATTCTCTTTTGTTCTATCCTTTTTCTCTTTCTCTCTCTGTCTATTCTCAGCTTGGCGCCTCACGCTATTGTCAACATGACTGTGGAGACGTTTTCATCACGGAGACAAGATTCCCAGACGTCGTGCTATATATATTGTATAAATAAATATATTTATGTTGTTGTGTAGTTCTCTCTCCTTCTCTAACCAAAGGTTCAAGTATATGTTTCTATCTAGTAGGGTCGAGTGTGTTCTGTACAAAATCATGTTATGTTTGTGTATGCAATAAATTGTGAACTTATATCTGCACATAAATTCAATTCTGAATATAGTTGTGATAATTCTTGACTAAAAACTTAAATAAAATTGTTGATTTGGAGTGACTAGGTATGAATTTGGGTGAAGAGTATGGATATAATTTTTAATAATATTAATTTTAATCTTCCTTGTGAAGGAGAATTCTGAGAGGTTATCAAAATGCAATAGCGTTTCGGGTTGGTTTGTCTGTTGAATCTACCTAGAGTTGTGGGTTAAGTGGAAGAGGGGGCTCTTATGCCTCAACTTCGCCCACAGCACTTTTATTACTTGTAAAGTGCACAAATAAAAGTCATTTATCTATCTATCTATCTAGAGTAATCCTGGAGGAAGCCTAGATGGTTTTCAAAATTCAATAGTTTCGAGTTAGGTTTGTGATATCGGGTTGGAATTTTTAAATTTTTTTCATTTCTTGCATTTTTGTTCCTTTCTCCTCATATTTTTATATTCATTCGTCCTCTCATTTCTGAGCTTTGTCTCATTTTTCTATCCAGACTTCACTCACCAATAATCTTCAATTATTACCGTATTATCAATCAAATCATTTTGGAAATTATGTTTTCATTGCGTATTATATAGAATGCGATTTATTGAAAGAAAACTTATAGGCCTATGTTTCTTCAAACTTCTTACATTAAAGGGTCATTAGCGTTTCCACGTATAAATAATAAAAGATTTCGATTACTTCCTCCTGTAGTGTATATCATTACATCACATTATCTAATACAGTATCAATATAATAAAATGTGACTTCATTAATATCATATCACATTGTTTTTTTTGTAACATTTTTTTTTTTTTGGTAACATGATTTCAGTGGTGAAATTGTTTTGGTGATGTTCCTCGTCTTCTACTTTACCCACTTGACCCACATGTTCTGCCCAATGTCAAAACGTTTTATTCTTTCTAAATAATAAGAATTGAATGGGGAAAATAGTAGGATACAATTAAAACGCCAGTGCAAACTTCAACATCAATCATTCCAAAAATGAAATTCATTCTATTTGTGTTCCAATGTTGCACTCTCTTGAACAACTAACAATAATAATGCCTGTCCAGGTCATGTTAATAACTCAGTGTTGCTTGCATTTATTAGTCAGTCGCGCAGCTTGTTACATAAAGCAGACAGCATGTAAAACGACAAGCAGCATAGCAGATCAAAATGAAAGTGGAAAGTTCATTATGTCGCCTCTCCTAACCTAACCTAACCTAACCAGTCTCTCTATTATAAGGCTCATTAATATAATTTGTCTGGAAGAATTATATACGATTTGTTTATGCATGATGACCGAATGACTGACTGACTGCCTCTGATCTTTCAGTTTCTCCTGATTTTGATCAGTGAACATTCTAAACCTGACATTTGATCCTGACATTCTAATGTTACACTTTTCTAGCCAGTGTCGCACGCATCCAAGAGAGGTGCTTTGGGTGCTCAAGCATCCCCCTGAGCACTGTTGAAGCTGAGTATGATCTATGGAATCATTTGTCCATGTCAAACTGAAGAAACTGTTAGGAAGACAAATAAGACAGTGTACTATACAGCAATAGCTTTAATAATTTATTGTAACAGTAGATTTTACTCCAACATATTCAATCTCTTGAAACTTGGATTTCTTGTTCCATAACGATCTGCGTTGTTAATATTAACTATTGAAACTATTGTAGCTACACACTACCAGATACTACACTACGGCACAGACTCCTCTTTCCACACTCCTCCTCCAGGAGTTGTTATTTTATTAATCAGTTCTGTTATTACTTAAGCCTTTCCAAAGAACACGAATAGCTTCGTTGGGGGGGTGGGATTATTTTTTAAAACTTTTTGAGGGAGTTGGACTAAAGAGGGCTATTTTATGGACTTCCTGAAAAACTACCTGCAGCTACCCTTGAAGCAATTTTTAGTAACTACAAGTACTAATACTATTAATTTTTACTTTTAAATGTGTTAGGAAACAGGCCCCGTGACTCTCCTTATCTGAGAGGAAAACACACTGACAACTCCAATAGTTTTCAATTTCCAGCGCCCCCCCTTGGTCATTTCTGGGTGCGCCTCTGTTTCTAGTACCGAAAACGGAACGAAAACATAAATTCCGGGTCCGACTACGCGAAAATTTGAAAACCTTACCAATATTTAAATATTTTTAATGTGCCTTCACCTCCGAAGTGGTATCTCGGTTGGCCCCTTATTTCGATCAAAACCAAATTTGGGAATACTTTGCAAAATCATGTTTTTACGTCAAAATCAGTCTCATAAATGTTGAAACTATATATTGAAACTATGCAGTCTTCTCCTACTTCGAATTTAGTGATATCTTTTCTCCAAAATGTTTGCTCTCTATTTTATAAAAAGTTGTTTTTCTCATTTATTCATTGAACTTTGATTCGTTTAGTTATTATATCATCAAATATAACTAGTTGCTAGTACTAAGCTAGCTTTGAATTAAAGTTGAATGTTTAATAAATATAAAATTTATTTTTTATAAATTCACTTATTTTATATGCCCAATTAATTTACAGCTATTGCCAAATATACATGCATTAACAATCATGTAGACCCATATTATTAAATATGAAGAACAATTTTATTGAAAAAATATTTAGTTGATAAAGCTTTTTATAGTCTTGGATTTCTTGTTCCATAACGATCTGCGTTGTTAATATCAACTTTTTGTTGTAAATTTAACGACTTGCAGTCAGTTTTATATTGTAAATATAGGCTACAGAGTGTTTCGGAACTCTCTACCAATACTTCTAGGCAGTGTTTCTGGACCACTAACAAAAGTAAATATTGTGATAAAATTTTTCTAAATCCCCAGTTACTCATACAGCCGCCATTTTGTTTTTTTCACTCATTATTTTTTCATTCAAACACATCTGAATGTATAATTTAGAAATTTGGCATACAGCTTTATAACAGTATAAACAATCTTAAAAAAATTCATCAAAATTTTCCGACATCAAAAAACAAAATGGCGGCCATTCAAAATCTTTGAACAGGATTAAATTAATAATGGCCAATGATATCAAAATTTGACTAGAATAACTTATTTTAGATATTTTTTATGCAAATCTAACGATACCTCATTCTTCACAATTGGTCAACAATTAACAGAGATATGCTACTTTTTAGGGTGAAGCGAAAAACTGCAACCCGCTCCCAACCATAGCACACCCTAAAATGTAGCATATCTCTGTTAATTGTTGGCCAATCTTAAAAAATGAGGTATCGTTAGATTTGCATTAACAATATCCAAAAGAAGTTATTCTAGTCAAATTTTGATATCATTAGCCATTATTAATTTAATCCTGTTCAAAGATTTTAAATTGCCGCCATTTTGTTTTTTGGTGTCGGAAAATGTTGATGAATTTTTTTTAAATTGTTTAAATTGTTATAAAGCTGTATGCCAAATTTCTAAATTATACATTCAGATGTGTTTTAATAAAAAATAATTAGTGAAAAAACAAAATGGCGGCTGTGTGAGTAACTGGGGATTTTAGAAAAATTTTATCACAATATTTACTTTTGTTAGTGGTCCAGAAACACTGCCTAGAAGTATTGGTAGAGAGTTCCGAAACACTCTGTATAATAAATGTACTCACATTCGGCCGAACGTTTCGAGGCATTGAATCTCATCTTCAAGGCATCCTAGATTTTTATAATGTAAAAGAGTGTTCCTTTCACATCAAAATTAAGCCTCACCCCAACTAATTGATATAGTAATTATGGTAACTAGTGTATAGGATTGTATAATTGTTGATCTGACTTGTCTTATACTCCTTAACTGGAATCTCCAAGATGTAATATACAAAAAAACATTATTGAGGGTCTCTCGTAAAGAAATGTACCGATTTTAGAATAGAATAAGAGAAAAATATTTTATTTGCTTGAATATGAAAATAATCTAGCAAACATTTAACAAGGTTTAATATTTCTATTAACAAAAACATTTCTTCTACTCATACATTATAGGATCAAACCTATGAATCAATAAAATATAAAAATACAGTATAATGCAGGAATATTCAAGAAGACTTTACAAAAACTATTAGCAAGTTATGAAACAAACATAATCGGCTCAACTCTCTGATTTAAGAGGAAAATAGAAATAACTTTAACCCATTTAAAGTAAAACTACGGTATCACGTTATCCTATCAACAACGTGATTAAAATGAAAACAAAATTAGGAATGGAAATGTGAGAAGTACAATGAGTATAAATTCAAAATTTTATTCTTCAATAGCTCATAATTGTCTAATAAGAAACGTTTACTGGGAAGTCATTAAACAAGTATAAAACTGGACTTTTGATTTACAGCGACTATAAAAACGTTATAAACTTGGAGCCGCTATTTTGTAAGCGAATATTATGAGGAAGTGTGAACAGTTAATGAATGATAAGCACCAAGAAGCGATCATCATCATCATCGGCATCATCCGTTGACCGCCATCAGATGATTTCGGAGGATTCACCCGATGATGGTGAATCGAAAACAGAATGCAGCACTTTCAAGACCGTGTGAAAAACCTTGCTCGCACTTCCTTTGCTTTAAAACAGCGATGATTCCGAATTAGCCACTTCAAGGACGTTACCTTATCCGGACGGAAGTTGAGCTCTTTTCCTTTGCAATCAAAACTATTTACCGCTTCCATATTGGCTACCGCATACTTCAATGTGTGAAAACTGAAAACGGTTTCTGCTAATCTGATGGAGAAGCAAGTAAACAAGAATTATTTAGATTATATATTTCGTACAAAATTTTGTTTCTAATCTGATGGAGAAGTGGGAAAAATAAGGACTGAAGATAATATATTTCGTACAAATTGTTTTTAATTTAAGTGGGAAAAGCAAGGTTTTTGTAGATTAGATTTCGTACAATTGTTGGTGAGTTGTAATTGGAGTGGTTGTGTAGGGAGTACTGGAGTTTCTTTATTGAGGAAATAGTTTTTCTTCGAGAGTAGTAATTAAAATGTACAAAAATTTTATAGAAATCTTACCTCGGTTTCCAAGGCGACTGGGACTTTGTACAATTGTTGTTTAGTTAGGTTGGAGGATATTGCATAAAAGATTACCATAGTTCTTTTTTTAGAAAATGCTAGTGTCTTCTTGCTTGAAAACTGAAAAGTAATTAGGATACGAATAAATGTTGAAAATTCTAAAATTTGTTTACAAAGGACTTTTTCTATCTGGCCTCTTCTTTCCATCTGTCACATCTGTTCTTTCTTACTCTGTCCCAATCTCACTAACAGCGTCCTCTCGCTAATTTAATCTATTTTTATCTCATTTATCTCCTCCTACTCCTCCTCCTTCTACTTCTCCTCCTCCCCCCATCATCATTCTCTCCTTCTCCTCCACCCACCCCTCAACATTATCTCCTTTGGCTTCCACTCTTCCTCATTATCCGTCTATTTCATTATCATCCTGTTCCTCTTCGGCTCATTTTCCATCTTTGCATTTCGTTCTCCTAAAAAGTTTTCTTCTTCTGTCTCTTCTCCTCCTTCTCCTCCTCCTCCACCACCTCCACCTCTTCCTCCTCCCTCCTCCTCCTCCTCCTCCTCTTCCTCCTCCTCTTCCTCCTCCTCATCGTCATCCTCCTCCTTCTCCTCCTGCTCCTCCTCTTCCTTCACCTCCTCCACCTCCTCCTCTTCCTCCTCCTCCACCTCTTCCTCCTCCTCCTCTTTTTCCTCCTCCTCCTCTTCTTCCTCCTCCTCCTCCTCTTCTTCCTCCTCCTCCTCCTCCACCTCTTCCTCCTCCTCCTCTTCCTCCTCCTCCTCTTCCTCCTCCTCCTCTTCCTCCTCTTCTTCCTCCTCCTCATCGTCATCCTCCTCCTCCACCTCCTCCTCTTCCTCCTTCTCCTCCTCTTCCTCCTCCTCCTCCTCCTCCTCCTCCTCTTCCTCCTCTTCCTCCTCCTCCTCTTCCTCCTCCTCCTCCTCCTCTTCCTCCTCCTCCTCCTAATCCTCCTCCTCCTCTTCCTCCTCATCGTCATCCTCCTCCTCCGCCTCCTCCTCGACACTCTATTTCTTCTTTTTTCAGTTTTTCTTCTTATTCTGCTACATTTTTTAAATCTTTTCTACAGTTCTTCCCCTTGTTCCCTCCACTTTATCACTCAATCACTCTCTCTCACACCCTTACACTCTCTCTCTCTCTCTGTCACACACTCCCCCCCCCCCTCTCTCTCTCTCTCTCACACACACACACACTCTCTCTCTCACCCTCACAATATCAAAAGATATCAATATCAATAAATAAATATCAAAAGTTCCTCACACTCTCTCTCCCTCTCCCACCCTCTCTCCCTCTCCCACTCTCTCTCTTATTCTCTCACTCTCTCTCTCTTTCTCTCACTCTCTTTCTCTCTCTCTCTCTCTCTAATTTTCATAAAATATTTTCCATCTCTGTGTGTTACATTTTTTCTAATAATCTTTTATCTATTTCACCGTTATTATTACATGTACTCCGAGAAAGCGGTTCGGTATTCAATCGTCGTCGCACTTGTAATGTTCGAGATGCACATATGTAAAACAGTTAGGAACCACCGAACGAAAGTAACATGGCGGACGTGTTTCGAATATAACCTAAATAGGCGACACCTGAAATTTATGCTCCGAATTTGATATTCCGATCTCGTAGAGAAGAATCTTCTCATCAGCGCGCCAGGTCAGGGCTGACAAATGGTTGGTTTTATTTCTTGCCTAATAGTGGACCCTCCCAACTTCCATGTAGGCGTGTAAAAATCCCAAACAATTGTTATGTAAAGCACGACCCCAAACTTACAATAGGCCACCCTTTCTCTAGTCTAGGAAAAAATCCGATGATGCATCACTTCCTTCAGTTTCCCCTATCTATTCTAAGCTTTTCAGCGTCTATTCTTCACATCAAAGGGTGGTAAAGACCGATGTTGAGTGTTGGGCTCTGATCAAAAATGGTGCAAATAGAAATAAATTGTTGCTACGTTTAAGAAAACACTAAAATTGATATTTACAAAAAAAAATTCTAATCGCGACTACAAACTAGTTACAAACTACTGTAATTAAACTCATGTTAAACTTGAAACTTGTTCTTTTTCCTTTAAAACAAACTATTTTAACAACACTAAATTACAGGAAATAGAGTTTGTTGTCCAAATTATCCAGTATGTGAAACCAGCTTAATGGAATCATTAATTTGTAGTTCAATTTTATTGACTTTGCGTCCAGCAATTGAAATCACTTATTTTTTCGTCTTTGCCACAGTTTCAAGCAGCAAAAATTCGTGAATTTTTTCTCTGTTCTAATGTAGATTGAAGTGATCACTTCCTTATTTATCACATTTCACTTCTCAATTGTATTCAAGTCTTATTTCACTTATTTCTTCGTCTTTGCCACAGTTTCAAGGAGCAAAGATTTGTTAATTTTCTCTCTGTTCTAGTGTAGATTAAATTGATTACTTCCTTATTTGTAACATTTTTCTTCTCAATTGTATTCAAGTCTATGGAATTTAAATAACCTGATTTATGTTCTATCAATTGAAAAATTAAAAAAATAAATAATTTTGAACATTTGCTGGAGTTTCACTTAGTTCCGTTGATTTTTTTTAGCGAATTTCTTCAAATTCAGCTATTACAGCAGGTCGTGATGTGCGACTTTCACCCGGGACCATGATGGAAATTTGTCTTGGAGCCCCCAGAGTACAAAAATCATAGTGGCACAAAATGTTATATATGTAGATATATATATATCTATATATATATATATATATATATCTATGTGTCTGATAGCACGATAACTTTTGAAGGAGATGTCCGATTTCCACCAAATTTGGTATACACTTTCCTCTTGTGAATAGCTTGGACAAGTTCGTTAGCCAGGAAAATCCAAAAAGGTTAACCCCCTTTTCGGGGGTATTTTCCCGCCAAAATTAGGGGTTTTCAAGAAAAAAAGGGTTGTATTTGAAAATTTTAGTTCTATTGTTAGACTTTAAGATAGAGCTCATGGAGTCAAAAATTTTAAGGTATTGCACTGCCTTCTAGCTCAACAAATTTTCAAGATATCAAGAAAAAACCATTGTTGTCAAAAGCTGTATCTTGCCCTATGGAGTTAGTTATTTGGTGCTAAAAAAGTGTTTCAGGAAAAAACTTTAATCTTTTTTTTTCTTGACTGTTCCTTATGGTTTTTGAGACGCTGAATCCGAATTTCAACTCATCCACCTCGAAAAACCAGTGCGTTTTGAGAAAAGCAGCCATTTTCAAAATGGCGTCGAAAATTTTTTAATTTGTCAATTTCTGTGCAATATGAAAAAAGTGATTAGTTATCAGTATTTTTTGGTGATAAAAGCGAATATGGAGCTAGTTTTTTTTAATTTCAAATTATTTTAATTTCGTGGGGGGAGGGTTTGAGCGAATTTCTTGAAATGCAGATATTACAGTGGGTCGTGCATAAGCGTAAATATTCATAAATATTTGAAAAAATACAGAAATTCGCTAAGTTTTGCAGGTCCTGCGAAAGGAGTATTTTTCTGTTTCTGTGATGGTAGAATTTATTACTTTTTTCGGATGGTGAAGCCCATATAGGTCTGATACCTGTGCGTGGGTAATGAATTGGATGATGGTGATTGGTGAGTTGGACCCACAGTTTTAGGTGGGTTCCGAACAACCGGGAAATGATTTTACAGCAGTCTTTTATGCTGGAAAATCCAATCTTCCTTATTGTTTATTCATCACATACATTTCACTTCTCAATTTATTGTATTTTTTCGAATCTACGGAATTTCAAAAATCTAATTTATGTTTTATCACCTTGTCTCATTCACCTCATTACCCACAAGGTCTCTCAGACTCATGTAGGCATCATACGATTAAAAATGAAATTAAAACTATTCCTGGATTTCATGTTCCATGACGAACTGCGTTGTTAATATTAACTTTTCATGTGAAATTTAACGACTTGCAGTCAAAAAATGCAAGTCGTTAAATTTCACATGAAAAGTTAATCATTAAAACTATTATTTGAAGTTTTGGGGTGAAATTCACTTTGTTTCCACATGATTAACAAAATTGTTAAAGCTTCTCCACAACTCCAAACACATAGTTGATTAGAAATAACTTCCATAATGGTTCAGAAAATAGAGAAAATAAAGATTTTAGTTGACAGCTGTCTGAAATTGAACAAGAGATCCTTCAGTATTTTTCTCCTATTTGATAGTTTAATTCTTCAAACTGAAGATAGATTGGACTCGTTTACAGATTTTTCTTTCAGGCTAGTCTATGTGATAATTATGGTATTATGTTTGAAAGAACCTGTCCTTAAAAACAGCATATTCTAAATTTTTATTTTTAATTTCACATTATTCCTATCTTATTATCTACAATCACACCACATTTCTTTGTCTTCTACTCCACCTCTTTGTTTTCCTATTTATTTCTGTTTCTTGTACTTAATCTCTCGTTTTTCTTCTTTATATCTTTACAATTCACCCACTGTCCATTGACTTGTAGAGTGAGTGTCCAATATTTTGTATGTAGAAGCCAGGAGCTAAATAAACATTAAGTGTTTATGCTAATTAAACGTAAATAATTATTGCTGGGAATGACAGTTAGATTATGATGTACGTTTGACAGATAGCATTGACTGCAGCATTCTGAACTTAGATTTACTTATACTATGATAATGAGAGACTAGGGTCGGGTTTAAGTTGGATGCATGTGGTTTCAACATATAATTATTTCAATTATTGATTTTGATCCTATATCATTTTGAACAGTTCTTATCAAACAATGATGCATCTAGCGAAAAAGTAACATGTTATTACTCAAATATTATGGAAATATTTGAGTGATTAAAATCGTCACATATTTAAGAATTGAGAAACTCGATTTGAAGGAGCTTGGGTGTTTGCAAACATCAAACTATTATATTTAATCTGTAAACACAAACTATTATTTATACTCCAAACTATTATATAACTATTATTTTTTTCCGTTGCTTAGGAGTCTCTACAGTGTTAAAGTATCATTTAATAGAGGGCTCGCTGTTATATTTATTGTTTATTACCAGTGCTCAAGAGTCTACTAGCTGAATCGGAGTCAAGAATCAAGAGTCTATAAGAGTCAAATACAGAGAGTAGTCCTTTAGGGCTGTTTGCAGGGTTTTTTGTCATACTTTTTTCCGAAGTTTCTTGTATTTGGCTTTGATGAAATGTTGTCTATTTGTGTGAGGAAAAATATTTTTCTTCAATTATTTTGTGAAATATGGGTGTTCAAAGTTGAATTTTTGTTTTGTTATAGGGGCAATTGATCTCACCTATGAGTGATATAAACTTTTGATAAATTTCCATAACTAAAAGACACGTTGAGGTTCGGAACCCACCTAAAACTGTAGGTCCAACTCATCAATCACCATCATCCAACTCATTACCCACGCACAGGTCTCAGATCTATGTGGGCTTCATCCTCAAAAAAAATACATATTTTTTATTTTAATCTAACAAATAGTTTTATAAAAATATTTTATGAAAAATTGACATTTTTTACAGATTTTTATAAATGTGTTTTGAAAAAACGAATTGCTTGATTGGTGTAAAAAATATTTCACTTTATTTCTCAAGGAGACTCAGTTAGAGAAAATTTATCAAAAGTTCAAAATCACTCATGAATTGCCCCCAAAAACCGAAAAACTTCAACTTCGAGCCCTATATTCCACAAAATAATTGAAGAAAATTGTTTTTCACAGTTATAGGTAACATTTGAAAGCCCTACTAATATTCAATATAAGAAACTTCCAAAAAAAATTATTTATTTAGTTTATTTATAAAGACGAAGTAACAACAAATGCAAAGATGCAATAGACCAGAATCCAAAACTGCTCTCTTCAAAAAATTTTGATTATGCTATTTCATCCAAAACTTTTAGGTTAGTTCACACTGAAAATTTAGATTCGCTAAAAAAACACATTTGAAAAAATGACTTGTTTCTTCCACTTAACCATTATGACCAAAAACCCTGCGCACAGCCTAAAACTCAAGTTCAATTGCCTCCAATATTGTACGATATTATTGAACATCTGTTTACTAAGAATTGAATGTTAATCAAACCTCAATCTATTACTTTCAATCACCGCTGACGAAATTGCTTCAGCTCCCAACTACCGGTAGCTCTTTCGTTTTTTTCGTTCAATATTCCTGCCTAACCTAACCTTCCTGCTCTCTCATTGATGAGAACTTTCTCTTCATTTACTTTGGTTCCGTCCATTATTCTAATCTCAGTTAAAATCATGGAGCACGTCGGTTAATTCTATTACCCAGGAACGACTTAATGGAATATTAGGTTATGTTACCTCTTTTAAGTGTTGCCCTTAAGAAATGATGGTGATTGATAGAACAGGGTTTACTGCCAAATAAAAACTAATAGATTGGATTTTCTTTTTCAACAAGAAGCAGTCTATTAGAGCAACGCTTTTAAAAAACTAGTTATATCATGAGCTTCACTCGTAAGTAGTAATAAATGGAATATTACTGTAAAATCTCTATTAAAAACTCTCCACCTTCTATTGGGCATAGATTAGATCTAACAGTGTGTAATCTGTAATTTAGCTAAATGAACAGTACTGCAAAAGCGATAGAGCTGCCAGGGGCACACTCAAACCTTTTTTTTATGGAGGATGAAGCCCACATAGATCTGAGACCTGTGCGTGGGTAATGAGTTGGATGATGGTGATTGATGAACTGGACCTACAGTTTTAGGTGGGTTCCGAACCTCCGGGAAGTGATTTTACAGCAGAGAACAGTGTCTTTTTTGCTGGCCAATCTAATCGGTTACCCTTACAAAGAGTGTAGGGTTAGTTTAGAAATGGTGTGACTGCTGATTTCGTTTAACTATATTGTTACGGGTTCTAATGACTTACATAAGGCTGGCCATACTAAAGTTCATACTTGTACTTTATTTACACAAATTAGTCTATTTACACACACTAATTGCGAGTTCAATTAATAAAGAAAATAGATGATAAGCTAATACTTATTTTCAGTAATTATTTACAAGAATTAATGAATAATTAATTACAGGCCGATCAATAATAAAAGAAACAAGAGTCCAATAAACTGTACAAATGAATAATTAATTACAGGCTGATCAATAATAAAAGAAACGAGTGTACAATAAACTGTACAATAATGTAGAAAGAAATGATAAAAAG
This sequence comes from Conomelus anceps, assembly GCA_948455865.1. Classification (NCBI taxonomy): domain Eukaryota; kingdom Metazoa; phylum Arthropoda; class Insecta; order Hemiptera; family Delphacidae; genus Conomelus; species Conomelus anceps. The sequence continues at coordinate 14,075,194 of OX418221.1, forward strand.
AGCAACTAAACACTTACAAAACACAGTCCAATTCGTTATTTGACAGTCCCAAAGAATATCACTTGACACAACGTCTTTAAACTGTTAGCAAGCTGCAAAAATAGTAAACACTTGTCTCTGCACTTTACACTGGAATCGAGGCGCTGTCTACTCCAACGGCACGAGATTGTCTCTTACACGAATCTGTCACGCGAGTTTGTAAGACTAACTCACTGGTTCACGTGAGCTCCTTTATATAGTTGTCATAATTCCAAGTACTGGAGGCTACTAGAAGCTTTGAGAAATCCATGGAAGGTCATCGAATATAGTAGAACAATCAGGAAGTCTGTAGAACCGAGGAGAAGCTTCTGACAGTTCTCAATTGAGTGAGAGAGATGCATATTTGAAGAATAAGAGTGATGAAGACATGTGAAAAGTAAGAGAATGAAGATTCAGATTACAAGTCACGTTCATCTATGAATGGAGACGATGTACGTAGAATGAGTGCATGAACAACATTACTAGTATCTATAATTATTCATCGCCATTACTAGACTAATTCGAAGGTTATGTCATCCCGCATCCTGCGTCACGCCACCAAGCCTGCGTTTCTATTTGCGAATTAAATAAGTATCAATGTTGGTTCAATAATAGAGTAAGTCTCCCTTAGCTCAAGGAAAACTGAAAACTTCTTTTGAGTGAGTGCGTGCTTTTCAAGTATTCTTTGAATTGGAAAAATCTCAAGATGAGTCCATAAATAGTATAAGGCTTCCTTAGCTCAAAAAAACCTGAAAAAGTATTTTGAGTTAATGTATTCAAGTCTCCCTTGAATTAAAGTTTCAAGGTAGCCGTGAGCCTTAGCAGGACTATCTATCAATCAGATAGAGATAAGCTGCGTTCTCCTAGGCACTCTCTGTAAAGGTGACCGATTAGATTGGCCAGCAAAAAGACACTGTTCTCTGCTGTAAAAATCGCTTCCCAGTGAGTGGTGGTTTGAAACCCACCTAAAACTGCAGGTCCAGAATCACCATCATCCAACTCATTACCCACGCACAGGTCTATGTGGGCTTCATCCTCCCATAAAAAAAAGGTTCATAAATACGGGTCCAAACGAATCTATTTTTGTCGATTTTGGTAGCTGTCAGCCGTTCCACAAACTAATCTCAGTAATACACGAAAGGACGATTCTAAATTATTAAAAGTGTATCACCGGCAGAGTCCCAACCCAACATATCCGGTTCAATTTTTTTGTTTTGATTTTGACGATCGATTGGACTCTGTGATAGCAGAATGCTCCCTGCTGTTATTGTAATGGTCTTTCAAAAAAGGTAGCATTACTCAAGTGCCCCCCTCACCCCTCTTCCGTGACAAAACTTCAAGTAATGCGTCTCAAAAATAGATTCTACTCCGACTTCTGGTGGCCCGGTTTATGATTTCATAGAGAGTAATGTTGTTGATGTCTCCGATCCAATCGATTGTAACGGTATCGATGTTCATTTTTTTCTGATGATTTAAATCTTTTATCGGTTAGTCGATTGTGGTTCTTCTTTCAATGATCTATTGATAATGGATTATGACTCCCGGAGATCAGAGGGCAATCAAAACGTCAATGCGGAGCAAGGTTGGGCCTACAAAAATGTTGAAATTGATAATTTATTGAAATTACCAATTTTCTAGTAATCCTAGGAAGCAAGGATTCCAAGGGGTACTACAGTATGGAGAATCTTCACATATTCATATTCAAACAGTAAAATTTATTCTATTTTTAATTTACTAGCTATTTGCCCTTGAACTACGAAAGTAATCTTGTTCAAGAGACTTGGTTTCCTAACTGTAAACTGCTTATATGTGTATGAAGCTACTTTATATGTAAAAACGAATGATATTAACCAAAATCTTGACGTTCACGATTATAATACAAGAAGCCGAGGAGATTATCACTTGGTGAGTCACAATAGTAGCTTATTCAAACAAAAACGTAGTTATATTGGTAGGAAACTCTACAAGCTACTGCAGTTTCTAAAGAATCTTGAAAATATAGAAATATTTAAAAAACAATTGAGAAAATATTTAGTTGATAAAGCTTTTTATACAAGATTTCCTTTCACATCATAATTAAGCCTCACCTCAACTAATTGATATAGTAATTATGGTATCTAGTGAATAATTGTTGATCTGACTTGTCTTATACTCCTTAACTGGAGTCTCCAAGACGTAATCTACAAAAAAATCTTGAGTTTAAACTTATTCCAATAACAGGATTCAACTTGTGAGGACAGCTGTTTCTTGTAGAACTTAGTCCAAAACTGAGTTAATTTACTTGCTGTACCTATCCAATTTACAAGTTTAATATTTAATTAAATAGCTATTTGCTATTTATACTGATATTATTTACCACTCATTTTTTGTAGTATTGAACTTGACCTTGCAATAACGAATAATACTGAACTGATCCCAATAACGCTATTGTACTTGTGATCATTCAAAAATCTAGTTCCTAACACTTGAGAATTTGTAGAATTTTTTGTTGTTACCATTTGAAATATTTTAAAATTGATAACTAAAGTGCTGTTGTACTTGTTTGTGTTCATTCAAAAATCTAGTTCCAAACTCTTTTAAATTTGAAGAATTTTTTGTGGTTGACAATTTGAAATATTTTAAAATTGATAACTAAAAGTCTATTGTAGGCCTACTTGTTTTTATTCAAAAATCTAGTACCAAACTCTTTTAAATTTAAAGAAATTTTTGTTGGAGACAATTTGAAATATTATTAAATTGATTACTAAAAGTCTATTGTAGGCCTACTTGTTTTCATTCAAAAATCTAGTACCAAACTCTTGAAAGTTTAGAGAATTTTTTGTGGTTTACAATTTCAAATATTTAAAAATTGATATCTAAAATTAATTACTATCTTAAACGGTATAAAATGGAAAAAAGGAACGTATTTTTTTCAATCTTAACTGTTAATTATTATTCTAATTTCCTTGAAGGGGCATTTGGACTTCACAAAACAGTATTTGGACATAATTTTCAAACTAGATTTTTTCAAACTTTGATCTGCCAATTTAACTGCAAAAAATTTAACTGCAAACAGATTTAACTGCCAATTATTAAAAATTGTTTTAATGGGCAACTTGATTGTTTGCACTCCAATCAATCAATCAAATTTATTTTCAAAATTTTACAAACATTGTAGGGTCCTGCTAAACTCGTAGGTTTTTCAGCAGGTGCCAATCTTCACAATTATTCGAACAAATAAACAAATTAACTTATATTTTAATATTATAAAGAAAAAATAGAGATTACGTAATGAAGACACATTACAAAAGAATGTAGTGATAAAAGTAAGGTAAAAAATAATTACTGTAAATACAGAACTGAGAAAGAAAGAAAAAAACTACAATCCTATCAAAGAAAATAATTAGAAAAGAAAGAAATAGGATAAGAAATGAAGAGGAAAGAGGAAAGTAATATTGTAATGTAACTTATAAATACATATTTATTGTCGTTCGGGCTGGCGGCAGTGATATAAGGAAGATTTAAGATTTAACCAGCAAAACTGTCTAAAGAAATTGAAGTAGGCTATGTTTATGTTTCAAATATTAAGATTTAACTTACCTTAAAGAATTTTGTAGATAAGATGGAGTGGAATAAAAAGTTATGAATTTATACGATATCTATCAAATATTATTAGCTGGATTTTACCAAAAAAAAAAATTAATAAATTGAAGGCCATAGTATATGCCTAACTGCCCAGGATTGCACATCATTGTTTTATCTGAATAAAACGTCCTGTATGCTTCTTTAATTAACCTAAGCATTTGAAGAGGCCAAGTCATTAAAACAAGTGCTACAATGGAAAGAGGAAGAGAGAAAGAACGAGGGGAAAATAGAGAGAGTAACTAGGCTTGTCACAGCCAATGTAATACTCGAAATAAGGCATGGTGATGAACAGCGACTCAAAAAAGATGAACAAGAGTGAAAAAAGAAGTAATAATAAAGCGAACCATGACAAGTACCGTTACCTAATAGGCTTACAGTGCATCATCCTTACTCCTCCCTCCTCATCCTCTCTTCACTCCTCCCCCCCCCCCCCACCTTATCCCCTCAAATCTCTTTAGTACTCCATCATTTATTTATTCTGTTTTCTTTCACTATCATTATTTATCATAATACAGTCCCACCTCAGTCAACTTGTACCGACCATTTCCATACAATCTCTAATTCTATTCAATCTTTTTATTCCTTTTTCTATTCTACTATTCGTCTTTATTATAGCGAGTACATCGACCTGATCATCTTCTTACACCCTTGTATTAATCATCATCATCATCATCACAATCATCATTATCATTATCATCATCATCATCATCGTTACTAGCATTATTATTCGTCATTTTTTATCTCCATTATCATCATCATTAATCACGAATGATTGTCGATCTTATTCAAATTTCATATTGGATACGCAGCTTAAAACGTAGAAAGACAGACACTGACGAACATTTAGGGAGAGATATGTAGTGTAAGGTGATTAAAAGGTAGGCAAACAGCATTGCATACCAGATTGATATTCACGATAAAAATGCTTTACGGTACGGTAGTGAGAGCTGATAATAATCGGTTAACGGAGCTTATACAGTGAACTGTAGTTGACAGTGAGTCACAGCAAACCCAACAACATTATCACCTCCAAATCGGTTACTGTGGGGCTATTGACAAAGAGATGGAGGAAGAGAAGAGGAAGGAGGAAGAGAAGAGGAAGGATGAAGAGAAGAGAAAGGAGGAAGAGAAAAGGAAGGAGGAAGAAGGAGGATGAGAAGAGGAAGGAGGAAGAGAAGAGAAAGGTGGAAGAGAAGAGGAAGGAGGAAAGGAGGAAGAGAACAGGAAGGAGGAAGAGAAGAGGAAGGTGGAAGAGAAGAGGAGGGAGGAAGAGAAGAGGAGGGAGGAAGAGGAGAGGAAGGAGGAAGAGAAGAGGAGGGAGGAAGAGAAGAGAAAGGTGGAAGAGAAGGGAAAGGAGGAAGAGAAGAGGAAGGTGGAAGAGAAGAGGAGGGTGGAAAGGAGGAAGAGAACAGGAAGGAGGAAGAGAAGAGGAAGGTGGAAGAGAAGAGGAGGGAGGAAGAGAAGAGGAGGGAGGAAGAGAAGAGGAAGGAGGAAGAGAAGAGGAGGGAGGAAGAGAAGAGAAATGTGGAAGAGAAGAGGAAGGAGGAAAGGAGGAAGAGAACAGGAAGGAGGAAGAGAAAAGAACGGAGGAAGAGAAGAGGAGGGAGGAGGAGAAGAGGGAGGAGGAAGAGAAGGAAAAGGAGGAAGAGAAGAGGAAGGTGGAAGAGAAGAGGAAGGAGGAAGAGAAGAGGAAGGAGGAAGAGAAGAGGAACGAGAAAGAAAAGAGGAAGTAGGAAGAGAAGAGGAATGAGGAAGAGAAAAGAACGGAGGAAGAGAAGAGGAGGGAGGAGGAGAAGAGGGAGGAGGAAGAGAAGGAAAAGGAGGAAGAGAAGGGAAAGGAGGAAGAGAAGGGAAAGGAGGAAGAGAAGAGGAAGGTGGAAGAGAAGAGGAGGGTGGAAGAGAAGAGGAGGGAGGAAGAGAAGAGGAACGAGGAAGAGATGAAGAAGGAGGAAGAGAAGAGGAAAGTGGAAGAGAAGAGGAACGAGGAAGAGAAGAGGAATGAGGAAGGAGGAAGAGAAGACGAAAGAGGGAGAGAATAGGAACGAGGAAGAGAAGAGGAAGGTGGAAGAGAAGAGGGAGGAGGAAGAGAAGGGAAAGGAGGAAGAGAAGAGGAAGGTGGAAAGGAGGAAGAGAACAGGAAGGAGGAAAAGAAGAGGAAGGAGGAAGAGAAGAGGAACGAGAAAGAAAAGAGGAAGTAGGAAGAGAAGAGGAATGAGGAAGAGAAAAGAACGGAGGAAGAGAAGAGGAGGGAGGAGGAGAAGAGGGAGGAGGAAGAGAAGGAAAAGGAGGAAGAGAAGGGAAAGGAGGAAGAGAAGAGGAAGGAGGAAGAGAATAGGAAGGTGGAAGAGAAGAGGAAGGAGGAAAGAATGAGAATGTGAAAAGACGCAAGAGGAGGAGGAAAACCCAGAAAAATGAAGGAGAGGAAGATAGAAGAAGGAGCAGGCGGAGAAAAAGAAGAAGAACAGAAGAAAAAGAAAGGAGAAGAAGACTGGAGAAGGGAGAGAATAAGAAAGCAAATAGGAGAAATAAGTGGGAAAAGGATGAATAAGAATTTAAGCAAAGGAAAAAAGAAGAAGAAAAAAATGAGAGAAGGTGATGGAAAAAGTAGAGGAGAAGACGAGAAGACAAAAGAAAGGGAAACAAATAAGAGGGAGTAGGACGAATAAGAATTTAAGCAAATGAAAAATAGAAGAAGAGACAAACAAAAAGATATGATGGAAAAAGTAGTGGTGAAGAGGAAGGAGAAAAAGATAGGAATAGGATCAAAATGAGATAAAGAGGAAGAAGAACAAGAAAAATAGGTGTTATGGAGAAGAAGAAGAAAAATAAGGTGGAAAACAAGAAGTGGAAGTGTAGGTGGATGGAGCAGACGAAGTAGATGAAGGAAAGAGTAGAAGAAGAGAAAAATTTGAAAGAAAGTGAAGAAGAGAAAATTTTGAACGAAAATAAAGAAGAAGAGAAATATTGAAAGAAAATAAAGAAGAAGAGAAAAATTGAGAGAAAGTGAAGAAGGAGAAGAATCGGTAGTGGTAGGGAGCAGAGGAAGTAGATGAAGTAAAGAGAAGAAGAGAAAAAGTAGAAGAAAGGTGTGGAAGAAAAAAGAAGGAAAATAATAGTGGAAGGAGAAAAAGAAGAAGACTGGTGAAGAAGGAAGTTTAGAACAAGACAGGTGATGAAGAAGTAGAATGAGAAGAAAGATAGAGAAGAAGGAGGTGTAGAAGATGAAGAAAAAAGAGAAAAAGGAAGAGAAGGATGGGGTGGTAAAGAAGAAGGAGACAGAACAAGGAGAAGAGAAGGAAGCGAGAGAATTTGAGGTAGCTGTAGCTGCTGTCTGCTGTATCAATTTGTCAGCTTTAAATAGTGGAAAGATAAGGATAAAGAATCTGTATAGTAAGTAGTAACGGAGCTTAGAAAGGTCGTAAGGTGAGAATGGAGATAGAACTACAAACACAACACAGCCATATGTCAATTATTCTCATTGCTACCGGTCCGCCGTTCTTAATTATTATTTTTTTATAGCGGATGATTCATACTGTTACGGGTTCGATCTCTGAAATAATGCTGGCAACACTTTAAATTAATACTCGCACTTTATTTACACCAATTACTTACAACACGCACAATCAGTTACGTCACACAAAATGAATCAATCAGAAACGAATAAATCAATGAACGTTCAGCTAACAATGAATTTGCTATATTACTGTTCCAAAATTAATCATTAACTGTTGAAAGGCCGATCAAATATTTAATAAATAATTGTTCTATAATTCTGTAAGAAACGTCCAAAACATAACAGTTGAAACACGAAGCACTTATGAGTCACTGTATAAACGGTTATAGAAGTTTGAATAATAATCTGTCGCAATACAAAATTATCAGACTTGTGCTCCTTGGGTGCCAAAATAAATAAAGAATGTAAAAATTGCTGAGATGAACGCGGTCAGTTTCGCGCTAAGCACTAAATTAGAACGATTACAAAAATTGAATAACAATTAGAAATAAATTATTTGGGGAAAAATTTTGTCATTAAATAATAGCCTAGTAATCATTATATTTAGAAGTATTTCTCTCATTAACTAGCCAAATAGACTGACAGTCATTGAAGTGTTAGTATTTATTTTGATATTTAATTGTAAGTATTTATATTATTTCATTGTCAATTTATGAAATTCATGATACTTTATCATTATCATTATCTTATAAGATAGTACTGTAGTAGGAACATAGAGCATTTTGATTCTGTTATTAAAAATCTCGTCAGTCGTTTTGTTTTTGGGCATAGAAATTATAGCCGCGAGCAGTAGCAGGTATCTCTTCAGATAGAGATAAGCTGCGTTCTCGTAGGTCCTGTTTGTAACGGTGACAAATTAGATTGGCTAGCAAAAAAGACACTGTTCTCTGCTGTAAAATCACATCCCGGTGGTTCGGAACCCACCTAAAACTGTAGATCTAACTCATCAATCACCTTCATCCAACTCATTACCCACGCACAGGTCTCAGACCTATGTGAGATCGATCATCTTCAAAAAAAAATTCTCAGCTTACGAGAATGGTAAAAATTATGGAGTAGTGTAGACGAAACTGATAAAGGACTACCATAATGATGACAAAGAAAGATAGGAGATGGGAGAGTAGGAAGAAGAGAAACATGTACAGGGAGAATGCAAACAAAAGTGAAGTGAATAATATTGGGTGAAAAAGAAAATGAAAGTGGGAAGAAAGTAGAAAGAAAATGGAAAAGAAAAACATGTAAATTAAAAGAAAACCTGCAGTGAAAAAAAGGTAAAAGTGGAAGGGGATGAAAATAATAAGAAGCGTATAACTTTTATTGGTGGTAGTTCCACCTCGCAATAGTAAGAGTACTTGTATTTACTGCAAAGGGGGCTGCTGCAGGCACTTTATCAGGCATTCCATTATAAAATAGTCCCCTTGAGTCCTACTCCCTCAAAAATCCTCAAAAAAATAACCCCCTCAAAACGAAACTATATTCGTGTTCTTTGGGAAGGTTTAGGCCAAGTAATAACAGAACTAATTATTAAAATACATTGCTGCATTGTGAAGACTTTGTAAGAGTTTTCACAAAACGAAATCAAATTTTCTGGATCCTTTGCGTTCATAACCTGCTCCGGGTCAACTTCTATTTCTCTATGGATATTTAGACTTGCTATTCCATTCAGTTTGTTTTCCATTCAGTTTGGTGTCATTGGCAACTGCCTCGCGATTAATAAAGATAGCAAGCCTCGATTTGAAAAACATTGAATTTGTTCATCTGATTAGAAAATTTATTTTTTAATTTTTAATTAAAGATGAGAATCACTCAACATTATATTATCTATGAAACTTAGAGTTTTTCAAGTAAGTATTTCATTAACTTTTCATGTGAAGTTTAACGACTTGCAGTCAAATATTTGTAAGTAATACATATTTGACTGCAAGTCGTTAAATTTCACATGAAAAGTTAATATTAACAACGCAGTTTGTCATGGAACAAGAAATCCAGGAATTTAAGTATTTCATTTAAATCTTTGTATAGAAATTGCCTTCAGGGGGGTGGGGGTACTTGAGTACCCAAAACACCCCCCTTGGGTGCGCCACTGAGTGTGAACGTACAGATGAAGTTTTAAACTACTGTGTAGTCTAAACTAAGCTTAAGTTAAACTCAGCTCACCCAGACCAGCTTTATAATTGGCAATTGTTTGAAACGACTCTGAAGAAAATATTAGAAACAATAATTTTAAATTATTTTCTCATTTGTAAGCATTGTATTTTATTCCTTTATGTCTACTTCCTTTATGTATTTATTCTACTTTTGGCCAGTAGACCACTCGTTCAATGAATTGTGTCAGCCTTTTTGGAATTTCTGTTTGGTCGCGTAACGACGAAATCTTTGTAATTTTTAACAACTAATTGCGTAATGCTGTAATGTTATGAAATGGCGGTGTGCGACATGTTATTAGAAAGAATAATGAGAATCGCCGAAAGCTGGCCATTTAGCTAAGAAATGTGACCGAATCTGACGTGATACAATTTCGTGTTATGCTCGATCTTCCACTCTTTCTTTCACACTCTTTTACTTTTACACTCTTTTACTTTTACACTCTCTCTTTCTCTCCTCTCGGACTCACAGTCACTCTCTCATTCACTCGCTCTCTCTCTCTCTAAGATCATCTTCTCTCTTCCTCTTATGCAACCGCGTTTACACTGAATAACGTGGAATGCTGTTGTAGAGTTACGTTTAGTTGAGCATTACGATATAGTAGCTAATTCGGCTACTGATCACATATTTATTGTATGAAGGCTGTAGTTAATTTTTTTGAAATTAATTATTTAAGAGAAACTTTCTGGTTTTGTTTGGAGATAAATGAATTTTTGGTAGTAAATGGAAATTGCAAACTGTTTGTGTTTTGTTGACGTTGCTTTTATTAGCTGTAGGCTACTGAGATTTCAGCAATGAATAAATAAATGCATAAATAAACAAATAAATATTAGGTGAAATCATCTATTTTCATCCTTCAGCAGCTTTCTCAGTTGTGCAGTATTCTTGATTATATTTTCAGGAATATCTGATTCAATATATACGTAGATTTTTTTGTTGATGTAGAACTCCTTAATAGAATAGAACAAAGTTGAATGTTGTCAATACCACTGTTCATTTTGAGTACTGGACCATGGTTTCGTGGCTTTAAATTTCAATATTACTATATGTCTAATTTTATAACCTATATTTCATGGATGAGTTTTGACAGTCCTTATTAGAATTATCAAAATTTGTATTACTACTGTAATATCTAGATTATTTTATGTTTAATACTAAATGATATTCTTTGTAATGACTTGGAAAAGTAAAATAGCTAGCCCAAAGGTCCCGGGTTCGATCCCAGTTCTGACCGAAAGATTTTACCTCGGGCCACTCCCGTGTTTCGGAGGACACGTTAAGCTGTCGGTCCCGGCTGCCTAAAAACAGTCGTTAAGTCACGTCAGAGGCCCTGAACTTATTCAGGTGCGACCTGATAACTCTGACATCAGACCTGAGCCAGCCAGGTCACACGATATTATTATTATTATTTTTTGAATTCTATATTTCTCCATTTTACTGGGTAAGAGGGTAGCATTGGCTTTTTAGCAAAATGACACCCTTTCTATTTTGGTATATTTAGGAAGCTCCTTACTATTGACGTTGTGCACAATATGACAGCTTTCTGCATTAAATTTTGCACCCACACAGGCAGTCTCAACTTTTTCATCCTCTCAGGCAGCTCTTTTGGTATTACACCTGTAGCTGATATTATCAATGGCATAATTACCACTCTCTCTTGCCTCCACAAGTATTTTATCTCCTCTGCCAAAGGCAGATATTTGAGCAGTTTCTCATCACTGTATTGCTTTATATTGTGTGTATTTGGTATGCCTATATCTATTAAAAATGTTATTATTATTATTATTATTATTATTATTATTATTATTATTAAAGTAAAATTGAATATGGAATAACATGAAATACAAATAGTAGGATTAAATATGGAATAATAGACTATGAAATACAAATTTTGTGAATAAAGAAAAAAGATAAAACTGATGAGAATTCTAACTATAATTCTAACAATTATTCTCATCAATTTTATGTATTTTATTTGTTCACAAAATTTGTATTTCGTATTATTCCCTATTTAATTTCACTATTCCAAATTATTGTAATGTTATATACATTATAATAATTTGGAATTATCCACCCCAAACTATCACCAAAGTTGATCGAAAAATATTGATCATTAGTTTTATTTATAAATAATTCTCTAGTGATGCAACGCAGTGCCTCTATACAAGTTCAGAAGATAAAATAGTCTAGATAATACAGTAGTATCTTAATATATAATTCCGTAAGTCAAATTTTTGTAAAGAAATTGTGAGTGACTGGATGGCCGTAGAAGGATGGGAGGGGTCTTATTTTAAAGGTCTTGACGTGAATTTTGAGGGAAAACTATTCATTTTTCTTATTTTTTCACCATAAATTCGCAACAGAATAAAACTTTTCCCATTAAAACAACATGGGGTTTAATTTGTTTACATCTTTACATCTTAAAACAGCTGTGCCACAGAGTTGTCTTAGTTGTATATCTGTGTACTCATAGCCTTTGATATTGATACCAGCTGTACTTTTTATGAATTCAGTTTGTTTACTTTTAAACTACAGCAATGTATAATTTTTAGTTATGGTGATCTATAGTTATCTTATCGTATTTCTTCTTTATTTATTTTATTATTATTATTATTTAATCTATTATTAGTTTTACTTTTAATGAACAAATTAATTTAAACAATGTCAAGACATTTTCTAATAATGTAATAATGTGTCCATTGAATGAACAGTGTCAAACCATCAACATTGAAATCCTACAAACAATGGAGGGGGAAGCGAATGATTACTTTAGTGTGGACGAAATAATCAGTGACGACCCAACCGAACGTTTGAATATTCCTATTGAATATTTACACTCAATAACTCCCTCAGGAATGCCACCTCACAAATTGACATTAAAAGTAGGTGCCATAGTAATGTTAATCAGGAATATAAACCTAGGGTCAGGTTTGGTTAATGGCGTGCGGTTAATCGTATTAAGCATGTTTGAGAAATGCATAAAATTAGAAATTATTACGGGATCTGGAAAGGGAAATATAATATTTTTGCCTAGAATAAAGCTTATTTCAACAGATCCTAACATGCCTTTCCACATGTCAAGACTGCAATTTCCCTTACGACTCGCCTTTGCTATAACTATCAATAAGGCACAAGGCCAAACCTTCCAGAAAGCTGGAGTTTACTTAGATAAACCAGTTTTTACACACGGACAGTTATATGTTGCATTTAGCAGAGTAAGGTCATCAGATGGAATCAGAGTATATATGGCAAATACAGGAGAACAGAACAATACAGAAAACAATTCATATACAAAAAACATAGTTTATCCAGAGGTTCTGACTAATTATCAAATGCAATAAGTAAGTAGTGATTTCTATTCATGTAAATAAAACTTGAATTAAACCAAATTTTAATTGTTTTTTATACTTATTATTTTCAAAATAAAAAGTTTACTGTTTTAGAGGCTATTGTCCCTAAAAACCACCATTTAAATGTAAATGTATCTACTGTATATAATATATTGTATACAGTTTGTGTTGTAAACTATATTATAATGCTAGAAAATCATTGCTTATTTATAAATGACCAATGAAGGTTGATAAAAAATTTATGTATTTTGGTTTTTTAGGGGCTTTTGCCCCTACAAGCCCCTAGTGTTACAAATATCGATAGTTCTAATATCGACTGTCAAAGCTCATCCATGGAAATATAGGTTAGAAAATTAGACACTTAGTACTGTTGAAAATGTGACAAGTAAGGCCACGAAATCTCAAAATAAATAAACAGTGGAATTTACAACATTCAGCTTAGTTCTATTTTAATATCTAATTCAAGTTTAAGCCACTTACATTTCATCCATAGTATTAATGAATATTTTATTAATTTTTCGAAATTATTCTTGTAATTTGTTTTACGACAGATGCGATTGAACAGTGCATAATCTTAGCTAGAGAATGGCATAATGATTATACTGGAAGCGATTGTATCAATTACTTTGTCAAATGTATTTGGCGGCTCTTTAGCGAAGTTGTTTGGAGCGCTCGTATGTGATAAGATAAGGTTCTGGCTGGCTTCGTTTCCTGCAGCCTTTGGTTCGAATCTCATTCAGCCATGGATGTTTCTCCTTTCTTTGTAGTGGTGAAAGTGATATTGTCGAAGATATCCATAATTAATAATAAGATGAAATTGTCACAACCACATTTATTAAAAAATATAGAGATACTAGTTTCGGGTGTTACTCCAACATCAATCTCAGACAAGCTCAGAAGTTATTCTGAGATTGATAATGGAGTAACATCTGAAACTAGTATCTCTATATTTTTTAATAAATGTGGTTGTGACAATTTCGTCTTATTATTCATTATGGATGTTTCTCATCATTCACCTCAGAACCCATGCACAAGTCTCCAGGCTCATGTGGGAATCATCCACAATAAAAAAATTAAAAAAAGTATATGTTCTGTTACTACATATCAAACCGATCCCTGCTAATATCTATAGGAGTACTGTATGAATACTACACAGCATCCTATTGTAATAAATGTGAGTTGCATAAATAATTTGCAGCTCCTTTGTGCATTCTGGCATTCATAATTTTCCATGTTCTGTCCGACTGCTAAATAATAAATTCATACAGTTGTGTCATGCTTGGTGCCTAGTGAGTAGTATATGAATAAAGTGAGAACCGCAGATAAAGTTCACGTAATTCGTAGGGCAGTGGCCAAGTTATATAGCACGTTATTACATATATAGTTATATTGTAACAGCTATTGTGATTGCAACGAGAACACACATAATATTGAGACGTACTAGATTTCTACGGGGCGGATGAAAAGATACGCGTTACGAACGATAGCTACGACACATTTCGGTCGTTTATTATCCTGACATGACTTCTGGTCGTGCTTTATCTTTTATTTACACATTTATATACACATGTATATTTTCATATACTGCATTTACTTATGCTGCAAGGGTGGTACTTACACACACACACACTCGCTTAGGAAGGTGTGATTTGTGGTATGACCCTCGTATTAAGTAAAAATGTTTATGACTTCGTAGTGACTTTTGACACTTAATTATTTATCATTACTATCAGCCACTTTATTACGCGACATTGTACTAAAATAGAGATTACTGTGTGTAATTTATCAGTTCTCTCTTTCTATACATGAGTAAGTTTTGCGAATCAGGATTTACATATCAATTGATGTCAGGAAAGGACTTCGCGAACCTCGATCTATGATTCAGAATATTCTAATCTATTGTACAGAATTGGGTTAACATTTTGAATTCATGTTTTTTTTTGCTAAAAGAGGCATGTAATATACATTTGTAATAGAGGCAAGGGAAGTGATGTCCGAATGCCGTAGAAGGTATCTGTTCAATCAGAGATAAGCTACGAAACTCCTGGGCGCTCTTTGTAACGGTGACCGATTGGATTAGCCAGCAAAAAAGACTGTTCTTTGCTGTAAAATCACTTCCCAGTGGTTCGGAACCCACCTAAAACTGTAGGTACAACTCATCAATCACCATCATCCAATTCATTACCCACGCACAGGTCTCAGAACTATGTGGGCTTCATCCTCGGAAAAAAATTAAAAATTTCGTATTGAATTAAGAAAAATGCGTTTTTCTACTATTTATACATTCAGACAGTCATTTTTCAATTTATGCTGGAAAAAGATTTAAATTGTAAACATCGTCTATGCTTAAAATTGTAAAGATTTTCGAAGAATTCCTCCAATCTAAAAATTCGGCTCAATTACCTTAATAATTACATCAAATTAATATTATTTTATCTTTTATATTACAAGGATCAAATCAATTCTTCATAATCACTTGGCTGATTATTCTTGGCAAAATTAATTACTTTCCTTTAATTAACGACCGACTCCTTAGTAGGAACGTACTTTTTATTTAGTTCATAGTATTCGTTATAAAGAATATTATGAAATTATAATGGAGTATTATGGAATTTAAGAGTAAAAACTTCAAAATTCTTGGTACCAGATGTGGGATTATCATCAATATTTAAATCTAATTTGTTCTTCCTGTGTAGAAAGAAGAGTATATAGTACATGTAAGCAGTAAGCTATAATGAAGAAAAAGCGTAAAGCATTATTGCGATGCATTTCCCATAACGTCAAGAGAGGTGAGATTTATTCTCACCATTCAGTTGAAGATTGAATGATTATACCCATTCTTAATAACACAACTATCCTCATAACGCAATCATAGTTAATTAATGTCCTGTCCATGGTAGGATGTGTTTTTTGTAGTAGAAGTTTTCTTGTTTGCTTTCTAGAATGTTTCACTTCATCTAGCTTTTCAATTGCATTGATATTAAAGCAAAAACAATTTAACTTCAGTACTTCTCAGTTTATAGTAATAATCCTTTATATAGTAATATTAGTAGTAATAGTAATAATAACTTCAGTACTTCTTCAGTGTATAGTAATAATTACTATAAACTGGAGAAGTACTGAAGTAATTATTACGTTTTATGACAAAATATTCCTAGAATAAGGAAGTTCATTACAAGTAATTGTAGCAAGTCGGGGGTTTAAATTGCAAATAGCATGAACTGTTTTACTGTTATGATCTCACATTTAAAAGCATTAGTACAGTATATAAAAATTTAAAGGTTTTAAAAGATATAGATTTATTTCATTAAATTTTTATCAAATTTATAGCTGTATTTCATGAAATTTTAATCAAATTTTTGCTTTATTTCATGAAAATTTAATCAAATTTATAGCTTTATTTCATGAAATTTTAATCAAATTTTCATATGAGATTAACCAGTTTACAAAGGACGCTTTTAGCAGAGAACCATCATTTAACATTTTCTTTTTCTCGAACTCCATTATTCTCATCCTTTTTCCTCCCAATCAATTTGTATTTTTCCATCCGTATTTTTGTCATCATTCCTTCTTCCTTATCTTCTTTTGATTTATTCTAGTTCTTTTCAAATGCTTCTATTTTAGAGTATAACTATCAAACATCTTACTAAAAATTAGGGTAAAAAACTTATTAAGAATTTAAAGCCTTAATGAATTATTTCAATGCCTTTTTGATTGCTGAATTTTTTCCCCCCATAGTTGATAATCTGCATGCTGAACTGTGGGAAGGGCAGTATCGGCATCATTTATTTATTTACTTTTTTTTGAGGATGAAGCCCACATAGGTCTGAGACCGATGCGTGGGTAATGAATTGGATGATGGTGATTGATGAGTTGGACCTACAGTTTTAGGTGGGTTCCGAACCACCGGGAAGTGATTTTACAGCAGAGAACAGTGTCCTATTTGCTGGCCAATCTAATCGGTCACCGTTACAAAGTAGACCCAGAAGAAAGTAGCTTATCTGATTGAACAGATACCTGCTATGGCTCACGGCTATCACTTTCCATTAATACTTACTTATTTATTTATTTATATATGTAGACAAATTAACAATAAATGCAAAGATGCAACAGACCAGAGTCCAAAACTGCTCTCTTCACAAATTTCGATTAAGCTATTTCATTCTAAACTTTAAGGTTAGTCCACACCAAAAATTTTGATCCACTAAAAACCTCCATTCGAAGAAATTACTTGTTTGTTTTCACTTAAAGGCTATTGATTTAAAAGTTCACTCGAAAAAATCCACTAAAACAATTGAAAAGAATTCAAAATATAAAATTTTGATTAAAACTTTCGATCCCAAAATATACAGAAAAATTATTATTGAACCATTATCCTCACGAAAAAATTTGCCTCCTTCCTAGTATAGAATAGAGTAACGTATTATATATTTTTCATTTTCCCGATTCATGCAAATTATACAAAACATTCTCTTAATGGAGAAAATGCACAAGAAAGTAATGGAATAAAAAATGATACTTTGGAGAATGAAAGTGGATGATTACAATGATTATTTATAAGTCTCCTTGTGAGACCTTTCTGACTAGTGAGTGCTTGTTGCTAGGAGTGATATATAAAAGAGAAATACATAGATATATAAAATGCTATTAAATTACATAACCAGTGTAAAGAGATGAATCATTCGGTGTGAGTCAAAGAGAGACATGTTTCCAAGCCTTATCACAATGCACTCGAGATGCAGTACATTTATCAAGCAGGGAATACATTTTATTTTAGCTGGATACATTTTATGGCTGGCTTTCTTTGGTTAAAAATCACAAACCTGTGTGCATTCGTTGGGCCCCTATCTTATTCTCTTGTTTTACCTTTTCTGCGTCTTTTTTTTTTGTTTGCAAGCTAGAACCGTTCATTAGAAGAAAAGTCCGATCTGTCAACGCTATCACAACAATCTTTCGTGGCCTTATTTTACTATTTTTGTAACTGGTTGGTCGCATTACCGTACTGGTTTGTTCTGCATGGTTGGGGACTTGGAATAAGTGCCTACAGAAATATCATTGAGCTTCGTTCGATGTGCAGGTGCTGCTTAGTTTAAATAAAAATAGCAAACAGAACAAAATGGCGACAGTCGGCTAATTGCTTTGAAACTTTAGCTACCTGTTCATGTCAGGAGTGGATTGGAAAATAAAAGTCTGTTCCCCTTATATGACCAACTAAGGAAGTATGTGGAAAATAATCTTCTGAAATAGTTACAATGAAAACCAGAATAATAAATTAGTAGACGGAAATTGGTTTTTGCAAAATAAACTTTCAACAGTTTTTTCAAATGCAAAAAGTAAGGTAAATAAGTGATAGCCGCGAGCCGTAGCAGGTATCTGTTCAATCAGATAAGCTGCGTTCTCGTAGGTCCTGTTTGTAACGGTGACAGATTAGATTGGCTAGCAAAAAAGACACTGTTCTCTGCTGTAAAATAACTTCCCGGTGGTTCGGAACCCACCTAAAACTGTAGGTCCAACTCATAAATCACCATCATCCAACTCATTACCCACGCACAGGTCTCAGACCTATGTGGGCTTCATCCTAAAAAAAAAAGAAGAAAAAAATGCATTTACAAAGTATTGGAATTTATGCGCTTTTTATTGTTGATGTTCGTGTGCTTCAATGTACAGTACCTCAATATTAAGTTTTGTTAAAATACGTGTTACTCATCGCAAATCTAGTAAGCTTAATTAAAAATATTTTTTATGTAAATTTAAGTTAAAAGAGTGGAATTTACAAGTGAGCTAGTAACTTTGAAGGCTATTCAATTTGATACAATAATTTTTTTGTTTCTCAGGTGTGTTACTTGGATTTGTTGAAGACTGGTGTTGGGTACAATGAAAAGGTATGATTCATAGTAAGTTTATTTCCTGTTACTTATTATTTTAATACTGTATAAGGATACTTTGAAGGTAGAAAGCTAATGAACTAATTCTCATGAGATGTAGAAGTAATTTAGGTATGGAAATTCAGTATTCCATATAAATTTCGTATTCCTATTAATTGATACTGCTATTAATTAATACTGGAAGACTTCCGTAATGGCGGGTATTGACAACAGCATTGAATCGATGGACAGCTGATGGAAATCGATTAATAATTCTACTGTACAATTTCCATCAATGCTGTTGTCAATATCCGCCATTGCGGAAGTCTTCAGTATGAATTAATAGCACTTTGAGGAGTTCGAAATTAATAGATTCTGTTTCTGTATATTTGTCCGTAAGTAAAATTGTCAGTTACTTCAAACTAAATTAATAGACATCTTAAATTAATATCCTAAATTCTTTTAAAAAACATTCTTTTATTGATTAATGCTTAAAAAAGCATTTCACAAATATGGGTTCAGTAAAAATAGCGCCGATTTTGAATTTTATAAAACTTCTACACCGTGTACAACTCCCACATAAGAACGCACACAAGGAACTATTTCCTCTTAAGTTTAGAGGAAAATAACAGCCTATAACTGTTTAAACTAAAGAATTCTTCATAACTAATTCAACTTACATTTTTTGGGTACCTATCTATCTTCACCCAATAAAATTTAGTTCACCCTTCTTACTGGAATAGAATCTGAATTAGATTCTTAAAATTTTCTTATTGAATGCTTAAATTAGTATTTGGGTACAAAGTAGAAAGAACAAAGTGTTGTAGCCTACTGTGTCATGTTGATTGAAGGTTATGTTATTTGGAAATTCTGACTTTAGTCTGTTCAAGAAAAGTATTTACTTGTATTAAATCAATATTTGGGCACCTCCTGAGAAACATACTGGTTTAGGAGGACCTTTGTTGTAATAATGATACTGTTTTTTTTTGTTTTCTTTTTGTTTTGAGGATGAAGCCCACATAGGTCTGAGACCTGTGCGTGGGTAATGAGTTGGATGATGGTGATTTATGAGTTGGACCTACAGTTTTAGGTGGGTTCCGAACCACGGGGAAGTGATTTTCAGCAGAGAACAGTGTCTTTTTTGCTGGCCAATCTAATCGGTCACCGTTACAAACAGGACCTACGAGAACGCAGCTTATCTATCTATTGATTACGGCTCGCGGCTATCACTTCCCTTTAAATAAATTGTAAATAAATTGATTGATTGATTATCTTTTCAATCATCATAAGAACTTGAAAAAAAAAACATAACAAACTCATGAAGTACGGCTTGATTTCATAGTCGCCAGCCGTAAATTTCTTGCAAGTATTGTAGGTAGCCCATAAGAAAACTCTTATATATTCTTAATACGCTAGATGTGTATTGTGTGTGCAAGCCGAAATCACCTTTCAAACAACTTTTCACCTGACATGAAAAAGTTAGGAAAAGTTCTTAAGGCGTTCCTCTACTCATACCCGTTATTCCGTTGGTATAAGTTGGGATAAAAATATACGGATTGTGTTGGAGCATTGTGAAAGGACACATATCATAAATGATGTATAGAGTACATTAAAAGCTCACTCGAATCTTTCTCCTTCGATTTCAAATCTTTCTCACTCTATTCTGCTTCTTTCTTTGAACTTTCTCTTTTCAGTACACTTCTAGGTTTGATCTAGTATTGAGATTCATTTTTTCTATTATACGAACAAGGTGTATAGGTTTTGATGCATGCAACCAATTTCAGTGGGCGTCTAAACAGTTCAACTTTGGAAGTTGTTTTTCCTTTCAAATCTGAATCCGTTTCTCCTTGTTATCCATAAAATATGTCCAGACCTTAACTATATAATGATATAAACTTATTATATTTAATAATCTTACATAAACTATAGTAAGATAAATTATGAATAGTATGTACTTAGAGACTAGTAACTGTCTATTTAATACGAGACTCTCTTTAAAACCCACTCCATTGCCCAGCTCTTAAAGCCTCCAAATTACGTATATAGAAACCCGGTATAAATTATACAAACTTATGATAGAATATGCTGCAACTCGAAATAGTATAGTATGACTATTGTGAGTTAAAAAATCGCTCGATATAATCATTAGTCCTGTTGTAGTCCTGTAGTGATAGCCGCGAGCCGTAGCAGGTATCTGTTCAATCAGATAGATAAGCGGCGTTCTCGTAGGTCCTGTTTGTAACAGTGACCGATTAGATTGGCCAGCAAAAAATAAACTGTTCTCTGCTGAAAATCACTTCCCCGTGGTTCGGAACCCACCTAAAACTGTAGGTCCAACTCATCAATCACCATCATCCAACTCATTACCCACGCACAGGTCTCAGACCTATGTGGGCTTCATCCTCAAAAGAAATTGATACTGAACAACTGAACACTTGTTTTGTGAATAATATTTAGTTCTTGTTCAAAAACCACAATTAACTATTTTTATACATTATTGAAAAGAGATTCTAAATGTTTCGAAAAAAAATTAAACCCCAAACAATCACCTGCTGTAAGATTGGTCCTTCATATTCTGATTATAAAATGGTCAAATGTTGATACATAGTTGAAAAGGGGTTTTGGTACAATATTCATAATCACTATAACATTATGAAATTTAAAATAACTATACTTCATTTTAATCAGCTCCTTGCAGATTGCTCTTAGCCCAGGCGATGCATTTTTTTCAAAAATCGATGCATTTTTTCAAAAATCGATGCATTTTTTCAAAAATCTATGCATTTTTTTCAAAAATTGATGCATTTTTCAAAAATCTATGCATTTTTTTCAAAAATCGATGCATTTTTTTCAAAAATCGATACATTTTTTTCAAAAATCGAACATTTTTCCCCAAAAATCGATACATTTTTTCAAAAAACGATGCACAAAGAAAACCAAAGAAAATAAACAAAAAAAAATGTGGTCAAAAGTAGTAAATTAGACTTTTGGTTGACAAAAATAGTTGATACAAAGCTGGATTTTTTATTAATCCACTCTAGGCATCCAAAAAAAAATCCCCCCCCCCCCCCAGTTTGCGAAAAAAACTGGCATATGCATAACTTTTAAGGGGCAAAAAACCCCCAAATTCGAAATTTTTCAGTTTTTGCCTAAAACTCGAAAACTATTTACTGCGTTGGAAACATTGTTTTAATCGAAATTGATGTACGGTATATGAAATTCTAAGTCGATTGATGTATCAATGCTAAATCAGTTCAATTTTATTTCCTGACCGATTTTGTATTGTTCTTAATCTACGTAGAATTTCATATTCTTCAATTTTTAATTAATCAACATTTGCAACGCGGTAGATAATTTTCGAGTTTTAGGTGAAAAACTGAAATAAATGCCGAATTTGGAGGTTTTTTAGCCCCCAAATGTTATGCTCCAGCCAGATTTTTTTGCAAACTTGAGGGAATTTTTTCAGGGATGCCTAGAGTGGATTAAAAAAATCCAGCTTTTTACCAATCTTTGTCCAAAAGTCTAATTTACCTGGGCTATCTGACCAATACTGTACATTAAATTTATATTTTAGCACGAGATAAAAGTGTTTTTTAATGTCTTCCATATATTATGCGAAGATATTAGTGCAAGAAATCAGTAATAATATTGAGAAACTAAATAAATATTTTTCCCACCAAATTAATATAAATTATTGGTATGCTTAATTCCGTAGGTTATCGTTTCAATAGCTGTACTTTAATGCTATTGCTGTTTTATCACATCTCGCTTTGTATGTTTTTATCTATTCCACAGATTTTCTCACCCGCTTCTCTTTTACGAACTTTATAACTGTCTTTTCAATTTTTCAATGTCTGATAGTAGGGTGTGAACTATTTGCTAATACTCCCTTATTTCTCATTCTTTTCGTTATTAGAGATTGCCAATTCAATGAAGTGATTGCCTAATGAATTCGCAATATTTTGTAGGCTCCTTTCTTTTTCTACATTCTGTCAACGGTATCTCTATCGCATGTCAACCGGTCTCACCTACATTATTGAAAGCTCATTCTACTTGTATGCACTCTTACTTTTGTTATGTAATGATGTGCATAAATTATGGTTTGACCTTTATATTTGGACTCTCGCATTGTTCGTTCGTATCTGTAATTCACATTAAAACTTAGTCAACGTTGAACTTTATTCAAAGACTCTTACACATACATTTAGCCCATGTACATCGAAACAGTTTATCTTGATAGTAAATTTATTATTTTATCTAACAGAACTGTTTTACTTTAATTTCCCAATAGATTTAGATTTAGATGGCTTTATTTGTGTAAATTTACAATGTACATAAATGATAAAAGTATTATTAATATTAGCAACTCTCAGATCTCATAGTTCAAGTGATAGTACTATGAACGGTTGAATAGTTTGAATAGAAAAGATTTTAAATACAATTAATATACAGAGTGTTTCGGAACTCTCTACCAATACTTCTAGGCAGTGTTTCTGGACCACTAACAAAAGTAAATATCGTAATAAAAATTGTCTAAAATCCCCAGTTACTCACACAGCCGCCATTTTGTTTTTTCACTCATTATTTTTTTATTCGAACACCTATGAATGCATAATTTTGAAATTTTGCAAACAGCTTTATAGCAATTAAAGCAATCTTGGAAAAATTAATCAAAATTTTCCGACATCAAAAAACAAAATGGCGGCCATTTAAAATCTTTGAACAGGATTAAATGAATAATGGCTGATGATATCAAAATTTGACTGGAATAACGTTTTTTAGATATTTTTATTGCAAATCCAACGATACCTTATTTTCCAAGATTGGCCAACAATTAACAAAGATATGCTACTTCTTAGGGAATGCGGTGGTTGAGAACGGGTTGCAGTTTTTCGCTTCCAACCACTGCACACCCTAAAAAAGTTTAATTAAGTTTTTTGATGTCGGAAAATTTTGATTAATTTTTTTTAGATTGTTTCAATTGTTATAAAGCTGTTTGCAAAATTTCAAAATTATGCATTCATAGGTGTTCGAATAAAAAAATAATGAGTGAAAAAAACAAAATGGCGGCTGTGTGAGTAACTGGGGATTTTAGACAATTTTTATTACGATATTTACTTTTGTTAGTGGTCCAGAAACACTGCCTAGAAGTATTGGTAGAGAGTTCCGAAACACCCTGTATATTTTAAGGTACTGTACAGCAGAAGTAGATGATGTGATTGCTAAAAAAAAAAAAAAAAAAAAAAAAGAGAGCTTAGATCTGAGAGATGAATTACACAAAGAGGCGAAGTCTTGGTCATTAAGGCCATTCTTACACTCAACCTTTTATCTTAGATGCATTGTTAAAAGTTGACAACATATTTGTCCATGGTGGAGGACATTTACTGGTCAGCTCTAGGATAGATAATACGTGATTATGTCTAATTTTTTTCAAATCCAATATAACTGTTACTAGTAGTCTACATCTGTCTACTATAGGACTAACGATCAGTTTTTTTCTGGCGTAAAATATTAAATTTGAAGTTATTACCAGAAGAACCTCAATAGATTATTCTTGTTTTAATTTAATTTACATATTTCTTTTTTTTGACATGTGAACTAATAAATTCAATGAACACTTCCACTGAGCACTACTGAACACTGTCACACCAGGTCTGTTGGCTTCTTTCTTCTTAAGCAGGAAACCCACTAGCCCGGCACCGGCGGCGCCCGGCGACGGCCGGCAATTTACAACAATAACCCACTAGCCAACATTTTCATTTTATTTTCTATTGGCATAGCTCCGGCAGAAACTGGAGCTGACAGAAGAAATGCAGCAGTTGCAATGGAGAGTTCGTCAGATGAGGAGTTATTTGTGATAGTCGCGGTGTGTGCTGAAGAAGAAAAGAGACAGAAACTGAGAAAGCAATTAATAAAAATAATAATTAATTAAAAACAAAATTGAATTAAGATAAAAATTAAAAATAAAATTGAAATAAATTAAAAATAAAAATGAAAATTTATTTTTATAATTAAAAATTAGTTAAAAATAAAAATAAGTTAAATTAAAATAAAAAAAATTAATTAAAAATAAAATTTATTTAATTAATTATTGATTAATAAAAATAATGTCATGTTACTATTTCAATTTAATTTGAACCAATAACAAAAATAATCCATGACATCGAAATTCTGTCACTGGATCGCCTTTTGTGACTTCATGTCACCTGTCATGCCTGCTATCTCGTCCAGAACTCAATAACTTTTATTACGGTACATCACAAAATCATGTTTTAATTTGTTATTGGTTCAGGTAAGTATTGATTAGTAAGATTTGAGATCAATGTGACTTATTTATCTGCAGTATTTTCAAAAAAGCTATTTAATAATTTAATCGTCACTATTTTACTTACTAATCAATACTCAACTGAACCAATAACAAATAAAACATGATTTTGTGATATGATAAAATTTATTGAGTTCTGGATGAGATAACTGGCGATTAAAAGGTGACATGAAGTCACAAAAGGCGATCCAGCAAAAGATTTTCGATCTCATGGAAAATTTTTGTTATTGGCTCAAATTAAATTGAAAAAGTAACATGAAATTATTTTTATTAATTAATAATTAATTTTATTTATTTTTAACTAATTTTTATTTTATTTTTATTTCATTTCTTATTAATTTTTATTATATTTTTATTTTATTTTATTTCATTTTATTTTTATTTATTTTTATTCTATTTTTATTTTTATTTTATTTTTATTTCATTTTTATTTTATTTTATTTTTATTTTGTTTTATTTTTATTTATTTTTTTTATCTTATTTTTATTCTATTCTATTTCTATTTTATTTTTATTTTATCTTTATCTTATTTTTATTTTTATTTAATTTATTTTATTTTATTTTTATTATTTTATTTTATTATTTTATTTTAATTTTATTTTTAATTAATTTTTATTTTTATTAACTGCTTCCTTCGTTTCTGACTCTTTTCTTCTTCAACACACACTGCGACATACTGCGACACATAAAGAACTCATTGTACCGTTCACGCAGAACACTTGCGATACTAGAGAAATGCCGGACAGGCTGCCCGGCAAGAATGCCCCCAAGAGGTTCTGTCGCCGCCGGCCGCCGCCGGTGCCTGAATGCTTCTGTCGCCGCCGGCCGCCGCCGGTGACGGACAGATATAGTGGGTTGCTGTTCAATGAAAACAACGCAAAGCAATGTTGCCGGTAAGCATCGGTCGCCGCCGGTCGCCGCCGGGCGCCGCCGGTGCCGGGCCAATGGGTTTCCTGCTTAAGTCTCCTCACTGATGTTGAATTGTCCTGGAACTGAATTTATTGCTTCAACATTTTGGTAGTGATGTAGAGCCTCTTCATAGGACTTCGCTGATTTTTCAATCATTTCTATGACTGTCTTCACTTGCAGGTCTCTATGTAGATCAGAGTTTCTGATGTAACGTGGAGCATAAACAGAATGTCACAAAAACTTGTTTTGAAACCTTTGAATGATGCCAATATTATATGCACTACAACACCATACAACAAGACAGGCCTCAGAATTTGTTTATACATAAACAACCATACTTTTATGTATTTGTTTATATTAGAATTTTATTGTAGGTTGATAGGCTTAAATTCCTTCCTATCAACCAGCATATTATAATATACTTTTCTAAATAAATGAGTAATTTAACATCCATTTGAATTGTTGATAAATCAACAACAAGAGTGCTCTAGAAGGGAAGTTGAAACCATACAAATAGAGATGAAAAACTATAAAATTCCTACTGATTCGCCAATTTTTCACTGAATACTATACGGCAGTCTTCTTAAATAGGTTTTCAGTGCATGCTTTGTTTGAAAATTATCAATTATTTCTTTGCTGAAAAAAAAACAAAATTTTCTAATTTAAATTTATCAAAACAAAAATTAACATTTTAGGAAGGTGCGGTTTGTGCTAGGCTCTTGGGAATTCGCCAGGTAGCACTATTATTACCACATAAGAACAAAATAATCACGTAATCTATCATGATATATCAATCAGCTGTTCTCAAATATTCTCTCTGATAACTGTCACTGAATTGTTTACGTCCAAAGTTGTTTACAAAGCTGCTAACAACTTCATGATCGTTGCTATCAAAAAAGCCGAAACATATTTAGTCATATTTCTAAAAATAATCCGTACGAAGGACGGATAGCTGCTAGTATTTCATAAAAATAGTAATATATAAACTAATAAGATTCAATTTTTTCGGAGGATGATGCCCACAGTGACCTGAGCGTGGGTAATGAATTGGATGATGGAGTTAGATGAGTTAGACCTGCCGTTTTAGGTGGGTTTCGAACCACCAATGAATTACCACTAATAATTACGGGGTTGCAGTTCCGTATGCATTCCGTATGCAGTCGATCTTTACCAAAACCTAGTCTAAACCTAACTTATCGACTATCGATTCCTTCAGTCGATTATTACACTGGACTACATAGGGAACTGCACCCGTCATTCTTTTATTTTTTTTGAGGATGAAGCCCACATAGGTCTGAGACCTGTGCGTGGGTAATGAGTAGGATGATGGTGATTTATGAATTGGACCTACAGTGTTAGGTGGGTTCCGAACCACCGGGAAGTGATTTTCAGCAGAGAACAGTGTTTTTTTTGCTGGCCAATCTAATCGGTCACCGATTCTGCTTACAGGTTTAAAATAAACATTTACTTAAAAGAAGATACTTATTCACGGTAGACTAGATTTAAATAAATTAGGAGATACCTAGTCGCACTAGTTAATAAAAATTATTTTTATGAATTGTTTTGCGCACTGAATGGATAAAAAGAGGTAATAATTGTTACGGGCAATGAAGCATCGAGGTAAAGGCCAGAAAAAGAGAAAAAGGTGGAAGAAAGAGGTTGATTGAAGGCAATAAAATGTTTATTGTCAGGTTTTTCTTGACGTGAAAGTGTTGTGTTTTTTTTTTCGCTTGTAAGATTTTCAATTGTTGCCCTCTAATTAGATCATATTGCGCGTTATTAACTAAATAGGTTGGAAGGTATTAAACATTAGCCGATGATTGTGATGGGAGATAGCGAAAGGTAACATTGTTTCAGCCCAGTTTCTGGTTTTGTTGTTGTTAAGTCCGTTAGCATCACTTTCATTATCGTGGAATCTTGCTGCGAACTGACCTTCAAGCGTTAACTAGTTCAACTGCACACTTGAAGGCATTAGAAGAATGTTGGGATTCATTGAAAATTTCCTTAATGGATAAGACACATTGACTGTGGAATTTGAATTAAATGAAAATAATTTATTGTCAAAACATGGGAAGTGATAGCCGTGAGCCGAACAGGTATCAGTTCAATCAGAGATAAGCTGCGTTCTCCTGGGCACTCTTTGTAAGGGTGGCCGATTAGCCAGCAAAAAGACACTGTTCTCTGCTGTAAAATCACTTCCTGGCGGTTCGGAACCCACCTAAAACTGTAGGTCCAACTCATCAATCACCATCATCCAACTCATTACCCACGCACAGGTCTCAGACCTATGTGGGCTTCATCTTCAAAAAAAACATCTCCTTTGTATATTGACGTGAAGCATGAGCGTATGTAAGGGGGGGGAGCTCAGGGGGCTTGCCCCCCCCCCCAAATTATAAACACAAATAGGAAAATTAGGATTATTTTCTATAAGATGAAGCTGTAGATACACGACCATTTATTATTTTCTATAAGACGAAGCTGAGCTATTTTCTTACTACATTTTTAGTGGAAGTGTTTATTTTAACAATGCATCTGATATTAAATTAACATTTAATATGTCATTTTTTACAAGGTGTATAATTAATTATTTCAGTCAGAGTCAGACGCTATAATCACCAATATTTTCAATTCATTTCAATTCAATTCAAAAACTCCAATTTTATTATCCAGAAAATACAACAATTCACAACAAATACTAAATTCCTATACATTCTATTACAAAAATCCAACTTCTAAAATAAAATTCTATTTAAAATAAATACAAAAACATTTAACTGGATAACAAAATCCCAAAGGTTACAGAACCTGTTAGGGTAAGAGGGGGGAAAAACAATAGAAAATAGAAAAAAAACAAAGAAAAATGAAATAAAATTAAATATAAAAACATCAAAGAAATACTCCTGAATCAGCTGAGGCTCCCAATTTTAGACTTAAAAGGCGCGTCTAGAATAAGCTGACAACTTTTAACTGCAAACAGAATTCCACTTCTTGACCCAATATTAACCCTATCTAAAACATGAATGTGACAAATATTAGAGACCCCATAAATGTAAAAGACAATGTATGGGACCAAACTCTATTCAAACTCCAATCATTGAATTGTAAGCATACAGATAGGCGTTACGACTGTATTGTAGTGAGTGGAAAATAGTCGGAAAATCTGTGATTTTCACTTCAATTTAGGAATTTTTTCCCGGGGGAGAACCCCCCGGACCCACTAGTAGTTTCGTCCCCCCATAGTAAAATCCTGGGTGCGCCGCTGCCATTGTTGGGGAACCCCCAAAAAAAATTTCTTTATATACCACTGACGTGATGGTGACGTTGGTAAACATCATGATGGTGATATTGTGGTAAACATCATGATGGTGATATTGTGGTCCATGACCATAATGAATGTCACAACCTTAACACACGAAATACTACAGTTTCAGCAGCCACGCCATTCGGCCATTGTCAATCTAAAACTCAAAAGAAACTTGAATGCAGTTCAAAATATAGTTTAAAGAACTCTTTTGGTTTATAGACTGGGAGCCTCATAGGTCAAACTCTCTATTGGAGGTCTGTCTTTGGATAGCACTAGACACGCCCATTAATAACAGGTAGAACAACAACCAACCAACCAATACAAAATTAGTTCTACCTGTCTTGTATCAACCAATGACAGGTCTAGTTAGAGTTCGGCCTATCAGAGGTTCCCAGTCTATAAACTTATAGTATTTATGAAGGATATAGCCTACTTACTCTTCATATTAGTTTGATTCGAAATTGATGTGACAGTCGAAACCATAGTATCTCGTATGTTTGTAATAAAAGTGGTTGTGGCATCAGTGTTAGCTTACTAATTCTCATTTAAAAATATTTATATATTTGTATTAATATTATAAATAATAATAAAATTAATAACAATAATAATATTGACAAATGATATTAACAAAACGCTGAGAAAAATGAGATTCTTGTTACGGTAGTCACACCAAATCAAATATGGTGCTGTAAGTTTTGTTTTGCAAAACATTAACATATTTTTTCCATAAATAGTAATAAAACAAAGTAAGCCGATTATTGCATGATAAAGAAAATTACTTAACAATATCCAGTTTGAACAAAGTGTCTAAAGGAGTGCCACTATCAAAATGGATGCCTCTGTACTTTGATAGGCTGAACTTTGCTTGTGATTGGCTGTTTACTGAAACTCTGTCACACCCTCTTGTAGCAATGTGAGGAGCTAACCAATAAAGCAGTTATCATTAACAATTTTACGAGATAAAAACGATACTATGAAAAAAGTTGAAAATTATCAAAATATTAGATTGGATACCTAATCGTATCCAGGTTAATATGAAGGTGTTAATTGCATGAATGAATTGATAATTTTTAAACAAGAATTGAAATCGAGTTTTAATGTACAGATATGACGAGAATATAGTTTTTCGTCATACTTGTAGGTTATGGACAGTTTACCAGTCAAGGAATCAATGTGGTAAACAGCTGTATACAGAAATCGAAAACAGCTGATGTCATTTGATGATTATTACCGTACACTGTGTGGTAAAATCATCAAATGATTATTACCGCACGCTTATGGGTGGCTACTGGCTACCATTTCACTGAAAAACCATTTGGTCGAAAGATAGATCAGCTGATCTAGAACCATTATTGCCCATTTCACCTTGAGTTGCTGTGATTTGGTGTGTTGAGGTTATGTTTGAATAACAACGATTTATAGTTTCTTATTTCAACTTATCTGCTATTTTAAACTTGTATGACAAAAAAAAAACGTACGTAACTCGTCCGGGAAGATGTTTACCATACTCGTATGATAATACCGCACTCGACTTCGTCTCGTGCATTAACGTATCATACTCGTATGTTAAACACCATTTCCCGCACTTGTAATGTAATATACTATTATCGTTTAGTAGGCTATACTTATATTACTAAAAATCGACTTGCTATACTATAAACTGAACTATTAATGTATGCATTAATTTTTGAAGATACAACACAGAGCCCTACTGCGACATAATTAGTCTGAAAATTCAGTAATTGGAATCACTCACAAAGTAAACAAGGGCCTCCATAATATCAATGATCCGTTCATAATCAATTATTGTTGCAAATTCTAATATTTACAGTTCCATAATACGATAACGATAATGGTAATAATAACGGTTTGAATTGATCGTGTTGTTATTCTGGGGTACAGATTTGACGCCATTAGTGTGCTATTGAGTCGATTCCTTGAAAAACGTCTTGTTCGTATACCTACGTCTTCTAATAGTATCATTTCCAAATTATGATCATGTTATTTATGACAATGCCATTTGAGCTGTCTATGGTTGGACTATATAGGTGGTTCACATTATACTTTTCAAACTGTATGTTTCATTAATAAATTTTATTGTAGTAGGAGATAGGGGTGTCCACGGGGGGGGGGGGGGGTTTTATGACGCAGACTGCGTCATTGAAATTCTTGGGGGTCGGGGCTCCAAAAAAATGTTTGGGGGGAGGGGTGTAGTTGTATGAAACCGTGTTTAACGTGATTTTAAATTTTTGTGTTTTATAAATGAAGTTATCAACTCATTTTTTCACTTCCTTTAAAGGATCAATTTTGTAGAATTATTTAACCTTAATGTACTTGGTACTCAATATGTACACCGAACATAAACTTATAGGAATTTGATTTTTATTGAACCATTATGTATTTGTAATAATATTTGTTTGTTTAAAAACCATTTAGGTTCACATTCTTATTTAGCTATTTTGCAATTACGTTTATTGAGCAGAAGTTAATATATTCATTTCATTGATATTTCTTTTATACTTTTACAAGAAAATGTTACCTATGTAAAGATCTCAATAAATATACATACATTTTGTATATTATCGACTGGGTTTGAATTTTTTCAATAGTTATAAAAAATCTTCTTTTAGTTTTAGAAAGAATTCGGGGGCTTATTTTGTCGCATTTTTTTGTGGGGGGTGTCTAATTTATAAGGGGGGGCTGGTGCTAAATTTAGGTGGGGGGGGTGCGTCATGAGGCTTTGGGGGGCACCCCTGTAGTAGAGTAATAAGAGTAACAACGACAATTTATAAAACGATAGTTTAAATAAAAGCTTCATAAGCGAAAGACGTGATGACATTTTACGAATTGACATGAAGTTTTCAACCTGAAAAAATGTAAATATTATCGCCATACCTCCAAACTGTCGTTTACAGTGAATATTTTTTGAAAGATAATTTTCTCTTGAAAATATTTGAATTTGAATAGTGATACTGTCCGTTTACAATGTAGCCATATTCATATACTTTTATAGAAGATGGCCTCCACGCCTACAAAAAAATTATTGAAGAATTAATGTGTAAACTTAGTGATTAATTAGAATGGTGTTATCAGTTAGGGTGCTTATCTCTGGCTGACTTCTACTCCTGCGGTCACAAGTTCTATTCCCGTTCAGCTTGGAATATTTTGTTTAATCATTCACCTTATTACCCACACACTAGTTTCGGCCTCATGTGACCATCATCAGCAAAAAAAGTTCAACTATCACATTGAAACGCATGGTAAAGAAAATTACTAAATTAACAATATCCAGTTTGACCAAAATGTCTAAAAAGAGTGCCACTTATGAAAGGGATGACTCTGTTCTTTTATAGACTAAAATTGTAACTTCCGTTCACAGTACTCGATTTATTTATTACCTTCGCGATCGATGATTATAGATCTTCATTTGTTGTTTTTGTATCCTTTATTCCTTATGTTGTTTTATTATTTTTCAAGTAATATGAAGGATGTGGTTTATCGTGTTGCTATTTATTTTTATTTTGTATGAATTGTAAGTTCACATGCGAATAGAATAGAATATCATGTAAGAATATCGATGATTAGATAATTATTTATTTTATTAATTTATTTTATCTATTTCATTTATTTTATCTATTTCATTTATTTTATTTATTCTATTTATTTTATTTATTTATTCTATTTATTTTATTTATTTTATTTTATTTATTTATTTTATTTATTTTATTTATTTTATTTATTTTATTTATTTTATTTATTTTATTTATTTTATTTATTTTATTTATTTTATTTATTTTATTTATTTTATTTATTTTATTTATTTTATTTATTTTATTTATTTTATTTATTTTATTTATTTTATTTATTTTATTTATTTTATTTATTTTATTTATTTTATTTATTTTATTTATTTTATTTATTTTATTTATTTATTTTATTTATTTTATTTATTTTATTTATTTTATTTATCTATTTATTTTATTTATTTTATTTATTTTATTCATTTTATTCATTTTATTTAATCTATTTATTTTATTTATTTTATTTATTTTATTTAATCTATTTATTTTATTTATTTTATTTATTTTATTTATTTAATTTAATTTATTTATTTTATTTAATCTATTTATTTTATTTATTTATTTATATTTATTTCTTGTTTTTGTATTCTTTGTAAGAATAGATTTGAGGAGGATTGAGTGTGTTTTTTCTTATTTTGTGAGGATTATTTTTGAAGTAATATGAATATTTCTGCTTTGTTAAGTCAGTTTCAATGGACTCATAACTGATGTTATGCAAAATGAACCGAACTTTGTCAAATAAAAAAGGTATAATCTTGTATAATTATCTAGATTTATAGTCCAATACAAAGGTAATCTAGATTATGCAAAGCATCATTGTATAATCTTTTTAATATGACGATACTCGTTGTCTCCGTTTTGAGTAAGCCAGTAATCTGCATCGGAGTGAGTACAGTATCGAATTGCCAAGTGAGAGTGATGGATAAAAAGCAAGAGAGAGAGAATGTGAGAGACTGATAACGAGAGATGATTGGCAGATACTGAGAGTGCAGTGAGGCTAGTTAACTCGGTGAGCCGTGTATAATTTTGTGGTATATCGGTGCGGTGAGTTTGCCATCTTGATTGTTGTTGGTGAAGGGTGGGGAGGGGATTGCTAATAATCGGTTACGTGTTTATATTACGAGTGATAGCGTATGCTTCAACCCCCCCTCCCTCTTTACCCACCCACACCTCATCATTCCTTCTTTACTTCGTGCACAATTTTCGTTTTAAAGAAAAAAAGGAAATAGAGGGAAGAATAGGGTAAGAAAGAGAAAAAGAATAGGATCGAATTGCACTCATTATTATCGATGGAGATGTTGAAGATATTGATTGAAGATCGTCAATGAGGATTGTGAGGAGGCTTGTTGATTGAGGCTGGAAGGAGACAATCCTTTTGTTGATGGCAATGTTTGTAGAGGGAACAAGCTCTTGTTTTATTATCTTTCAAGTAATATGGACCTTTTCCCCTTATGTTGTTTTATTATTTTTGAAGTAATATGAAGGATGTGGTTTATCGTGTTATTTATTTTTATTTTGTGTGAATTCTAAGTTCTCATGCGTGTGTTTACAATAATTGTAAGATTATCGATGATTCGAGGTGTTTATTGTTTTTTTTATTCATCTTTCTAAGAACCTTGATAGATTGGAGAAGGGTTGTGCCATGTGATTTCTCATATTTTATTTCTACTTTTATGTGGTATGTTTTTTATAATTTTCTTACTGTTCGTTTTTCTTTG
The DNA here is from genome assembly GCA_948455865.1 of Conomelus anceps. Classification (NCBI taxonomy): domain Eukaryota; kingdom Metazoa; phylum Arthropoda; class Insecta; order Hemiptera; family Delphacidae; genus Conomelus; species Conomelus anceps. Next base: position 14,109,546 of record OX418221.1, read on the forward strand.
TCTCTCATGGCAATGTCTGTAGAGGGTACAAACTCTTGTTCTATTATCTTTCAAGTAATATGGACCTTCACCACTTAACTTCTTTTATTATTTTTGAAGTACCGGTTGTTTTATTATTTTTGAATTACCTAATGGATGTGTTTTATGGTGTTGCTATTTATTTTTATTTTGTGTGAATTGTAAGTTCTCATATGTGTTTACAATTGAAAGAATATCGATGATTAGAGATCTTTATTTCTTGTTTTTTTTTCTTCTTTGTTAGAATAGATTTGAGGAGGATTGTGCAATATGATTTCTCATATTTTATTTCTTATTTTGTGTGGTTTGTGATTTATAATGTTCTTGGTGTTCGTTCTTCTTTGTCTCTCAAAAGATATTTGATGAGCATTGCTCCAATTTCAGGCTGTGTTAATATAAAATACTGTGCAGTTTCTCTTTTTGTTTGGCTCTCTTAATTTTGTTTCGGTGGATGAAGAGGGAGGTCTGAGACCTGTTCGTGGGTAATTAATTGGATGATGTTGATTGATGAGTTAGACCTACAGTTTTAGGTGGGTTCCGAACCACCGGGAAGTGGTTTTACAGCGGAAACAGTCTTTGTGCTGGCCAATCCGATCAGTCACGCTTACAAAGAGCGCCCAGGAGTTTCGTAGCTTATCTCTGATTGAACAGATACCTGCTACGGCACTCGGCTATCACTTCCTCTCATTTCTAGGTAAACTCTCCCGGTTTTTTATCACTTTCAATATTTGGTTCACGTTTATAACTACCTCTTTCGTAATAATTGGACATGTAAATAGAACTATGCTTTATTTGTGTTTTTAGTTTGTTTCAAATATTTATGTTATCTTGTCCTATTCATGTTAGTAGAGTTTCTTGTATTGTAAATCTTTTCCCAATTTCATCTCTGTTCATTGAAGATTTTCATTACATTTAAAGATCTGTTACAAACGGATATGAAACGGATTCACTAATGGGACACTCTCGTGTCCCACTTGCAAAATGTGCGAATTCATGTACGACTTAATCACTATCGTGGTCAAGTGGTAGAGTGGACATTACTGTCCAAACTTCGTCATATCAACAAATAAAAAAATCATCCATTCTTTTTTTTTAAGGATGAAGCCCACATAGGTCTTTGACCTGTGCGTGGGTAATGAGTTGGATGTTGGTGATTGATGAGTTGGACCTACAGTTTTAGGTGGGTTCCGAACCACTGGGAAGTGATTTTACAGCAGAGAACAGTGTCTTTTTTGCTGGCCAATCTAATTGGTCACCGTTACAAACAGGTCCTACGAGAACGCAGCTTAACTCTATCTGATTGAACAGATACCTGCTACGGCTCGCGCCTATCACTTCCCTGTAAATCTATGTTCTATTTTAATACATAGACACCTCGTACTGCGACTGTGGCAATGATGTTCAAACCACCCAACACCTGATTAATGAATGTCCAGTACATAAATTCGATGGAGGGATTGAAGATTTGAATGTTTTGACAACTGAAGCCATTGAATCATTGAATGGCTCAGGCAACTTAATGTAAATCTATGACCATTTGTGTATGTAAAATTTGTGTTTGAATGTGTTTTATCATGCTGACGTGCCATACGCATATATATATTTTTTTTTAATACTATAAAGCAACATTTTGTAGAACTTCTGGACGTGTACATTACAGTATATCTAGATGAAATACTGTGAGATCAATTGTATCTAGCTTGGATCCTCACTCGTAGATCTGCTCTAAGCTCTCGCTCTCAACAAGCAATCAGTATCTCCTGTTCAGACGGGCATCAGAGTCTGACTACATGAACGATCCGGTGTCGTCCTTTCATGTACTTGACGTACTAATCGACTTTATCATGTAGCATCATGGCTTCCCTTCTGTCGTCAATGTAGTCGGGCCCTTGAGGAGTTTATTGACACTGAATTAATTTCATTATTAATTGAAGCGAGGTCATTGAACTCGGTGGTGGTCTGAAGAAGAGGCCAGACGCCATCAATGAGTTTATTAATGATGTTAGGAAGATGTGTCGATGCCTTTGGGCTTGGCTTGTTTGGAAATTAATTGGTTCCATGCAGCAGCAGCGGCATGAGGGGTGACTTTCCATTTCTGAGATTCAAATGCCTCAGGACCCAGTATGCTACCAGGGATTAATTAGTGGCACCTCAGGCTGTACAAGTGCCTGACCTAGCATTCATTGAAGCTGGTTAGCTGAGCGCTGGCTGGAGTCCGTCATTACAATGGCAGGTATTCACCGCTCGTGTAGCGTGGTTTCATTGAACTCGGAAACGCCTTACACTACACTGGCAACGTGTCTTCACTTGACATACAGTACTTCATATTGACTGTGAATCTTTATAGTAAAACTAGCAGGTAGCCCAATTTAATTGAATCGGAATATCTCCTTCTCCTCTTTTTATCATCTCCTTTTATCTTCTTATACTATCCTTTTTTATTGCTTTTCTTCTCCTCTCAACTTCTACGCATTCTTTTTACCCTTTTTTCTTCTCCCTTTTTCTTTTATTTCTTCTCTTTCTACTCCTGCTTTACCTTCTCCTGCTCATCCACCTCCTCCTCATTCTCTTCCATCACTACTACCTTCTCCACCACTTCCTCCTCCTCTGCCTCCTCATACTCATTCTCGTCCTCTCCTCCTACTCCTACTTCTTCTCCTCCTCCTCCTTCTACTCTTTCCCATCCCCTACAATTATCTTTTTTTTCATTACATGAACTTTTTCCTTTATTTTGATGAGTTTTTTTGAGTCTCTAGGCAAAATATTCCATAAATTTCCCTCTATAAAAGCCAAATACCACTGAAAGACTCAGTCATTCTCAGTCTCGAAATCTGACAGATAGTTGAAATCTTTCTTTGTAGTGGTGAAAGTGATATTTTTCAATTTTCAATTTAAATTTTATTCAAACACACACAAAATACAATAGAAAATATATAATATAATATATGATATTGTGGAAGATATCCATAATGAATAATAAGACGAAGTTCTCACAACCACATTTATTAAAAATATAGTAATACTAGTTTGTTTAAGATTGATAATGGAGTAACATCTGAAACTAGTATCTCTTTATTTTTAATAAATGCGGTTGTGACAACTTTGTTTTATTATTCATTAGTTGAAATCTGGTGCATATTTTTAGTTGAGGCTTAACTTGCTAAGTACAGGTTTCAAAACCTCCCCAAAATAAACCCAAAGTGTAACGTTTTTAAAAATTAAGTGATTTCTAGCTTTTTTCGAAAGCTATGTGACCTAAAAGTTGAAATTTGGTATACACCATGTTCGGTTGAGGCACTTGGACGCATATTAGATATTCAGTAGAAACAATTAGTCTGGGCGCACGGCCGTTTGGTAGTCAGCCATGGCGAGGGGAGTGTTTATCGCTCATTTCTAAAAACATGTGGCCCGTGCGACGCTGCAGATGTCTTCAAGGTCAACTAGTAAACTTTTACAGGACGGCTAGTAGTGAAACCAGAGCCACGCGCCCAGACTAATTGTTTTTGTTTCTACTGTACAGTTCTGGTATAGCAGTTGGTTGGAGCGCTTGTCTGAGATAAGATAAAGCTCTAGCTGACTTCGTCTCCTCCAGCCTTAGGTTCGAATCTCATTCAGTCATGGATGTTTCTCATCATTCACCTCATTACTCACGCACAAGTCTTCAGACTCATGAGGGCATCATCTGCAATAGAAAATAGCTCCAAAAAGAAACACGCACATTCTTCGAGAGTAATCCTAATCCATCTTCATCTCGGTATCTTCCGAAACTCCTAAATCAAATTAATCACAGCTAATTTGCCGCATAGCTCCGCTTCGGAGATTCAGAGCATAACAGCACAGCAGCCGCCATAAATTAACGTGCAGCCAATCATACGTTATAATTTGGTGATGGAATCAATATTTCAATCATTCACCTAATTGATGAAACCCAATACTCTTGCTTGTGTATTATTATCGGCTAGCAAAGAAAGCGATTACATGTATTTTATTGACTGATTATAGCTTACGGAAATGAAAAATCGATGAGGTCTTGTTCAGCTATGAAAAAGGTCCCCTTCGGAACCGGCAATTCGGTTTTGAAAAGTTTACTTTTAATGACTGTATTAGTAATCGAAGCAACAAAAACTGGCTACTGCTGACCATAAATCTGTTGGTAGACTGGAATTAAAACAGTTTACCCACTATTGTTATAACTGATAATAATCGGGTTGGTCATTTAAGTGACAGAACTAACTAGGGGAACGCACAGGAGCCTTAGATTAGATATGGGAACGATACCATCAATAGCTTCCATTGTGGTCTGAAACTGTGAATGTTTTTCTAAAATCAAATTTCTATTGTGGCAATACTGATTCAATGAGTGATCAAATAAATTGGCATCTGTTATGTGTTGTTTTGTTGAACCCTATTAAATTACTGATCTTATGAGGTCCATGTTTTTTGTTTTGGAGATTAAGTCTTGCAGACTCCAGTTAGGAGTATAAGACAAGTCAGATTAACAATCTTATACACTAGTTACCATAATTACTATATCAATTAGTTGGGGTGAGGTTTAATTTTGATGTGAAAGGAACTCTTGTAAACTATAAAAAGCTTTATCAACTAAATATTTTTTAAATATTTCTATATTTTCAAGACTCTTTAAAAACTGCGGTAACTTGTTGTAGAGTTTCCTACCAATATAACTAGGTTTTGTTTGAATAAGCTACTATTGTGACTCACCAAGTGATAATCTCCTCGGCTTCTTGTATTATAATCGTGTACATCAAGATTTTGGTTAATATCACTCTTTTTAGCGAATTTCTTCAAATTCAGCTATTACAGCAGGTCGTGATGAGCGACTTTCACCCGGGACCATGATGGAAATTTGTTTTGGAGCCCCCAGAGTACAAAAATCATAGTGGCACAAAATGTTATATATGTAGATATATATATATCTATGTGTCTGATAGCACGATAACTTTTGAAGGAGATGTCCGATTTCCACCAAATTTGGTATACACTTTCCTCTTGTGAATAGCTTGGACAAGTTCGTTAGCCAGGAAAATCCAAAAAGGTTAACCCCCTTTTCGGGGGTATTTTCCCGCCAAAATTAGGGGTTTTCAAGAAAAAAAGGGTTGTATTTGAAAATTTTAGTTCTATTGTTAGACTTTAAGATAGAGCTCATGGAGTCAAAAATTTTAAGGTATTGCACTGCCTTCTAGCTCAACAAATTTTCAAGATATCAAGAAAAAACCATTGTTGTCAAAAGCTGTATCTTGCCCTATGGAGTTAGTTATTTGGTGCTAAAAAAGTGTTTCAGGAAAAAACTTTAATCTTTTTTTTTCTTGACTGTTCCTTATGGTTTTTGAGGCGCTGAATCCGAATTTCAACTCATCCACCTCGAAAAACCAGTGCGTTTTGAGAAAAGCAGCCATTTTCAAAATGGCGTCGAACATTTTTTTAATTTGTCAATTTCTGTGCAATATGAAAAAAGTGATTAGTTATCAGTATTTTTTGGTGATAAAAGCGAATATGGAGCTAGTTTTTTTTTTAATTTCAAATTATTTTAATTTCGTGGGGAGAGGGTTTGAGCGAATTTCTTGAAATGCAGATATTACAGTGGGTCATGATGTGCTACTTCACCCTGGACCATGATGGAAACTTGTTTTGGGTTCCCTGGAGTAAATTAATATGTTCTACTATGCTCTTTTTTGTTTTTTATGCATGTGTATGAACGTAATAAGTGGGCTGTACTGGGACAACTCCCATTTCACAAAAAATCATAACTTTCAAATTATGAGCGTAAAACATCTACCCTCTCTAAGAAGCCTCTCTTATATAGCCTATAGATATTCATAAATATTTGAAAAAATACAGAAATTCGCTAAGTTTTGCAGGTCCTGCGAAAGGAGTATTTACATATAAAGTAGCTTCATAAGCAGGGTATATACAGTTAGGAGACCAAATCTCTTGAGCAACGACCTACATGAATCTAATCTGAATCTAATATTGGTTATATTTTGATGGAAATCAGGATATTTTCTGAGCACTCCACAACAAAAACTGGAATTAGAATTGAGTAATCTTGATACATGGAATATTTACACAAATACTTTCAATAATCTAATCTGTTTGTGGGGTGAGCCTGATAAATTCAACTTGCTTATCAATTTTTGACCATTCTATGAAATTAATTCATGTTTGTAGGTTAACCTGATCAATCTACTTACTATTCAATTTAATAAGTTACATTTTTCAATTTATGTTGAGGTGTTTGGGTACTGCTGATGTTCTAGTTCAACTATTTCAATTATCTATTTTATTATTAAAAGTATTTGTGTAAATATTCTGTGTATCAAGATTACTCAATTCTAATTCCAGTTTTTGTTGTGGAGTACTCAAAACGTTATCCTGATTTCCATCAAAATATAGCCAATATTATAGAAATACGCAAATAATATAATATAAATATATTATATATTATACTACATACTATAAATGATATAATATATAAATATTTTAATATAAATAATATTATAAAAATACGCATTTGAAAAATGGTTTGCAAAATACGAAAATACCATAGAGCACCCATGTTTCTCATCTAAATTTATCAAAAAATCAATTTTTGATATCTATTTTCAAAAAATAATAATGCAGTATTTTTACTTTTTTTGAGTATGGAGCCTACGTACTTCTGAGACCTATGCGTGGGCATGAGCTGGATGATGATTGATGATTTGGACCTACAATTTCAGGTGGGTTCCGAACCACCAGGAAGTGATTTTACAGCAGAGTACAGTCTTTTTTGCTGGTCAATCCAATCGGTCATCCTTACAAAGAGGGCCCAAGAGTTCGTAGCTTATCTTTATTTGATTGAACAGATACTTGCTACGTCTCACGGCTATCACTTCCCAACAATTATTCTAAATCTCCTTATTGCCATCTGAATACTATAAGTTATATCAATTTTCTATTGTAAATACTGGTTGATGAAAAATGATATGAAGAATCCTAAAAAATGGCCACGATTCACATTGAAATTTATACATCCATTCCATTTTTTTGAACTCTGTTTTCAAAGAATGCAATATGATTCTAAATCTCCCTATTTCAATCAAAATATTATAGCTAATATAAATTTTCAAATAAAAAATGCAGATGAAAACAGTTATAAAAAATACACAAAAAACCATCATTCTCATCGAAATGAAACACCGATTCAATTTCCAATGTCTATTTTCAAATAATAATGCAATATAATTCTAAATAATTGAAGCTATGCTAGTACATTGACTTCCAATAACGCTCGTATAGTTGAGCCTCGTGATGATTCAATAGACACTAAAAACTATTCTTAAAAATAATTACCTATAATCGTGATACACTCATAAGGCATGGGATAAGCGATGATAGATTATTAAAACGGTTATACCGATTACGTCTGCATCCTTTTCCTATTCATAGGTACGCCTTCAAATTTTTTCTATCCTTTATTATCCTTCTTAGTCTCCTTTCGAGAGTCTCTCGACCATCTACGCCCTTCCTGCATCCTTCTTAAAAGGATCATCGTCTTTACAGGACAAGATAACTTCTAACGGATGAAGGAAGAGGGAATGAGAAATAGGAAGAGGGAATGATAAAGACTCAGCTGTTAAATATCATCTCTATGACAAGCCGGCCTTAAAGAGCATTATGACAACATGAAAGGAATTTTTCAAGGTATTCAATAGTGTTGGTAATTTATTTTTGTCCTGTCCAATGCAACTAGGAGTAACTTATGATCTCTGGAGCTCATGCAACCTCCAACTCTACCTATATCAAAGCAGCTGGGTGCATTTCTTTTTTATTCCGAGGAACACATACATAGTGCTAAGACTGCTTCCTAGATGCTATTTACAAATTTTCTGTCTCACAAATCTCTAGTTTTAACTCTAGTCAATTATTATTGTTTTCAATAAGCTGTACAAATTGATATGGTGAAATGAAATTTGTTACGTCCATTCTTTTGATAATTTATGGGAAGTTATTAACTTAAATATCAATAGGTTTAGTTTACAGTCTAGTAAATAGGCAAGAGGGCAACTGAAGAATGTTGCTGAAGTATACCTTCTCAGATTGATGTAGTGCAAATAGCTGTTCCGATCAGAGAAAGATGATTAGGGTGGAGGAGGGGGTATCCCACACTACCGAGTAATTGCTACCACCTGGTGCCTTTAGAAGGTTTTCCTCTCCTCAAAAAAGTATACAGTCTAGTATACCCTATGCATTCCTTTCTTTCAAGGCTGTGAGTTTGTACCTCTTATGATAATTTATAGTTTCATCAGTTAGGTTTTATTAAACTATTGATTTACTAGTGGTTTACCCGTGCTTTACAACGGGATTTTTAAAACATATAACATGTGATATATATATGGATTTCATCCGCCAATAACAATACAATTCCAAACAGGGAATTAGGAGCTGCAATGTTGATACGGAACAAGTGTGTTGCTTTGGCTTGGGACACGAAGCTTTTCTGCATCGTTGTGACGTATCATGTATCAGCTGTTCTATGAGCTTCCTGCATCTATACACATATAAAAAAAGTATTAGTGCCCATAAGTGAAATTTGAACATAGGTTTTGAAAAGTCTGAAAGGAAAATAAAAAATCGGTCTTCGAGGTGCACTGAATCGAGTTTAGAGGGAGCTTTGTGTCAAATTGCCGTTATTGTGAAATCCGTAAGACTGACTTAAACACACACAACACTACTCACTTTTGTTGCTTGTTTTATATCATAAATTAATATCTTCCTTTTCCTAAATTTTCTTTCTTATTTTCTCACTTTCTTGCTTTTCTGAACTTACCTAAATTTCGTGCTCACTGCTGGCGATCAAGTCCTACTTCTGCCAGTAGTGCCGTATTTCACGTATAAATAGTTATGGTTGGATTTGTTGTTAACTTCAAGTATGTACTGTAGTTTTCATATAACTTGGCAGCAGTATGCTGGGTTCAGATGTAGCATGTTCAATCTGCTACACGCTGCCAAGTTATATGAATACTACAGTATATGTTCTTAGTTTTGCTTCATTGTTAATGTTTTTGTAAATATGGCAAATAAATGAATTTGATTGATGTAGCTTATCCGCAGTACTAGTATTCTAATGCTGATTCTAGGGAAATATTAAGAAACCTCCCATATCCGGAACAAATTTTCATTTTTTTATAGGTAGAAGTCGCAATTGTTTTGTTTTACCTTTCTCATCGATGTACTGAACTGTATTTTCTATTGTTGATGATGCCCACATGAGTCCGAGACTTGTGCGTGGGTAATGAGGTGAATGATTACACATAGATGCCAGACGGAGGAGCGGGATTCGAACCCACGACCGCTGAAACGACAGCAAGCTGAAGTTGCGACGCCTCTACCAACTGCGCTAAGCGGCAAGCCAGTTATTATTTTAGTCCTTTGCTTTAGTCTTTGCTTAACAAACCTTAGCTATTTCATACGTTTTTCTGGCATTTTTAAATGTCGTAGTGGCATCTGGATTTTTCTATATCCGGATCGGTTTGTCACCACATTCATCAGCTGTGACAGGGTTTACTGTATAGGCTATATTATAGTTCATAGGTCACTGTGATTTGATAAGCTCATTAGGTAATTTGTGATCAAGTAAATAAAATAATTTGTACTTAAATTATGTACTGAAAGATTGGGTAATACTGAATCACAGAAACTTTAGGTGTTCATAAGGTTTTTTTCTGTAAATTACGTCTTGGAGACTCCAGTTAAGGAGTATAAATCTGACTTGTCGTATTAGAAAAGAATATAGAATCGTACGTAATTATTGAATCGTATGTTCTCCACATACAATCTTATACACTAGTTACCTTAATAATAATTATTATTATCACGTAGCCTATATCAATTTGTTGAGTTGAGGCTTAATTTTGATGTGAAAGGAACTTTTGTACACTATAATAAACTTTATCAACTAAATCATTTTTCAATTGTTTTTTATAAACTATGTATCTATGCGTTGAATCGTATAGGCTACATAACAGTATACGTAATGTGTTTGGACAATGCTTGTTACTGATAATTCAGAAATTCTAATTTCAATCACAAGCCAGTAGAGTACCAAGTATCTACTGTGTGCAAAGTAGCATTACTAATGAGTTGCTAATAGTAGTAATTCAATTACAAACCAGTTCTGTTCCAATTGAGTAGCTCTTACTTGCTGTGTGCGGTCTCTCAGCTTTTATAACTCAAGTAGACTGAGTTTCAATTCTTGAGTTAGTTTTAAGTTCAATTGGCGGTATCAATAGAAGGAATAGTTCTTGAATTACCGTAAAAAATTGAGGATTAAGGAAATATTGATTATGTTTATTTTTCAATTTCAATATTGAAGTTTTTCAATTTATTTGACGACAATATGACATCTTGTGAGACGTGAATGGGGGATTTTTGTTGAGATAATTGCAAATAGAAGAGTTTTCAGGTAATTTTTGAAATGAAGAGACTGTGATACATCTTTCTGTAATAGAAACATTCCCAACTAAAAGATAAACATTTTCATTTTCATTAAAATTTGAAACAGATTTTTTCAGGATCAGGGACTTACCTGGCATATTTCATGGAAAACTTTCCAATATTATTTCTTAGTTAATAGTTTGAAAAGTTTGAAATGAGCAAATGTTATGTACATACAGTTGAGCCTCTGTCTAACGAAATGTATTACACAGCATAAAACATTCGTTCTAGAGGACCTCTCTGGGTCGTTAACGAGAGATCGTCTTGCCAATCTTACAATGCCAAGGGACACTACAAAACGTCTTTATGACGTTTTAGAAGTTTAGAGTATTTCGCTATTTGGAAGTTTTTTATAGATTTGACTGAGACTTGTGGATAAGGTACCATTTTTCTGTAAAGTAAATTCGTATGGCTTTTCGTGGTTGGGAGACCCTTACGGGTAGTTCCACCTCGCCGTTTTTTTAACGACTGCTTTTTTTAATATATGCAACCGGGACCGACGGCTTAATGTGTCCTCCGAAACACGGGAGTGGCTCGAGAAAAATATCTTGTACTCAACTGGGATCGAACCCAGGACCTTTGGCTTATCAGACCAGCGATAAGCCAACTCGGCTACGCCGACTCCAATTTTTCTGTCAAACTTGCTAAATTGTAGAATTATTATTAATTAATGAACATGGTGTGTAAATATGATTGTATGCTAAAGCAGTTGTGATTTTGGTATTCAAAAGAGTAGTTTGTTATGTCGCACCAGTGTACAAAGAGTTCTAAAACCTATAAACGAGAATATTTTTGAAACAATCGATGCTATATAGTTAAAATGATCATTATTGAATGAAGTTCACAAAATCTCATTAATCGAAGCATGGCAAAGTATTTGCATGGCCCACGATTTAAGCCTTGTAATTGGTTTTGTCCCGATTGCTTGATAGTGTCTATCAATTAAGTTTTTATTGTGAGCATTCCCCATTGATAGGCCTTAGACAATGAATAATGTGTTGTAATATTGAACGTTATAGCAGGCTGAATCATCAGTTTTAGATTTTGGACCCCTGGAGAGATCCATCAGACTTTGAATGCGTTACTATATTGGACCTTTGACCAGACTCCATTTTTGTAGAACTGTTCCTTCATATTAGTATGGATGGGTATTGAGAAATGTTTTTGATCTGTAGGCCTATTGATTGATTGATGGATTCAGGAAATTCACTGCGGTTACATAGAAGTTTTGCGTGGGTTGAACGGATTGCTTAACAGAGTATCACAATAGAATGAATTGTGTCAGGTTTTATTATACAATGAACAGCCTACTAATTCCCTACCCTACCCTACTTGAGAAAATTTTTCGCTTGTTTGAAATATGACTTGAAATTTTAATTTTAACCAAATTGTTTAAATTTTACCGAAAACTGATCGATATTGGTTAAATTCTTAGAAAAAATACTACAAATAAAAATAATGCTTCATAGTTTTGTGGAGAGATATTGCTGTATTTATAGAAATTCCAATCAAAAAAGACATTCACAACTTTTAACATCTATCACTTTTTCTAAAATTGCTTCATAGTTTTGTGGAGAAATATTGCTGTATTTATGCTTTTTTATAGAAATTCTAATCAAAAAAGAAATTCACAACTTTTACTAAGATCTATCACTTTTTACTGACATTGCAGTTACCAAATTGGGAGGATGAGTAGAATTTTGATGTTGGTTTAAGAGCAAAACTACGTTGGAGATGACGCTGATATTAACCAGACCACTCTATGCCTCTGCTTGCTCTGAATGCAAAATGCTATAGAGCAAGCTGAAACATGGAGTGGTCTCTTTTGAGAGAGAAATACTCTATGAGCATATAACATAGTTATATATTATCTTGCTCTGAATGCAAGATGCAAAAGAGCAAGCTGAAACATAGAGTGGTCAGGTTATAGCTAGTATCATCTTCATTGTATTTTTGCTCAAACTCTGTTATTACCATTATATTTGCACGATAATGTAACAAACACACATTTAGAAACTAAACGAATATTCCAATGAAATTTTAACTCTTTCGGTTTTTAGCGGCTAGTAAAGAGTAGCTTATATTAACTCTGTATACATTTTGCGGATTTTCCCACAGAGGTGGAGAACGCCGTAATCCAAACAAATAAGTACATACCTTGTGTAATGGCTGCTGTTGTATTCCTACCTGGGTATTATAATACCTTTTTATACTAGTTGATATGACGCAATAAAGAATTATTTTCTCACATTTGGTGTTGCTAGCTACGCAAAGGTACGCAGCCTTGATGCTTATGCAAACAAACAGCCGTCTAAAGTAAACATAAAGATTATTCGGCTGAGTTATTTATCTACCGAATTGAGTTTCTTTAGAGTTATAAGAGTTATAATCTATTAGCCCGAGCTAATATTTAATTTGTTTTCAAACTTCTTGTACTGCACCTCTTTATTGTTAGGCCTAATATTGATTGTAGCAAGGATGTTTTCAGCTTCTTTTTTAATCTATTCTTGATCAAACCATTAGCCTAATCAAATTCGTAGTCATTTTATTCACATTTCAAAGTTGAATATCCCCAATTATCTATATCTGTATATCTGAGAGAGTTGAGTGTGAGAGAGAGTTGAGTGTGAGAGAGAGCCGGCTGCGCCCTAACTTCGCCCTCCTAAAAGGCAGTCATTCTATTCTACATCTAAATATCTTTAATCTATGTTTTGCGTAAATTAGCGTACTCCCATTCATTCAGGTCTCGTCAATTTTATCTTTTAATTCATATTTTGCGTTTTATCTCTGTTTTGGCAGCCACAGTAGCGTAATCAGTTGGAGCGCTTGTCTCTGAGAAGACTCTGACTGGCTGCAACTCCTGCGGTCACGAGCTCGAATCTCATTCAGCCTTGAATATTTTGTATAATCATTCACCTTTTCACCCACGCACAAATTTCAAGACTCATGTTGGCATCATCCTACCAATAAAAATCTCTGGTTTATTCAGAGGAAGAAAGGTTTTAAAAAATAATTTTGATGAGAACATTTTTCACTCTTAAGTGGCAATTAGATTTTTTTTCTTGTTTCTTCCACTAATTTAATGCGTTGAATTTTCTATTTACGATTGGTGTGGTTTTCATTTTTTTTTTTTTTTTGTTAAAGTAAATTCGTATGGCTGGGGAAACCCTTACGGGGTATTATAATATTACAAATATTTTTGTTGATGAAGCCCACAAAGGCCTGAGACCTGAGTGTGGTTAAATAATTGGATGATGGTGATTGATGAGTTGGACCTACAGTTTTAGGTGGGTTCCGAACCATCGGGAAGTGATTTTACAGCAGAGAACAGAGTTTTTTTTCTGACTGATCCAATCGGTCACCCTTACAAAGAGCGCCCAGGAGTTACGTAGCTTATCTCTTATTGAACAGATACCTGCTACGGCACTCGGCTATCACTTCCATTTTTTTATATTTTATTATATACAGTCATATAATACTTATAATACTTATGTATAATACTGATATATATTTTAGTAATTTTAATTTATAAATTCGCTATCATTCACTGATTCATTCATTCAGATAGGCCTACTGTTAAAATACTAAAGGTAATCGATCTCAGAAATGAGAATTGGAAACCAATTAATTGTATGTTCATGTTCCGCATCAGTAGTTTTCCATCAATTTCCATTGAAAAGATCTTTAGTTCAATATTTTCTTCATATTATTTAATATTCACTGTATTTTTTAGCATTTTTCAAGTATTGTTGCAATAGTGATTGTGATATAGTTATTTGTGAGTAAGTCACATTAATTTTAAAAAAGTAGTCCATTCTTGTTTTACAAAGAAGAGTTGCCAATAATTACTTCAGTCTAGACGAAGTCTTCCAATAATAAATAAACAACTGATTCTACTTTTTATGACTCATACTATCATGAAACTTGAGCCCACTCATCCATATAAACTATTCTCTCCGATCATTCTTGGATTTCATAGCTATCATTAAATAATTCGAATAGCTATGGTATTGTTTTACTAGGCAGTAATATTACTGTACTCTCATTTGATTTACAGTAATCATTCACTCATTTACAGAGTGGGTGAAACTCGGAAACAATCAAACTCATTTACATAAAACTAAAAGCAGATCCTCTTTACACAAAAAAATTGTACTAGCTTTTAGTTTTCTCTCACTCTCACTTTCTCTATTTATTTCATAATGTAATACAATTCATTTCCTTAAAAAATAGTGAAACCTTTAAGATGGTATCGAACCTTTTAAATCGCAAACAAATAAATCACCTTTTCTCGCTCGCCTACCGCAGACTTTGAGCATGGACAAAAACGCCTAGCAAAACTACACAGACATCGTTGCTGCATAAAATTTGAATAACTTATAAGCTAGCATAATGAATGAATGAGTCTTGCAGCTCAATTTAATCAGCACGTGTGTAACTCATCATTATGGCGGCAAAAGTGCTAAAAGACCGCCCACTGCAAATTAGTAATAACTAATTTCAAGTAATATATCCATCAAGCAAAAGCAGCGCTATCGTGTTTCGATTGACTGCCGTTTTCGTGATTTAGTAGAGGATATTTTTTTAGAGGCATAGAACTTTAAAATAATTTAAAAAACTAACGGATTGTAGTAATGCAATGTAATTGGCTTAAATTGAAAGACAATCTGCCATTTTATTTGAATATAATAAGATATATTTTAATTTTTTTTATTGCGGATGATGCCCTCATGAGTTTGGAAACTTGTGCGTGGGTAATTAGGTGAAAGATTGGTCTGGACGAAGTTGCACTTGCTCTGGGGTGCCAGGGAGCACGTGCAACATAATATAAGATTTTATAATTGACTAAACCGGTAAAATTTTGTTTATATTGTTGTTATAATTGATATGGATGTATTTGACGTGTGGCATGTTGTTTGGGCTCCGCTCAGGTATGCAACTTTCCGCCATAAATAATAATAATAATAATAATAATGGGTGAATGGTGAGAAACATCCATGGCTGAATGAGATTCGAACCCAAGGCTACAGGAAACAAAGCCAGCCAGAGCCTTATCTTATCACAGACAAGCGCTCCTACCAACTGCGCTACCAGAGCCGCCATATATGGCTGCGCACCTGATTTGTTCGTAGTTGTTTATATGAAAAGTAAAATTTTTAGATACATTTTGCGGTATTTTGGCAAAAACGCGGCTAATGTTGTCTTCTAGGACGTCAATCGTTGTTAGCTTATCTATATACACCAGTCTAGACCAGACAGTAAACTTGCGCGCTAGTTGCGAGTTTTATTTTCTATTTTCTATTTTATGTTCTATTTTATATTTATTTTCTATTTTGTATTTTTTATTTTATGTTCTATTTTCTATAAAGACACGTTCTCTGCTGTAAAATCACTTCCTGGTGGTTCGGAACCCACCTAAAACTGTAGATCCAACTCATCAATCACCATCATCCAATGATCCAACTCATTACCCACGCACAGATCTCAGACCGATTTTTGGCCCAGCTCCAAAAAAATCATATAATAGAAAAAAATAATAAACAATCTGATATTCATATGTGCCTAGAGAATGTACCGATTTATTTCTTTTATCATTTAGTTTGGGCATTTATGTTTTATTATCAGGACTATTAATTAGGTCGTTCTATGACTGTCAATACTATGATACTTTTGAAACTTACCTGAATTCTAGGAATTAGATAAAATGAATATTCCCTGATAGAATATTTATCACAACATACAGTTTTTGTGAATTCGTAGTATTCTTATCAATCAGCTTGCTAGATTGAATGACAAAAAGTTACTTTTTGCAGCTTACCATGGGCTCTTACTGTCACATAAATTAGGTATGCTATCTTAGTATGAGATAATTCTACAATTAAAACCTTGCTGATAGGGTGTTTAAGAACCAAAAGAAAGCTGTTAGGTGTATGGAAAGAGTAAATATATTAGATTCATGTAGGCCGTTGTTCAATAGAATTGGTCTCCTAACTGTACCCTGCTTATAAGTGTATTATATGAAGCTACTTTATATGTAAAAAAGAGTGATATTAACCAAAATCTTGACACAATGATTATAATACAAGAAGCCGAGGAGATTATCACTTGGTGAGTCACAATAGAAGCCTATTCAAACTGAAACCTAGTTATATTGGTAGGAAATTCTACAACAAGCTACCACAGTTTTTGAAGAGTCTTGAAAATATAGAAATATTTAAAAAACAATTGAAAAAATATTTAATTGATAAAGCTATTTATAGTGTAAAAGAGTCCCCTTCACATAAAAAATGAGCCTCACCTCAACTAATTGATTTAGTAATTATGGTAACTAGTGTATAAGATAGTATAATTGTTAATCTGACTTGTCTTTTACTCCTTAACTGGAGTCTCCAAGATGTAATCTACAAAAAAATGTATAAGAATTCATGGGATCAAACTCCAATTTATTGTTGTTTGTGCAACCTTTCAAAAAAAAATTCTATCTATAGATATCAAAGATAGTAAAGCTAGTTTCTATCTCTATAGATCTCAATAGCTAGGAATCAGATAAAACATACAATATTCTCGTAGCACAGCACATTTCGATATTCGAAGTACTAATGTGTAGGCAACATAGAACTCTACTACAAAACTAATTCTATTCTTGGATTTCTGTTTCCATAACGATCTGCGTTGTTAATATTAGCTTTTTATTGTAAATTCAATGTCTTGCAGTCAATATTATTAATAATATTGACTGCAAGTCGTTGAATTTACAATAAAAAGTTACTATTCCTATCTATAGATTTTATAGTTGGTAACCAGATAAAATATACAATACTTCTCACAAAATACGGTTATATATTTATCCAGGGCTCTTTGTCCTTGGTTTACAAAATACTCGGAATAATATTTTTTAGGCCAGACAACCGAGGATCCTTCATTCTTTGTCTTGCCTCAGAAACAACAGTCGAGCGTTGAGCAATCACAGGTCCGCCACGTCACGGTCAACCCAAATTTATTTTTACAACTTCTCAATTATGATGATAATAATTGCGAAGAAAGTAAATGCTATTTCCACCTGCAAATTTCAAGGTATGACGTCATCATCGTCATCGTCATTATCATCATCATCACAGAACCATCTGAACTCAAACCGCAGACGTTCTGTAACGTATTACCGTACACGCATCCTGCGGGTCATAAAAAGAAGCATCTAATTTGGCGCTTACCACTGCCATAAATTTAAAATGGACATAAAATATGATCGGAAGAAGGCCAACATTTAATAAAAACTGTAACAAGCTTTTCTTTCAGTATATCTTTAATAACGCCGATAATTTATTTCTAAGTACCAGTACGGTCAGAGTCACCTGCACTGTTAAGTGAATTTACACCTCCACTAACGAGCTTCTTTTCACAATTACCTAGGTTGGCTTTTCTTAGTTGAAAATTCAGATATTATTGTGTGCTAGTGTACTCGGTACTTTGCATTATGTGAGACATTGCCATTTATTGATAATCAATATAATTATAAATTTACTCACAGTTCATTCACTGAACAATATTATTCTCTAAAGCCGCGTCTCCACCAACCGAACATGTCTGCCGAACATTGTTCGCGAATACAAAAAATGGTCAAACTTTAAACATATGGGTCACCGAACATATTCGTGAGTTCAATTGAAATGTTCGGTCTGTGAGCGAACAGTGACGACCAACAACAGGTTCCCGCCACTACTCCCACCACACCGATCATAATGTTCGAGAAGGCGTCCAACCAAACCAACTCCAAAAAATGTTCGGCGACATCAGCTGATTCCAGCGAACACTGTTCGCCGAGCATGTTCGGTTGGTGGAGACGCGGCTTAAAACTGTCACATCATTATTATTAAAGTCACAATAAAAAAAATATTAAAAAGTTATTAATAGTATATTGAAATTGCTCAAAATAAATTCATGCAGTACTTATTTTGTTTTGACTGAATGAGCGTTGGAAGGCGTTGTAAGGCTGTCAGAATTAATCTTATAAGGCCTTTTTGGATATTAATTTCCCAAACTCATTATTCTGTATGTTTCGTTATGTTTATAACGGGAAGAATATAAATGTAATTTTCAAAGATCCTTTTACATTTGGCCAGACCTTGTTCAGTATTTCCAAAAACCCACAAAATAGAAAATCAACATATTTTCTCTCTTTTAATAATATCGGTCACATACAACCAACCAGTAATTGCCAGCATCAGTCTTTTTATTATTATTATTATTATTATTATTATTAGTAGTAGTAGTAGTAGTAGTAGTAATATTATTATTTATTTATTTTATTGTATACTTATATATTTTGCATCATTGTGTTTTCATATGCAATTGTATTACACATTTTGATTGATTAAATAAAATATTATTATTATTATTATTATTATTATTATTAATATTAGTCATGCCCAGACTATCGCCCGGTTGCACGAAAGTCAATTGAATTTAATCCCCGTAGAATGACGGCAATTAGGCTTACACGCGATAACGCCGATTAGGCTAACCGGCGTAAAAGATATTCAACCGCCAGATGATTAAATCTCACTAATGCCCGTTAAGTTACATTTTATAGGTTATGTTTATCGTACCAGAACACGGAACTGCAAAATAGGTCCTAAGTGTTAAAAACCTTTCAAAATGAATAAAATCTATTAAGCATATAATAATATTGAAATAGTTGAATAATGATTCAAATAATTCACAATGAAATGATTCTAATTCGTCTTTTTTCTTAACTTCAGAATCAGCTGTTGATCAAATTACAGTGTAGCCAGATTGTGCCCGTTCGGATAGCAAAAATAATTACTTTTGAATGGAAATTAACTCACGTTATGGCGTGACGGCCGTTTCGCTCTGTTGTCAAGAGCATCGTCAGACGACCCACAGTACACTGACTTAAGGTATGAGTTTGACCGTCACGCCATAACGTGAGTTAATTTCCATTCAAAAGTTGTTTTATTAAGTTTATATTACATATTAGTGGAAACAAGATGGATCTTCAACATCACAAAAAAATAATTAACTAATGGATCTTTGTGCTACAGAAATAAAACCGTTAAACTTACGACGGTTAGTTAACTAACATTAAACTCCTTATTTAATTGGCTTTTGTGCAACTGGCCATATACGTTGAATTTTTTTTTTTGTAGATTACGTCTTGGAGACTCCAGTTAAGGAGTATAAGACAAGTCAGATCAACAATTATACACTAGATAACTTACCATAATTACTATATCGGTAGAATATGTGGACAACATAGACTTTCAATTGAATATTCCATGATATTGATCATCATATTTTTGATTTGTTTTACAGGTGAATAGACGCACTTTTCCCAGCAATTTCATCTCTTCAAACGTTCAATCACATTTTCGAATCAGTAAGTGAAATTTATTTCATCATTATTGTTCAAATCTATTAATTATCAACTAATTTATCATTCGCGAAAAAAATATATTTGTTCAGAAGTTGGTATTACAACCAAATGACCAGGAGCGGTCCCAGCTGTAATTGGGGGGGGGGGGGGATTTTGCGACCTTGTTTTGCGAGATTGCTCCCCTTCCTACCCCTTTAACAGTGAACTTCCAATTTTGGGGGGTCATAACCCTCCTTGACCATTGTAATTTCGCCCTAAAGTATTTTCAAAAAATTACCGCTATTGGACACTAATAGGACAGATGAACAAAAATGTCTAAAGGTGAGAGTTGAATAATTTGATGCAACAGGTGTAGATCTTCGTGGATTGAATGATGCGAATCAGGCTGGGACGATGATAGCTGTTGTAATCAGGCATAACGTTGATGCTCTGTAGTCAAGTGTAAGCACTTTCTGGTCCATCAATGCAAATCGCCCGTTTTCTCGCCATGACTTCATCAAAATAATCAGAATAGGTGTCAAAATTCGTAAAAACGTGTAGTTTCTACAAGAACTGTCATCGGAAGTTTTTAAATGTCTTGATGGAAGTAAAATTTGTCAGTTGTTTAATAGACTATTCTATAAAAATTTAAATACATGAATTGACGTGCAGGAGTGAATGTAGTGAAAAAACACTGCTCAATCAAAATGGATAAAATATTGCATGAGAATTTCAAAACAAACATTGGGAAATATAGAGACATAATGGTAAGAATAACAATATTAGTGGAATGCGGTGAGCAGTGAGATAATTAATAATAAATAAATGTTTTATTCCTCGAAAATGACATGATTAAAAATACTTCACATTCCAATTCATTATACAATTTTTAAGAGTATGTCACATGAAAAATGACCAAGAAATGAATAACTTATAGATCATAAATAATACATAAATTGAAAAATAATAACACAAAATTAGAAATATAAAATTACGAAGTATTGCCATTGATGAAAAAAAAAGAAATGCAAGTGAAGCCAACCAAGAAAAAATGATAGGAATATACACACTCAAAAAAGGTGAGACAGCAAGTCCTTTCACATCAAAATTAAGCCTCAACTAATTGAAGTAATTATGGTATCTAGTGTATAATATTGTTGATCTGACTTGTCTTATACTCCCTCAACTGGAGTCTCCAAGACGTAATCTACAAAAAAAAAAAACCTTATATATGAGCGGGAGTGCAACATAAAACATTTTTGTAATGATAATGCAAACGATTTGACAGAAAGATGTATAGAAAGATGACTAATGTATAGAGAAGAATGACAATGAGTTAGTAAAAGGAGGCGAAAGAATGAACAGGTTAAAAGTGGAGGAACAACATCAACAATAATAATAATAATAAAATAATAATAATATATTTTTTAGCTTTATTACCTCACTTTTACATGACAAAATCAATAATATAAGTACAATATACAAATACAAGCATACACATACTGTGAGAATCTTAGAAGTCTAATAATCTTTATTCTGGTGGGTACCCTAGGAAGCTAATTTTAGCTTTCATTGGGGGTTTTTATCGAATCGTTTTTTTCCTTTTATATTATTTTTCTAGGCTTATTCTAATAATACTATTGTTTTATGAGGTTCAGTTGAACTTGTGGCTACAACTATTGTAATTTCCTGTTATATTTATATTTTTTGTATGTACTCCCAACCTATCAACATAATTATTGAGAAATATTTAGACTTCCCATTGAAGAAATAATAATAGTTATAATGATAATAATAATAATAACAATAATAATAATAAGCTTTTATTGGTAAGGGTAGACCCTTACGGGTAGGTTCACCTCGTCGTTAGAGCCATGTTAAGGGGAAAATGGTGAACTTCATATTTTAGGTGGGTTCCGAATCACCAGGTAAGTGAGAGATACAAAATGCTGGATCGAGAACCGAACGAATCGAATCTCTACTCTCCACATTAGATCTTTTTTTTTGCTGATAAAGCCCACATAGGTCTGAGACCTGTGCGTGGGTAATGAGTTGGATGATGGTGATTGATGAGTTGGACCTACAGTTTTAGGTGGGTTCCGAACCGCCGGGAAGTGATTTTCAGCAGAGAACAGTGTCTTTTTTGCTGGCCAATCCAATCGGTCACCCTTACAAAGAGCGCCCAGGAGTTTTGTAGCTTATCTCTGAACAGATACCTGCTACGTCACTTTGCTATCACTTTCCTTATAATACCGATATATATTTTAGTAATTTTAATTTATAAATTCGCGATCATTCATTGATTCATTCATTCATTCATTCAGATACTGTTAAAATACTGTTACGGGTACTATGTCTAAAATAACACTTAAATTTAAATTTAAGTGGCTGGCAACACTTAAATTTATCACTCGCACTTTATTTACACGTATAATCCACAACTCACACTGTTCAGTAATTTCTTACAAAAAAATAAGCAATCAAAAACAGATAAACGAGTTTTCAATATTACCGTACACGCACCTGTGCGTGGGTAATGAGTTGGATGATGGTGATTGATGAGTTGGACCTATAGTTTTAGGTGGGTTCCGAACCACGGGGAAGTGATTTTACAGCAGAGAACAGTGTCTTTTTTGCTGGCCAATCTAATCGGTCACGATTATCTCTCTGATTGAACAGATGCCTGCTCCGTCTCGCGGCTATCCTACAAAGACTTTGTCAATAGATTATTGATTTTTTCGAAACTTTTTCAATTGTAGGAAAACTAGTGGAACAAGAAACTTTAGCTACCAATAGGTCGCTGCAAGGCTGTGTAGCACCTTCGCTGTTTATTCGTAGTACTTTATCTACAGTTGCACTATTCCATAAATAAATTCGTTGTCCCTTGTTTTTCACGCCATAACCTCGCTTTTCATTGGCTACATAAATTGACAGCACACTGCCTTGTAATAGAATATTTTGTATTGGCTCTATCAATAGTAAACGTCTAATGAATAAATTAATACGGCGCCGGGGTAAGCGAATTCATATCACTTATTTCGAATACATTGTTGGATGTGTGGGCGATAACTGGAATAAATTTCCTACATTCTGATTGAAAATAAATTTGAATTCTAGTGCGCGTAAGACTTGACCTTGAAAATTGTAAGCTATGAAAATTTATGTTACTTCATCAGGCGATGTAGGCTACCTTTGTGAGCTGGCTGATCCTGTAATAAAATACGGTAGTACAGTTGAACGGTTTGTATTTACTTTATCTACCCACACGTATTTTAATAAATGGTACTCGTTTTATAAAACTGGATAACTTTTCCTATTTATTAGTGGAGTGTTTCTATGTTAATGCATGCATGTAGGTCACATTCGATAGTGCATAGCTTCAGGCTAAAATGTAACAAGTCTTAAAGTATATTAGAAGTGATTTTTAAATATGAACTTTTACGGTGAATTCAACAAATTGCAGTCAATTTTAATTGAGAATAAATAATTGTTTTATTCACGTAGGCTGATTTTTGAAGATAGAAATATCCTATAAAACCATTCAAATTGAAAGATATCTAATTTTGCAATGTTCTTTGGTAAATAATCTTTTTTGTTTTACTATTCTGGTGATTTAAAATATTCTTTAAATATTGTTTATTGTTAAAATAGAGGAGGTCAAGCAAATGGGTTAATCCTTTCCATAATAAATAATTAGCAATTTAGGTTAAAATAAAATAGCTTATTAGTCTCAGACTAGGTGCTAGAATAACTTTAGCAAAAAAAAACTATTCTTTATTTATTTATTCATTACAAAACCACAATCAAGAAAAGATACACCGGGCTTTTGCCCACAACTACTTTCTTCACAAATATTTTACTGAATAATCCTAATTTTAGGTTAGTTTCAATATTAACTAGAAACTCCTCTTTCGGCGGGCCGCTGAGGGGTCGCAACTTCAGCTTGCTTTAGTTTTAAGCAGTCGTGGGTTCGAATCCCGCTCCTCCGTCTGGCATCTATGTGTAATCATTCACCTTATTACCCACGCACAAGTCTCGGACTCATGTGGGCATCATCAGCAATAAAAAAAGAATACAATTATGATGTTGAAGATCCATCTTGTTTCCACTAATATGTAATATAAACTTAATAAAACAACTTTGGAATGGAAATTAACTCACGTTATGGCGTGACGGCCGTTTCGCTCTGTTGTCTAGAGAATCGTCAGACGACCCACAGTACACAGAGTGAGTGTACTGTGGGTCGTCTGACGATGCTCTAGACAACAGAGCGAAACGGCCGTCACGCCATAACGTGAGTTAATTTCCATTCAAAAGTTGTTTTATTAAGTTTATATTAGAATACAATTTGTGATTCTTTCCAATACAAGAATATCAATTCAGAAGTTCACTTTGAAAACTAAGCACTATAATAATCCAATAGTTTAAAGAAAGGTAATACAATTTTGAATTTGAAGCTGAAAATATAGAAATAAAATCATTTCAATCGCAATAATATTGAATTAATTTATTTAATTTAAAATTTAACTAATGAATAGATCTGTGATGTTTTCCATGACGAAATAGTCCCAATAGACCCAAAAATTTAGGTTTACATAGGCTTTTTCCTATGTGATTTTGCTGCAGATAGTGATGTAATCAATAAATAAGTTTTCTAAAATCAACATTTGATCTTTTCAACTAACACTTGATTATTTCGTTGACCTGTTTTTTTAGCGTTTATCACACTTTTTATTGTCTCTCATTAGTAATTGATAAGTTTTTTCGATTTTTATGAATACTGTTCAAATTCGAGGTTTATTTATTGACTCCTCTCTTTTTTAGTAGGGGATGTGTAGGGTCTGAAACACATTACTTTTCCCGGGATAGTCCTCTTCAGCTTCAGTCAATCATAGGCTCTCGTTCTTCTAGCCAATAATATAATTCCATACAGGCTGTGCGCAGGGTTTTTGGTCATCATTTTTTCGAAGTTCTTGTATTGAATAATATTATTTGGGCTTTGAAATGACTGTTATCTATTGCTGAGAAATTGTTTTTCTTCATTTTGTGAAAAAAAATTTCAATTATTTTGAGAAATGTGGGGGTCCGAAGTTGAAATTTTTCGGTTTTGTGGGGCAGTCGATGAAAGATTTTGAACTTTTGATAAATTTTCCATGACTAAAAGACACCTTAAGGAATAAAATAACATATTTTTTATTTCAATCTAACATTTTTTTTTAAATTGACAGTTTTCACAGATTAAAAAAAGTGTTTTGAAAAAACTAATGGCTTGATCAGAGTAAATAATACACCATTTTATTCCATGAGGTGTCTTTTAGTCATAAAAAATTTATCAAACGTTTAAAATCATTCATAGGTGAGATCAATTACCCCCAAAAACCGAAACATTTCAACTTTGAACCCCCATATTTCACAAAATAGTTGAAGAAAAAATTTCCTCACAGCAATAGATAACATTTCAAAGCCCTAATAATATTTAATACAAGATACTTCTAAAAAATTATGACCAAAAACCTGTGCGCAGCCTTAAAATGTAGTCACTGTATATTTTTGCTTTGGTTTGATTGGAATTGAGAATGGTGTAACTGTAGCATCCCGTTTTTTTTTTTTGTTTTCTTTTCAATTTCAATTTCAATTTTTATTTTCATTCCAACATACACAATCTCACAAGAATATTCCAAAATACAAAACAGTAGAATATAAGATACAAATCAACAAATTTATTTGTTCACTAGAAATTTGTTCCGAAATGAATTTGGGTTTGACATAAAAGAGTCCACCGTATAATTCAGTTTCATGTGAGTCACTTCAAGCTTTCCATGGTTATTTGTGTTGGCAAACTTATGTAAATATTGATTAGGTGAATTTAATTCAATAAAATTAAAGATAATTTGAATATAGAAGATCCTCTTCTCACATGTTGGGATTCATGATCATATAGTGTTGTGCTTGTGATGACTGCAATAGCAATTATTCATTAATGTGTGAAAATTGTTGCAATTTTAAGCTCCTTATTTGTGCTCAATTATTTTAATTTCACAATTTTTCCTAAAATTAATCAATTTTAACAACTTGTCTCAATTATTTCAATCTTTGTAATTGAGGAGGCAATTTTCATGTTCAAATTGAAGGATATTTAAAAAATGAGAATCGCTTGATTTTTCGAGTGGCTAGACAATTTTCAGTTATTTTATCATTTTTCTTTGGATTTAAATTATTGATGAATCAACAAGTGATAATCGAACATAAGTGAAGTATATAATAATTATGGTGCTGGAAACGACTTTCCCAAACCTTACCTTATCTCTCTATTAGAAGCTAGCAAATGTGGAATTCTTAGTAATTGTCTTCTTTAATTCTCTGTAAAAAAGTGAAACTAGTAACAATTGGGAAACACATAACATTACATTATCTACTCATGGCATAAACTTCCAACAATAACTCCTTATTCCTTACTTTCAAATTGAAGGCACAAAGAGTTTTTTCAATTTATTATTTGTTGTATCTTCCATTTCATTTCACAATTATTTGACTTATCATGTTAAAACATGGACCATATTTCACTCAAATATACAGAACTTTCATTAATCTTGAGACTATATCTGCAACTTGTGCAATAATAAATTCTTGAATTGAGATTCAACTATAAACATAAATACATTAATCTTGAACCTAGTTAACTTTTGAAATAATAGAATATTCTTAACGCTGTGTGCAGGGTTTTTGTTCATAATTCCTTTTCGACGTTTATTGTATTGGATGTTATTAGGGCTTTGAAATGTTATCAATTGCTGTGAGGAAAACATTTTTCATCAATTATTTTGTGAAATATGGATGTTCAAAGTTGAAATTTTTCGGTTTTTGGGGGCAATTGATCTTGCCTACAAGTGATTTTAAACATTTGATAGATTTTCTGTGTGATTCTGTTGGATGTTATTAGGGCTTTGAAATGTTATCTATTGCTGTGAGAAAAACCTTTTTTCATAAATTATTTTGTGAAATATGGATGTTCAAAGTTGAAATTTTTCGGTTTTTGGGGGCAATTGATCTTGCCTACAAGTGATTTTAAACTTTTGATAAATTTTCTGTAACTAGAAGACACCTCCAGGAATAAATGATAATTTATAAATCCAATCAAGCAATTAGTTCTTTCAAAATACATTTTTTAAATCTGTAAAAAAATCTATTTTTCAAAAAATTATTTTTAAAAAACTA
Source organism: Conomelus anceps (assembly GCA_948455865.1). NCBI lineage: Eukaryota > Metazoa > Arthropoda > Insecta > Hemiptera > Delphacidae > Conomelus > Conomelus anceps. The sequence continues at coordinate 14,136,649 of OX418221.1, forward strand.
TTAGATTGGAATAAAAATATGTCATTTTATTCCTCAAGGAGTCTTAGTTTAGGGAAATTTATCAAAAGTTTAAAATCACACCAATTGCCCGCAAAAACCAAAAAACGTCAACTTTGAACCCCAATATTTCACAAATAGTTGAAGAAAAAAATTTCCCCACAGCAATAGATAACATTTCAAAGCCCTAACAATAAATCAGGTAACTTCTAAAAAAATTATGACCAAAAACCCTGCGCACAGCCTTGAAATTTCAAACTATAATCTTGAAACATTCATTGTATTTTTGTATCAGTCTGTTAAATGGAAATTACATACTTTGGTGCAGACATAAAGTGTAGCTGCAATTTTGATTGGAAGTATTGGTCAAATCTGATTGGTCAATGTTGCGTCACAGTTAGAATATATATATATCAGTTCTATATATATGGTAACTGGGTGTACAAATGCAAAGGACTCTGCACCCCACACATAATAGTACAACACTTTTTCATATTAAGCTCATTGCATAGCTGTTACGACTGTTCACCAATAAATATAATGCGTCTGATTGATAAATAGTTTATATTGTAGTAATCTACACTTGAATGCAATTGTCATATGGCTTGAACTGGACGTGGCTGTGTGCTTGGGAGAATAGTGATAATTCAACTTAAGAGAGAAAAAGTGATAGGAGAAAGAGAGAGACAAAGAGAGAGTGAGAGATCAAGGGGATTTCAAACCAGCACATTGTGGTTTTCTTTCACAAGTCTTGCTGTAGCTGCTAGGTAATTGTTAAGGTATGTTTCAACATGAAGCGTATATTTTCTAGTATATTGGTACGCCTTATCCAATTTTAAATACTTATTAAATTATTTTTTGTGGGTTTCTGAATTTCGTAATTATCCTTGCAACCGTTCGAGTGATATTCAATTAGTTACAGTGTACGTGAGCTATTGTGTTTTGAATTGACAATCATTAGTGGTTTTTTATAATATTTTTTGTAGTTCTTTGCTATTGTAATTTGTTCTTGTGGAAGTTAGTACTTTATTGAGTGATGCAGTGTCTATTCAGTAGATATACAGGTGAATTTGCTAGATATTGTGTATAAAAATAATAATAATAAGCGTATGGCTTTTAATGGTGAGGAGACCCTTACAGGTAGTTCCACCTCGCCGTTTGAGCCATGTTACGGGGAACATGGTGGACCTACTATAAATATTATATATTGTGTATTATATAGGTATTTCTGAGAATTTTTGTGTAATGAATGCTGGTAGAGCCTATTCAAATTTGTAATCGATAGAAATTTGAAATTCTTCTTTATTTTGCTATTGGAAAAACACACATATTATAAACTATAATGGGAGATAAAGGAAAAATATTCTTTGATTTGTCATAAGCCTTTGAATAAGTTCAGGGTTGTGCACATAATTTTTATGTTATTTTAACGGATGTCTTCAAAGGCTTATTGAATTTTTTAATCATTATTATTTTTTTTTGTATAATATACTATTGCGTTTGGGTTTATTTTCTTTAATTGAATAATCAAATAATTAATGGAAAATAATTATAATAATTGTAATAATTAATAATAATAATTGTAATAATTAATAATATATATATCGGAAAATAATTTCCAATTTAATGATGATAAATATATTCAATCAATTACAACTTCCATAACCTTTAGTCTGTAGAACTTGCTGGGGGCCAGTAATTAGGCTAGAGTAATTTTCAATATATTCTACGAAATATGCAAAAGTAGCCGAACAAACTCAGGTTTTTGAGTTGGAAGTGGTTCAGTAACTTGGTTTTTTGTACAAATAGTCAAACATATAATGAAAAAGTAATTTTTCTGGTAAAATTTAAAAAAGTTTTAAATAACTTAAAGCAAACCCAAAACTCCTAGAATCGGGCTGTATTGAATCAAAACACACTATTCATGCATGGTTTTCTCCAACTGCTATTGTTTAGTGATTTGATTCATATAATCCTTGTTTTATGAAGTTTGGATGTACTGTTGTCTGTTATTGGGTTGTTAAACGTTTTTCCCCTTCAGTATTGACTACCTTACAAGTTTTGTGAGAAAAACTACTGGTTTGTACAATTGCAAGGTCAATCCACTTCAAACTTTAAAAAATTATAAGAAATTTTGCATATTTTTATGTATTTAATATAATACTTACAGTCTTCATATCACTCCTCGTTTGTCCCGTTGCTTTGAAAATAATTTTTTCTTTCCATCCATTTATTATTATTTTTTTGTACCTGATCCATAAAAACATGACTCTCCGCCCACCATTTTTAACAACGATAAATGGCCATCACTCTGTTAAGCCACAAGTTCTAACCTAACCTAGCCAATGGAGGGAAACCGTTTATAGTTTCCAAGAAGTCAGGTACAGCTTAAAACAGATAAATTACAAAGAGGATGTATCGCTCCTCCTTGCATATACGATAATTTAGTGCAAGTAGACTGACTGAGAGGCTGAGAGGTGCTCTCAAGCCGAAGAAGCAATAAATGACATTTTATTAGTTGGCCCAAGTTCGTTCAACCTCCACCAGAGTGCAGTCAACACTATTATTATTATTATTCTGTCGATAATCACTGTTGCGAAACGTCTGACAGTGTTCCCGCCAAGAATGGCATACGTCTGCTCATGCGTTGAACTTGGTATTTCAAAAATGCGCAATGTTTAACAGTTTGTACATATTATTAATTTTATGTTCAGTTTTAATGGGTATATCATCATAAGACATCACTCAATAACAAAAAGGCAAAGAATGTGTATTTCTCACGCATCCAATACGCAGAGTAAAATATAACCTCTTACTATGTACTACCTGAGAAGAAGGAGAAGAAGAAAAGAGAAAGACAAAATGAAAAAGAAAAAAGAAAGGAAGATGATAGGAGAGATTAGAGAAGTGTAAAATGTATAGGAAGGAGGAGAAAGAAACAGAAGAAGATAAGGAGATAAAGAACAAGTAGGTTTTATCGGTTTGAAAAAGAAGAAGAAACAAGAAAAAGAAGGAAGATGAAGAACAAGTGGGTTTTGTCGATTTGACAAAGAAGAAGGAGTAGATGAACAATAATAGAAGAAGAAGAAGAACAAGTGGGTTTTGTCGATTTGACAAAGAAGAAGGAGTAGATGAACAATAATAGAAGAAGAAGAAAAATGAAAGTTATACAATAGGAGACAATAGATAAGTATAAAATGTATAGGAACAAGGAGAAAGAAGCAGAAGAAGATAGGGAGGAGCATAAAGAACAACTAGGTTTTGTCTATTTGAAAAAGAAGAAAAAAGAACAAATAATAGAAGAAAAGAGTAAAAAGAGAAGAAAAATAAGAACTCGATTTTATTCCACCTCTTAGTACCCCTATTATTTCTCTTTTTTCCCCCTATTATTGTTCCTGATATTTTTTTAAAATGTTCTATTACTCTGTTATAATAATAAACTATTATAATGGTGTTGTATTATATTATTATAGTGTTTACATTTTTTATACAACTCTTTCTTCATTTTTTTGCATTTGTAAATCAGTTTTTGACGTTTTGTTTCCTATGATTGTCTACCCAGCCCATTAATTAATTATTATTGTTGTGTATTACAAAAATTGAATGTTTTATGATAATCGACTATAATATCGCATATTGTATGTATTTATTGTAACTTTCTTTACTAAATTAAGTATTAAGTTATCACATGATGTATTTATTATAATTTTCTTCACTAAACTAAGTAGACTATCAAGTTATACTTTTGTAATTTTAAGCATGTACCTAAATAGACAAAAAAACCTTATTTAGAATTAGGTATTGGAAATTTTTGTTTATCGAAAATACAGATGACAAGTCTAGTTTTCATCAATAAGAGTGACAAATCCCATTACTGTATATAGTATACTAGCAGCTACACGTCCTTCGTACGGATTATGTTTAGAAATAAGACTAAATATGTTTCGGCTTTTTTGATAGCAACGATCATGAAGTTGTTGGCAGCTTAGTAAACAACTTAGAACGTAAACAATACAGTGACAGTTATCAGAGAGAATATTTGAGAACAGCTGATTGATATATCATCGTGAATTACGTGATTTGTTCTTATGTGGTAGTAATAGTGCTACCTGGCGAATTCCCAAGAGCCTAGCACAAACCGCACCTTCCTAAAATGTTAATTTTTGTTTTTGAAATTAGAAAATTTTGTTTTTTTTCAACAAAGAAATAATTGATGAAACATAAGATGAGCTTTGAATCACCAGTCATATGTTTCCTAAAAGACTGCAATGCTCCGACTATACAAGTCTGCAGACAGCGTAAATAACGCCGCGAAGGGCCCACCATTCAGATTAATTTGAGAACAGCTCAAATTAATTTGATAAATTACGTGATTTTTTCTTATGTAGTAATAAAACTTAGAAGAAATGTACCCAAAATCGCACACAATACTTGGTTTTTAAACGTTTATTATTCTGTTAAAAAAAAGTTGATTTAGTTTTTATAGCTAAAGACATTGTCAAAAAGGTTTGCAATACTGATAAATAACTTTAATCCCGATCGATGCTCTCGTTTTTCAGGAGAAGGCCGCGTAAAATGTATCCAAAATCGCACAATACTTGGTTTTTAAACGTTTATTACTCTGTTAAAAAAAAAAGTTAATTTAGTTTTTTATAGCTAAAGACATTGTCAATAATGTTTTCAATACTGTTAAAATAACTAAAATCCCGATCGATGCTCTCGTTTTTGGGGAGAAGGCCGCGTAAAATGCCGTCGGGGCCGTGACAGACAGACAGACAGACAGAAAGTGAGATAAGACTATTTTCGGCTTATTTAATGTATAAAACGTAAAAATAACCAAAAAATATACAATTCTGACAGAGAAAACTCTAATTTTATTTATATAGATTACTATAGTATAGTAATATTACAGCTAAGTGGATTGAGATTTATTGGAGTTGCAATGGTGTGTATACACCTCTACACTCTACAGTGATACCCACATCACTTTCTTACCTGTATCTCGTTTACACGTAGAGTGGCTGCAATAGTAGAATCGTCTAGTGAGTGGGTAATCTATGTAACATCTTCTCTGTATCTATTCCCTAGATCCCGAGACTAGTGAGCAACAGCTAATACTGAGGTGGTTATGCAACAATACGATTAGATGGAGGAGAGTGCTGTGGCATGGAGAGATTGAAGGAGCTGAGAATTTTGTGGGGAGGTGAGGTGTGGAGGGGGGTGGGGCAGCCTGACTCTTGTCATTGTGTTCAGAGCTGGCTGGACCCAATCAACTAGCATCTATTCTTCGCCACAGATTGCTTTTCCATTGTTGAATAGTGGACGCATTGTTGGATGTGGTGTCGAAGAGGGGGGCGATGGTGTAGGGGTTTGATTCGGTTGTTTTAGGTGTGGAGTATAGTGAAGCTGACATATTGGTCTTTTTACTGTGCGAGTGTGTGTGTGTTGTATCCAGGATGTTCGCTGATACACCTGGGAGAGATGTTAGGATGATGATTTTGGTTTTAATAAATAATAAATAATAAATAATAAATAATAAATAATAAATAATAAATAATAAATAATAAATAATAAATAATAAATAATAAATAATAAATAATAAATAATAAATAATAAATAATAAATAATAAATAATAAATAATAAATAATAAATAATAAATAATAAATAATAAATAATAAATAATAAATAATAAATAATAAATAATAAATAATAAATAATAAATAATAAATAATAAATAATAAATAATAAATAATAAATAATAAATAATAAATAATAAATAATAAATAATAAATAATAAATAATAAATAATAAATAATAAATAATAAATAATAAATAATAAATAATAAATAATAAATAATAAATAATAAATAATAAATAATAAATAATAAATAATAAATAATAAATAATAAATAATAAATAATAAATAATAAATAATAAATAATAAATAATAAATAATAAATAATAAATAATAAATAATAAATAATAAATAATAAATAATAAATAATAAATAATAAATAATAAATAATAAATAATAAATAATAAATGATAAATGATAAATGATAAATGATAAATGATAAATGATAAATGATAAATGATAAATGATAAATGATAAATGATAAATGATAAATGATAAATGATAAATGATAAATGATAAATGATAAATGATAAATGATAAATGATAAATGATAAATGATAAATGATAAATGATAAATGATAAATGATAAATGATAAATGATAAATGATAAATGATAAATGATAAATGATAAATGATAAATGATAAATGATAAATGATAAATGATAAATGATAAATGATAAATGATAAATGATAAATGATAAATGATAAATGATAAATGATAAATGATAAATGATAAATGATAAATGATAAATGATAAATGATAAATGATAAATGATAAATGATAAATGATAGATAATAGATAATTGATAGATAATAGATAATTGATAGATAATAGATAATAAATGATAAATGATAAATGATAAATAATAAATAATAAATAACAAATAATAAATAATAGTAAATAGTAAATAGTAAATAATAGTAAATAATAGTAAATAATAGTAAATAATAGTAAATAATAGTAAATAGTAAATAATAGTAAATAGTAAATAGTGAATAGTAAATAGTAAATAGTAAATAGTAAATAGTAAATAATAGATTATAGATAATTAATCATAAATCATAAATAATAAATAATTAATGAACAATGAAAAATGAACAATGAACAATAAACAATAAACAATAAACAATAAACAATAAACAATAAACAATAAACAATAAACAATAAACAATAAACAATAAACAATAAACAATAAACAATAAACAATAAACAATAAACAATAAACAATAAACAATAAACAATAAACAATAAACAATAAACAATAAACAATAAACAATAAACAATAAACAATAAACAATAAACAATAAACAGTAAACAGTAAACAGTAAACAGTAAACAGTAAACAGTAAACAGTAAACAGTAAACAGTAAACAGTAAACAGTAAACAGTAAACAGTAATCAGTAAACAGTAAACAGTTAACAGTTAACAGTTAACAGTTAACAGTTAACAGTTAACAGTTAACAGTTAACAGTTAACAGTAAACAGTAAACAGTAAACAGTAAACAGTAAACAGTAAACATTAAGCATTAAGCATTAAGCATTAAGCATTAAACATTAAACAATAAACAAAACAGACAATAGACAATAGACAATAGATATAGATAATACATAATAGATAATACATAATAGATAATACATAATAGATAATAGATCATAATAATAATAATAATAATAATAATAATATCGTGTGACCTGGCTGGCTCAGGTCTGGTGTCAGAGTTATCAGGTCGCACCTGAATAAGTTCAGGGCCTCTGACGTGACTTAACGACTGTTTTTAGGCAGCCGGGACCGACAGCTTAACGTGTCCTCCGAAACACGGGAGTGGCCCGAGGTGAAAACTTTCGATCAGAACTGGGATCGAACCCGGGACCTTTGGGCTAGCAAACCAGCACTCAACCCACTCGGCTACGGCATCTCCACAATGGATCATAGATAATAGATAATAGATCATAGATAATAGATCATAGATAATAGATCATAGATAATAGATCATAGATAATAGATCATAGATAATAGATCATAGATAATAGATAATAGATCATAGATCATAGATCATAGATAATAAATAAATAATTTTATTTCTCAATAAACAACAACGGTACAACAATCTTCAACATACACAAAAGTACATAAGAAATGCATTGTAATATTCATTGAGAAAGTAGGCACTTCCGAGAATAGCCTATATGGGAGTTGCCATCAAAATATTAAATATTTGATATTTTTAGTGATATCAATAATATATTTAATGAACACAATATACAAGCAACAGAACTCAGAAGTCGAAAAAATAAAAAATAATCTAATATAAATTGAGAAGAAAAAATGAACTTAAATAATAAAATGTAATTATTAAATAGGAACTTATAATAAATAGAAAAATGAAAATGAAGATTGTTTAATGTTTTCCAACTTTTTTTTGGAGGATGAAGCTCACATAGGTATGAGACATGTGCGTGGGTAATGAATTGGATGATAGTGTCTGATGAGTTGGACCTACAGTTTTAGGTGGGTTAGAAGCACCGGGAAGTGATTTTACAGAAAAGAACAGAGTATTTTTTGCAGGCTAATCCGATCGGTCACTCTTACAAAGAGCGCCCAGGAGTTACGTAGCTTTTCTCTGATTGAACAGATACCTGCTAGAAGCTAGATACTCGGCTATCTCTTCCCTTTTTTTATATTTTATTATATACATATAATACTTATAATACTTATTATAAGAAGTAGAAGACCTATAAGAAGTAGAAGAAGGAGAAGAAGGAGAAGAAGAGGAAGAGGAGGAAGAAGAAGAAGAAGAGGAAAAGGAAGAGGAAGAGGAGGAAGAAAAAGAAGAAGACGAAGAAGAAGAAGAAGAGACGGAGGAGGACGAGTAGGAGGAGGAAGAAGAGGAAAACCAAAAACAAGAAAAGATAGGATAGAGAAGAAAATATGAAGACCTAGTTGGAGAAGAAAAAGAAAAAGGTGAAGAAGAGGAAAAACCAAAGAAGAAAAAACGAAGAAGAAAATATATGATGGAGAAAAAGAAAGTGAAGAATTAGTGGAAAAAGAAATAGAGGAAAATCAAAGAAGATCAAAAGCGGAGAGGAAAAGATAAGATGGAGGAAAAAAGAAATACTAGTGGAAGAAGAAGGAGGAGAAAAAGGAGATGATGATTGAGAAGAAGAGCAAGTAGAAGAAAAAAAATGAAGAACAAGTGAGAAAAGAAAAAGAAGGAGAGGAAAGCCAAAGAAGAAAACAATGAAGAACTAGTGGAAAAAAAGGAGAAAGGGAGATGTAGATTGAGAAGAAGAGCAAGTAGAGAAAAAGGAACTGAAGAACAAGTGGAAAAAGAAAAAGAAGGAGGAGAAGAAGAGGAAAGCCAAAGAAGAAGAAAAAATGAAGAAGTAGTGGAAGAAGAAGGAGAAGAAAAAGGAGAAAAGGGAGATGAAGATTGAGAAGAAATGCAAGTAGAGAAAAAGAAACTGAAAAAGAACAAGTGGAAGAAAAGAAAGAGGAGAAGGAGAGGAAATCCAAAGGAGAAAAAAAGGTGGAGTGGAGAAAAATGATGAACTGGTGGAAAAAGAAGGAGAAGGAGAAGTTCTACAGAAACAAAGAAGAAGTAACAAAAAGGAAAAGATAGGATGGAGAGAGAGGAAGTAGAATAATAATAATAATAATATCGTGTGACCTGGCTGGCTCAGGTCTGGTGTCAGAGTTATCAGGTCGCACCTGAATAAGTTCAGGGCCTCTGACGTGACTTAACGACTGTTTTTTAGGCAGCCGGGACCGACAGCTTAACGTGTCCTCCGAAACACGGGAGTGGCCCGAGGTAAAAACTTTCGGTCAGAACTGGGATCGAACCCGGGACCTTTGGGCTAGCAAACCAGCACTTAACCCACTCGGCTAGGAAGTAGAATGAAATGGTAGGGAGGAAGAGTTGGAGGAAAAAGATAAAGAGAAGGAGAATAAGAAGAAGAAGGATGCGGATTAGGAGAAATGGAAGAGTAAGAGAGAGGAAAAAAGAAAAAGGAGGAGGAATAGAAGATGAAGAAGGAAGAGGAGGAGGAAAGGAGAAATAAGAAGAAAGAGGAGGAGGAAAGGAGAAATAAGAAGAAAGAGAAGGAGGAGGAAAGGAGAAATAAGAAGAAAGAGAAGGAAGAAACGAGAAATAAGAAGAAAGAGAAGGAGGAGGAAAGGAGAAATAGGAAGAAAGAGGAGGAGGAGGAGGAAACGAGAAATAAGAAGTAAGAGGAGGAAGAAACGAGAAATAAGAAGAAAGAGAAGGAGGAGGAGGAGGAGGAGGTGGAGGAGGAGGAGGAGGAGGAGGAGGAGGAGGAAACGAGAAATAAGAAGAAAGAGAAGGAAGCGAGAAGAGGAAGAAGAAGAAGAAGAAAAGCGAAGCGAAGAATAAGAAGAAGAAGAGGGTCTAAAGAAGGAGGAGAAGTTAGTTTCGAGCATGAAGAGTGTGATAGAGAGTGGAAGAAGGAAGAAAGAGCAAAAGAAGCAATGAAGAGAAGTTGCTTGAAGTATGTAATTGCTACATTATCATTTGTGAGGCTCGCAAGTATCAATTTTTACCAATTCTCTGTCTGAAGTTTTCTACTACAGTACTACATGTACACTATACTGTACATAACAGGCGGTGAGTGAAACATGTGTATACTCTTGTAATGGCTTTTTACGAAAATACAGTCTCAACAAACCCGGCGTAATAAAACTGTGATCACTATACAGCTCCTCCCACCACTAAACTGTCTGGCCCGGCCCATGCCCATCCCAACTATAACATACCCACATATTTATATATGTGCGTGTACATTATAAAATGCAAGTTATATAATCACGCATGTTGAGGTATAAGCACCGAAGATTATAAGTACGCTGAACTGTAAATGTTGGATTAGATTTATGGCAGCGGGCAGATGAGCCTAGCTGCTGGCAAAGCCAACGTTTTACTGCCGATTTGAATTCGAAATGATTTACTGTCGTTATTATACGGATTATTTTTTGACGCCGGCTTAGAAATTGCGACACATCATCATGATGCTTGCTGATTTGCAATATGGCCGCCGGGGCCGGTGCAGTGACTGCTGCTACGCTTCCAGCGTCATGGCGCATATAGGCGTTGATTTGAAGTTAGGGTTGGGCCATATGGACGATAAGGAATCATGTACGCCAAAGGAGATATGGACACAACTTTATCTGGATTACATCAATAGCTTTTTTTGGAGGATGAAGCCCACATAGGTCTGAGACCTGTGCGTGGGTTATGAGTTGGATACCCAACGGGATCGGAGAACAGAGAACAGATTTTACAGGAGAGAACAGAGTCTTTTTTGCTGGCCAATCCAATCGGTCACCCTTACAAAGAGCGCCCAGGAGTTTCGCAGCTCTGATTGAACAGTGTAATGTCCTATTTTGCTCAATCAGGTGAATTGAACAAAATAATAACTCAACTGATTAGACGTACCAGATATATCTGATCGGAAGCTGAACCAAATTTAATGTACAATATGATAATTATTCAATTTAAGAAGAAGAAAGTAATATTTCTGGTTTGTCGAGCTTTTTAAAAACAGTTTAGTTCTTTATCTAGGTTTGAGGAGAAATGTGAATGAGCGCGAGAATTACAGTAAATCGCATATTTGAAAATTGTTTTAATAATTGATGAGCTGGACCTACAGTTTTAGGTGGGTTCCAAACCAAAATCCGAAAACCGAAATCTAAATGATCAGCCACATTTGATTTAGACCGTTTAGATTGGCCAGCAAAAAAGACACTGTTCTCTGCTGTAAAATCACTTCCCGGTGGTTCGGAACCCACCTAAAACTGTAGGTCCAACTCATCAATCACCATCATCCAACTCATTACCCACGCACAGGTCTCAGACCTATGTGGGCTTCATCCTCAAAAAAAAGAACCTCTTTATAACGAAATCGATCAAGTGATAAGATACCCCTTCGGGGTAGTCGAAAATTTTCAGGGGGTACGCGGGGCAGGTTAATGAAAAATTAAACCATTTTTTCCCGTTTCGCAATCACACAAGGTTATTATTTAATAATGAAATCTAATAAATTGAATTCTTTGTGGTCGATTTACTAGGAACCAACAAGTGCAATAGGTTTGTATAACTATTTCGCAGAAGTTCAGAGACAAGGTTAATGTTGGGGACGATTTAAGGTTTTACCTTGAGCCTAGCATTGATGAGCTATGTTAAGAAGCAAGCTCATACTTCCCATTTTTTTTTACTTTAATGGGTTTCAAATATGTTTCCAAATGTATTGTGTTTTTGATGTAAAAAGGTTTTTTAATTTAACCGTCACACCCCCCCCCTCCACCTCCTCACGGTAACAAGGGGGTACGCTAAATTTTAATTTTCCATTAGGAGGTACTGTAGTATTCATATAACTTGGCAGCGTGTAGAAGATGGGAGGACTTGCTAGATCTGAACTCAACTGCTGTCAAGTTATATGAAAACCGCAGTACAGTCCTTGAAAAAGATTGAGAACCCCTGATCTAGGAGAAATATTCGTTCTAGAGAGATATTTGTTATTGATTATTTATTTATGTATTTAGTCGTCTTCAAGATTTCAATGTCAAGGGTGAAGACACACTAGAATAAATATTTAACTTGAGAATCTCACTATTTAGAAGCTAGTTTTAATAATATATTTGTTGGATTTCTTGTTCCATAACGATTTGCGTTAGTTGTAAATTCAACGACTTGCAGTCAGTTTTATATTGTGAATATATAATAAATGTACTCAACTTCGGCCGAACGTTTTGAGGTATTGAATCTCATCTTCAAGGCTCGAAAACGTTCGGCCGAATGTGAGTCCATTAATTTATTATATATTCACAATATAAAACTGACTGCAAGTCGTTAAATTTTCAACAAAAAGTTAATACAGTAATACCTGTGTAAGGCGGAACTCCACCGGACTGAAAAAAATTTCCGTTTTGGCAGGTTTCCAAGAGAGTGATCATACTTGTACAGAGTACAAGAAGTAAGAAGTAAGAAGTAAGAAGTAAGTACAGAGTACTTACAGAGTGATCATACTGTACAAAATTCCTAGGGACCGGATGAAACATTCCGTGTCAGCAGGTTTCCGTCTCACAAGGGGTCCGTCTTAGACAGGTTTTACTGTAATATCGTATTTTTTATTAGGCCAAATCAGTTCAGCTCTAGTTTACTCGTGTAGATTGCTCTACGAGAGCCCTCAATTTCCATAAATATTTCCGTTAAAACAAACTCCAATAATGTTCTGGAACACCTTTATAAATCGATAAATAAAAATTTAAATAAATCTGTCCGCTTACCTTTCAATAGTAGTACAATCATTCAAATTATTTTCCAAGTCTGTGTTTATTTAGATGTTCAAACGTTGCGTGCTAGTAAACTGCCAATCGTAATAATAAAGTCCATTCCAACTGACTGAATTTAATTCTATACTGTAGTTAATCACACATTTTATTACGCCAATAACATGCTATTGCGTCTCATCCAAGAGAGACGTAATTTTCTGTAGTAGATGTCTTTCTGTAGTAAAAGAAGCCATTAAAAGAGAGAGTGGTACTTATTACTATGATTTAAATGATGTAAATATAATCTGAATCAAACTTTGAATTTTTACTAGCTCTCATAGATAGATAATATAGATTTTTAAAAAATGTGGTCAGATTGAGAAGCAAAAGAACGTATTTGCTACGAAAAGGTATAAAATTTGCTTCCGGGTATAAGGAGTTGATGAGAAGTCAAAACGCATCTTAAATGGAAGTTATTACCTATCTGGAAAAATATTTGTGCTATAACATAAATTTATGGCTTTTCACCTGTTATGTGGAACAAACATCTGTTTATATTTCAAATCATGCTGGAATTAGTATAGTAGTATTTTACGATCATTGATCAGCATCCTCCTCACTTTTAAGCGATTTGATTTAAATGAGAAACGTCCAATCTGGTTGATTGCATATTTTTATGTTGGATGTTGGAAGCATCCCAGGTATTTTTCAAGCTTTAATCAATAATTAATCGATTCCTCTAGTCATATTTATTGGTCGTTAGTCTAAAGATGTGGTATTTTGATTGGATGTTTCTCTATTGAAAAATTTCTGAGATTATCTCGTTAGGTGGTCTATTATACCAAATCAGAGAGAAAAGCTGCGTTCTCATAGGTCCTGTTTGTAACGGTGACCGATTAGATCGGCCAGCAAAAAAGACACTGTTCTCTGCTGTAAAATCACTTCCCGGTGGTTCGGAACCCACCTAAAACTGTAGGTCCAACTCATCAATCATCATCATCCAACTCATTACCCACGCACAGGTCTCAGACCTATGTGGGCTTCATCCTAAAAAAAAAATATCAATTGGTAGAAATGCTGGAACTACATTCGTCATGATAGACCCATTTCATGCCAAATCAACACACTTTTTCACCATGGCAGATTTTGATGTATGTCGGTACACTTAGGTTGGTGATGAGATTAAAGATGAGGTACAGTTGGTTATGAGACTAAAAAATACATATTAGATTTTTTCCCAATCCGTTTTTGACTACAGCCATTCAAAATATTATTAAAGATTGGAAATGGGACAGATTTTAAAATGCTCTGGCAGCTTGCCAGTTGTACAGTAGGATTACTATGAAATGGAACATGAGCAGAAGCGTTGACGACCAATGCGCATGCGCCACGAGTCCCATTACCCTTTACCAACCCTGTGTCCCTTTGACTTAGGCCACGCCTCCCTGTGCAAAGTGATCCATGTCATAATAATTCTACTGTAAGCAATATTATTTTGCCACTTTCTTTTTTATCTGTCCAGTAATATGCAACACAATAAGGATTGTAATAACGTTTTCTTCAAAATTGATTTTTTTTTAAATGTACATTTTTTTAAATTTGTAATTTTTGATAAGTGTTGATACTTTTCTTTTGCTAAATAGAAAAAAAAGATTTTGGTTACATTTACCAAAGAAGCAAGAGCTTGATTATCTGATAATTTTAAATAAGCCTGAAGGTCCTATGAAAGGTCAGAGCCTATTGCACAGAAATTCATGAGAAAATACATTTCAGTGATGGCATTCAAAACCAATATGAGCTTATCATTTTTCAAAATCAATAAAATTGTCCAATTGACAGAAATTTTGAAGAAACTGTTGCAAAGAAATTCAATACAGTTTAAAGTTTAAAGTCATGGAGCCATATCAAAGTCGTAATAAATAGTAAACATATTAATTTGTTTAAAAAATAAGTAAATAAGTGTAATATATGAAATAATTTATTATTATGTTTCGTGCGCTATTTTAGACTAAAGATATCTTCAATTTGATTTATTCAGTTTCCAATTGCTACACTATCAGGTACTATGATCATTTAGTGTTATATTTTTGAAGAGTGTTTTTAGCTTCAGTAGATTTTGTACCTGCATTTGTATCTGCACTTTTTAAAAGTTGTTCTATTGTTCCTTGTTGAGGAAGCATGCGGAAACTTATATTTCTATAAAATATTGTCAATAAATTAATGAAATTAAAAAGAGTGATATTAACCAAAATCTTGACATACACGATTAATACAAAAAGCCGAAGAGATTATCATTTGGTGAGTCACAATAGTAGCTTATTCAAACAAAAACCTAGTTATGTTGGTTGGAAACTCTACAACAAGCTACCACAGTTTTTAAAGAGTCTTCAAAATATAGAAATATTTAAAAAACAATTGAAAAAATTTGTAGTGGCGTAGGTGATATTGTGGAAGGTATCGATAATGGATAATAAAACGAAATTGTCACAACCACATTTATTTAAAAAAATATTGAGAAACTAGTTTTGGTTGTTATAGTACCATTAACTAGTTTCTCAATATGTTTTTAATAAATGTGGTTGTGACAATTTCGTCTTATTATTCATGAAAAAATGTTTAGTTGGTAAAGCTTTTAATAGTGAACAAGAGTTCCTTTCACATTAAGATTAAGCCTCACCTCAACTAATTAATATAGTAATTATGGTAACTAGTGTTTAAGATAGTATAATTGTTAATCTGACTTCTTAACTGGAGTCTCCAAGACTTATATAAGAAAACAATAATAAAAAAATGCACTGCTCAAAGAAATCGATCAGCTAAGAATTAAATACAAAACACTACAGATGCATTTCTAATCTCTTACCTATGAGTGCAGATTCGTTCAATTTTTAATTATTTCCCTCTCACCTTTTCTACGATGAGTGCTTACTTGAGATTATTTCTTACTTTTAACTACAATCTCAATTCAGACAACCTCATGTACTAGCTGTTTCATAAGCATTCTTTCTAGCTATTACCTAGCCACTAATAAGATATTACACTTTTTGAGTGCATAGCTGCATTGACTTTCAGCGCTTGTGTAAAAACATAATCAGAATGGCAATTAAACATGTAACTTGGCTGGATAAGCATCCAGCTCCGGCTTCCATATAATCCGAGCAATCTTTTTTGCGAGAATTATTGCAAAAACTTGATTGTATCTAGGTTTATGGCGGGGGGGGGGGCGGCAGACACACAGTAGTTGGCATTGCAAAACATTAACTGTCCGGTGTAAATCAAATCGTAATTAAATTCAACTGCAAATTGAATTTATACTGTGACGCCTTCCAGTAGCTAACCTAACCTAACTTCCTTGCGGCCCTGCCTTTTACCAGTGAAATGCTTTATCGCACCGATACTATTCAAAGATCAAACGATTTTGTGTTTCATTGTTCTGTTATAACTGTAGCAATATAATTGTCCATATTTTACATAATAGTAGTCTACTTCCTGGATACGGTACTCGTTTTTCTATGAAACTGCTTCAAACTATCACTATTTTCACTCATAAGGTTATTAGTTAAGCTTCATTTATTGTAATTGATTATTCATGTTATTCATTGTTATTTATATGGTTTTTTTTTTGTTTTTGAATTTATTGCCAATTGTAGCCCACAAATTATGATGCTCTGCAGCTGGGTTGGAATCAACTTCCTCAATCTTTTACCATCATACCAATTAAATGCTATTACCTATTCCTATTTTACTAACCCCTTCACATATTTTCTATTTTTTATTTATTCATATACATGTCATAGGCTATACATTGGTCAGCATTGACAATAGTCACACAAGTTAACCTAATCAACAATACATAAAATAGAATCTAACATTACAAACACATAAGCTCATTAAACAAACAATTCATTAACTAGAGTAGCAAAATCACAGTCAATTTTAAAATAATGGTCAACAATGAAACACAATCATGTAATATTAGCATTAGTTAAAAAAATAGCCTATGATTGTTACATAGTATAGTCAAAACGTTTTATTCAATAATCAGTTCATATAGTTAATTGATTAGAGCCTGCCAACTATAGGGGCATTCATTTATCAACCAGTCCTTAAGCCTACTTCTGAAAATGCTAACTGATTGCGCTTCCTTCAACTGGGTTGGCAACGAGTTGAAAACTTTTTTACCCATATGCTCAGTGCTCAATTTGTAAACATTCTTATAGCATTCCTGGACCTAGTATAGTGACTGTGGATATTTTAGAGGCATAATTTGTCACACTTTGTGTCTTATATTTAACTCTTCATTTTCTTTGATTTACTGTCTTTCTCCTCATTAGATGCTGACTCTGCTATTCTGCTTGTATGAATGAATTATTTTTTCATTTATTTATTGTGACAAAATGTCTATGAAAGTGAAGCACAACGGACTCAAAGTCCAAAACTGCTCTCTTCACAAATTTTGAATATGTTATATTGTCCAAAACATTGAGGTTAGCACACACTAAAAATTTAGATTTGCTAAAACACTTCTTTTGTAGATTCTTTTTCACTTAACGACTATCAATTTAAAAGTTTACTCGAAACAAAACACTAAAAACAGTTTAAAATAGTTTATAATATTAAATTTTGATAAAAACTTGAAAGTTCATAAAAAATCTTCAAACTCTAAAACTCTTTAAATTCATAGAATATGAGTGGTTCAAGTTTATTTTTAGTTTTTTTTTTTAATGTCACGCCCGTTCCTGCTGAGAGTTGATATAAACTTTATAAAATTGCAAAAATTACAAATTATTACATCAGGAATCGAAATAACATGATTTTTTGTGCAAACATAGTTTCCTGATAATTTTTTTGATATCCATATATATTAAAAAATATTCATTTCTAAAGTCACATTTCAGTGACTCCAAATGTTTTTGAATCTTTTTCAAGGCTCCAATTCTTGAATTTTTCGTCTCTGGGATTCTGGTGGGGTGGTGGGGATCTATCCCCCTGACACCCCATAATTATACCTATGCCATTGACTAGTTCACACACACCATGCATTTGTTATATGTTTTTTTAAATTTCCTTGAAATCCCCTACTGATGTATTCTGTTTATTACAGTGTGATATTTATCTCTAAAAATCTAGCCTAAAAACGAAAAAATATTAAGGAATAATGTATAAACGAGAATGGGCTAATAATAAATTTTAAAACCATTTTGCTTTTGAGTTATCAAATGGTTTTCTTTCGAGTTTTGTAATATTCAGGTGTAGGAGTACTTAGCTACAGTTGGAACTATAGAGCTACAGTTGGAACCACATTACACTTACGATTGTACAGAGCTACAGTAGCACTTTTAATTCCAGGGCCATCATTTATGGAAGACAGTAGTATCTGTCAGTTAACTGTTACAAAAAAATTATTGTAGCCCACCTGAGACTACGGTCTTGAAACTCTCTTTAATATTAAATTTTAAACATTTAAACTTTTTTTAATTTTCAACAGAAACCCTTATTATGAAAACCGAAAAGTCCGTCACTATAAATCTGCACTCTGACACAACTAATACAAAATCTATCTACCTTTTTACTCTCATCAAACTCATAAATCAATGTCTTAGGTCCTAGCTTTCCTCCCAACAAACGTGTAAACTCTGACAGGAATATTCTAACAACAGCAAGTTCGCCCATGGAAACATAGAGGGCGTAACTTGCAGCATCAACCAAGCATTATTCGAGTAACTATAGAAGACACAATTTTGCATAATTCATGTGCATTGCATTTGAGTTGCATAGTCATTGCATCGCAGCACTACAATTTAGAATAATTCAAATTCATAGCTGCTAACCGTCGAACTGGAAATGGCGCGTTTTTGGAGCGATCTGGCGGAGATGCGTGTAAACACTGTTTTTCGAACCTAACCTCACTCTTTTCTCCAATTCTCCCATACATACATAACATCACTTCTTTCAAGTGATCGGTTCGATTGTATCACTGGTCACGATATCGACTGCGATCGCAAGCAATTCAAGTTCAATGATACTGCATTACCATAATTTATTTATTCCAGCATGAGGCTGGCGAATAAGGAAGTAGGTACCAACACTGTTTTGTATGGCGCATGATCTACAGATCGGATGTTGTAGTTGGTACCTACAATAGAAATAGAACGTAGGAGCGTTGGTTGGAATGCTTATATTAAGTACAGTACTTTTAAAATGCTTGATTTTTTTAATTCACTTGGACAATTCAATAGGGAAAAAATTGTTTGAGGAGGTAAGATTCGAGACCCAAAGAAAAACTAAACATAGCCTGTATAGCTTTTATTGTTTAGACCTAAGGATAGGTAATCGTATAGGATGGTTGTGATGTAAGCACCAAAAGGTTAATGGATGAATAAGAGAATGATAAAAAAATTATAGACTACTAGAAATAATAATAATAATAATACTACTAGACTACTAGAAATAATAATACTTGAGGAAAATACTACATAGGACAGTCCAATTGTACTATGGGAAGAGTCAAATATTTTTTATCGTGAACCTTCTTCATTTAAGCTAGTAAGTTTATTACTCTTATTACCTACTTATAACATTTACAAAAAAGTATTATTACAATTTAGCAGGCAAAAGAATCATTATATATTTGAATTATCAGATAAATTAAATATAGCAGTGGTTTTTCATACCATAGCCTTTGTAAGTGTTCACCAAAACTCATTGAGTACCAATTGGTAATAGAAATTATTCAAAGAAAATGAGAAAAAACCTGCATTATTCATAGCCCAGTACGCTAAGTTTCTTCTTTACAGGCATTTCTATTTCTATGCTAAACTGCATCCATACTACAATTGAAGAGCAATTGTTACTCAAATTGAATAGGAAATTAATGCACAAAAATTTACTCAGAGATTAATTTTATTAAAAATACTCAACTATTTAACAAGTTTTTTTTTATTGCGGATAATGCCCACATGAGTCTGGAGACTTGTGCGTGGGTAATGAGGTGAATGCGTGAATGATGAGAAACATTCATGGCTGAATGAGATTCGAACCCGAGGCTGCAGGAAACGAAGCCAGCCAGAGCCTTATCTTATCACAGACAAGCGCTGCCAGTTGAGATTTCTATGTTTTAACAATTCAAAATTATTTAAACTATAAGAATGGAATTATTCAATTTTAAATCCTTAATTCAAATATATGAATTATTGAGTTTATTTTCACGTGAATGGAACTTGAATAATGTTCTCCAAAATAATAATAATCTGAAATGGTGTGGAAAGTGAGATGATTATCGTTGGAAATACAGTTTTACTAAACAATGTTTTATTAAACTTGATTGATGTACCTGAAATGAATAGTGAAGTATTAAAACATTTTTTCCCAGTACAGAACCTTAAAACGCTGAAGAGTTGAAGGGAACAAGGAATGATCAAACAAGAAACAATTACATTGTTGTAATGAGTGTGAGAGAAAGAGGGAGTGAGAGAGAGAGAGAGTGAGAAAGTGTGAGATTATGTTAACGAGGGCGGTGGCAAGGATTTGTGAATTACGAGTTGTTGCCTCAAAAATGGGCGGTGAAACGTTTTTATTCAGTAGAAAATGCTTATTTCCGCTGAAAGCATTGCAGACAAACTTTATCGAAAGTGAACGCCCATTCAATTTTGTTTCCCAAGCCAACAACAAAAACTATAAACAATGATGAGCCTGAATTATTTGCATCTGCGATGAATCCTACTTGAATGCTCCAAGTTACATAACCGATTGTTTGTAATTTTTTTGTAGATAACGTCTTGGAGACTCCAGTTAAGGAGTGTATAAGACAAGTCAGATCAACAATTATACTCTTATACACTAGTTATCATAATTACTTTATCAATTAGATGGGGTGAGGCTTAATTTTGATGTGAAAGGAACTCTTGAACACTATATATAAAAAGCTTTATCAACTAAATATTTTTTCAATTGTTTTTTAAATATTTCTAAATTTCAAGACTCTTCAAAAACTGCGGTAGCTTGTTGTAAAGTTCCTACCAATATAACTAGGGGCTGGTGGTGGGGGTGATGATAATTATATCTATATTATATAAATCTTAATGGAATGGAGCGAGTAAAATATTGAAAAACTTTTGTATAACAAACTAATGTATAACAAACAAATAATGACGACCTCAGCGTCATGTAAAGAATTCATACACAATCATGTTTTAAGAGAATTAAAAATACCGTAACTAGCATTTTATGGTCACGGTCACAAAATTGAAAAAATGAGAAGGGTGAGTGTAATTGATATAGTAATTATTGTAACTAGTGTATAAGATAGTATAATTGTTAATCTGACTTGTCTTATACTCCAAGAGACTCCAAGACGTAATCTACAAAAAATTGCAGTGTTGCTAGCCATACAGTTCAACTGTTTAAAAAGAGAAGTGCACAAATAACCTGCGTTTTTTGATGCTGGGTAATTGGCTTCTGCAATATTGATACAGAACTGTTCTGTTGCTTAAGCTTGTGCTATGTCAGCATCATAGTAAAAAATAATAATACGCGCATGGCTTTTAATGTTTTTTTTTTTTTTTTTTTTTGTAGATTACGTCTTGGAGACTCCAGTTAAGGAGTATAAGACAAGTCAGATCAACAATATTATACACTAGATACCATAATTACTTCAATTAGTTGAGGTGAGGCTTAATTTTCATGTGAAAGGAACTCTTGTACACTATAAAAAGCTTTATCAACTAAATATTTCTTCAATTGATTTTTAAATATTTCTATATTTTCAAGACTCTTCAAAAACTGCGGTATCTTGTTGTAGAATTTCCTACCAATATAACTAGGTTTTTGTTTGAATAGGCTACTATTGTGACTCACCAAGTGATAATCTCCTCGGCTTCTTGTATTATAATCATGTACATCAAGATTTTGGTTAATATCATTCGTTTTTACATATAGAGTAGCTTCATACACATATAAGCAGGGTACAGTTAGGAGACCAAGTCTCTTGAACAACGGCCTACATGAATCTAATCTATTTACTCTTTCTATACACCTAACCGCTTTCTTTTGGATCTTAAACACCCTATCAAGATTTTGTTTTGATGAATTACCCCATACTAAGATAGCATACCTAATATGTGACAGTAAGAGCCCATGGTAAGCTGTAAAAAGTAACTTTTTGTCATTCAATCTAGCGAGCTGTCGCAGGACAAATACCCCAGATGAAATTTTACTACATATTTTCTCAATGTATGGAGTCCAGGTCAATCGTCTATCCAACGTAACTCCTAGAAATGCAATTTCTTCTTCCTGGTCTAATTGATTATCGTTTACAAACACGTTTATAGCCCTATCTTCATTTAAATTATGTTTGTTTTTGAATTGAAGGTATTGGCATTTTTTACTATTTATAGTTAATTTCAACTGGTTTAAAAATTGGACAATGGACTGCACACCTATATGGGCACTTATTTCTAAATTATCTAGAATGGAATTGCTGAAAATGAGTGATGTATCATCAGCAAATAAGAGGGCTCTACCACTAATTAATTCTTTAGGTAAACGGTTGACATATAACAAAAAAAGCAATGGACCTAGTATTGACCCCTGAGGCACTCCAGCTTGCACCTCTAATTTATTAGATTTATTCTTTACTATACTATTACCAACTACTGTAGTTAGTTCTACACATTGTTTTCTCCCAATAAGATATGATTCAAACCATTTCAGTTCAACCCCATTTACACCTACATTTTGCAGTATTTCCAATAAAGTTCTATGATTAACACAATCAAATGCCTTTGACAGATCTAAGAAGATTTCAGTAGCTTTATCACCTGAATCTAATATATCTATTATTTTTTCAACTAGAGAAACTATGGCTGTTTTTGTTGATCTCCCTTTCTGGAAGCCATGCTGTTCATCACAGATAAAGTTAGCTTCTTGAAGGTGCAGAAGTAACCTATTTAGAACTACTCTTTCAAAAATTTTACTTATTACATTTAAAATACTAATGGGCCTATAGTTTTCTACCTTTTCTCTATCGCCACTTTTGAAGATTGGCAAGATCTTCCCCTCTTTTAAATTATCTGGAAAAACACCTTGTTCTAATGAATGATTGATCAGATGAATCAAAGGGTCTAACAATTGATCTTTACATTCTTTCAGAATTTTACTGGATACCCCATCCATTCCTACAGTTTTTTTATTATTTAAACTATCAATGATATTTGACAACTCGTCTTGGCATACTGGGTGGAATTTTAATTCGTTCTGAATCCCCTCAGTATTCCTCATGTTTGCATCACTAATACCTGTATTAAGAGATTTTTGAAGATCCTTAGCAACCAGTTGATAATATCTGTTAAAGAAATTACAAATGTCTACACTATCATCAATATATTTTTTATTTTCGTTAATTATTCTGGGGACACTAGTATAAGCATCTACATGAGCTACTTGCCTATTTTTGTTTATTACATCCCACACTGCTGTGTTAAAGTACACACTATTATTCAAAATTTCAGCTGTTTTCTTACATTTCGCTCTTTTCACTTTTTTCATATAGTTTTTCTTTAGAGCTTTGTAATTATCTTCACTTAACATATTTCTAGATAGTTTGAATTCATCATATGCATCTTTAACCCTATTTCTTTCTGCAAGGATATCATCAGTTATCCACTCTTCAATCTTGTCTAATTTGTTCTTTACAGGGACTTTTTTAACTGGACAACTCATAGTAATATGAAACCTTAAAATATTAATGAAACTATCATATTTGTCATTTAAACTATTGCTATTGTAAACCCTACTCCAGTTTTCTTGTAGCAGATTCTGCTTCAAACAATCGATATTCCCCTGTTCACATTGTTGAATTTCTTTCATTACTCTAGGAGAGGACATCCTTAAGGGTAGTCTCACCTCGCTGTTTAGCATCATAGTGACGTATCATGTATCAGGTGCTATGAGTTTCCTGCATTTAACTAATTTTACAAAAATGTTGAAATTCAAGTATTAATTTTGAAAAAGGTGAATAGAAAACTAGAAATTGGGCTTTGGGGTGCACTGAATTGAGTTTAGAAGTCTTGTGTCAAATTTAGTGTTCCAAAACGTTGCCGTTTTTGTGAAATCCGTAAGATCACAGCACACACACACACACACACACACACACACACACACACACACACACACACACACACACACTCACACCTCTCTTATAGTCACTCTTATTACATAGATGGAAATGAAAGAGCTGACAAGTCTTTTGAATCTGGTTCCATAACAATAAGTAAAGAGGGTATGTCTCTACAAAAAAAAGGACAGTTTTGGTTCAGAACCAACCTAAAACTGTAGGTCCAGCTCATCAATCACAATCATCCAACTCATTACCCACGCACAGGTCTTAGACCTATGTGGGCTTCACCCTCCAGAAAAAAAGTTGCAAAACTATTTTATTTTTCAATTTTGTTGAGCAAATTTTTATTGTGAGCCACTCTGTGAAAATGTTGTTCTTTTGTTTTGATTGACAATCAATAATATTTATCTCAAAAATTAAAGATGTTAGAGCTTATCGTCTTCAGTATAAACAGTGTACAGCCCGCGGGCCGCTTAACGCAGTTGGTTGGGGCGTCGCAACTTCAGTTTGCTATCGTTTCAGCGGTCGTGGGTTCGAATCCCGCTACTCCGTCTGTCATCTATATGCGTTATCATTCACCTCATTACAAGTCTCAGACCCTTGTGGGCATCATCGGCAATAAAAATTTACTTGTATGAAATAATTTTTAGTTAATTATTATTTGTATTTTATTACTCTTCAAGTTCAGTGTTAATTAGAAGGATAAAAATTTATGTATTATTCACTGTAGCCCGCCATAGTAAGGTGGGCTCCTTCCCCAAGCTCGAGCTTGCTCTTTTGGGGGAGTAATTCCTACATTTTCAGTTGTTTTTTTTTATATGACAGTGTTTTATGTTTATTTTCTTGTATTGTATTTTATAATGTTTTTTTCCTACAACTGCTCGTAAAGTAGTTCTTTACGAACTGAAAACTAATTGTAAAATACCTCTTTACTGCTCTGCAAGCGGTAAAGTACTTTACGCTCGCCAGCTGTTTTCTTTACGCTTCTGTTTTGATTTTGATGCCTTCTCATTGGTGGATCACGGAATCCGTGAAATTCACATAACCTCAAAATGGCGAACGCTAACCAAATCCGCGCATGGTCTGTGATGTTGCAAACTACAAGCTTTTATTGTGTTGGAATCCAGAACTGCAGTTTTAGGAAAAATATTGTATGCAATTCGCGCGTGAAGCTTCTTTATCGCTCTCGCAAAATTACTGCGCTCCGCTATGCGTCGCGCAGTAAATGTTTTGGCTCGAGCGATAAAGTCGCGCTTCACGCTCTTAATACATAAATAACTATTTTTCTATGAGGAATAAATGATATAAAAATATATATATATGTTGCTCAATCATACTGACCAATCATATAGTCATACTGACAATGCTCAATCATATGAGCATTTTTAATGAATGACACAAGAGTAGCCTATGGTTCACTGACCATTGCAATACTAACTCATTATTACAATTCCTAACACGTACAATGAAACAGCGTTACGGTAGATTGGAGAAATTCCAATGCAGCACGTAACTACTAAGGGAATGAATCATACTCATGAATATTACCACAATATTCCTTCCCTTCCATCAGTCATACTCACCCATGCAAATAAAATATTAATTTCAAGTTCTGAGAATCGAGTCGTATTATGAATAAGACTTTGTATGTTGTCACAACCATATTTATTATTGGGATAAAGGTACTATAGCTTTGGTAGTTACACTACGGGTTAAGTATGTTATGTGGAAAAAGGGCTCTTATGCCTCATTTTCGCCCACAGCACTCAGTATTGAAAAGTGAAATAATAAAGACAAACTATTCATCTTTCTTTTCACTCTCAATTCCAATAAAACAAAAACTAGAATCAAATAAAATTTATTAAATCAAAATATGATAACTACAATTTTTATAGCATAACTTAATACAGAATGTTTGTTTTTGAATATTCTCTTGATAATAGAAACCCACCATAAAACTATGTGTTTATAGCATATAAAATAATGGAGATTATCAAACAGCCACGCAAATCCCTCATGAGATTATTATATTGGCCAACAGCCTCTAATTGGCTGAATTCTGAATTGGACTGAATTAGGATTGGTTGTGGCTGAGACAAGACACACCCACTAGTAGCAAGGGGAGGAGCCTACAAATAACCGGAATGTGAACAACAATCATGAACAGAACAAAAATAATCAGTTTGACAATAAACGCTAAATTATTGAAAACAACAGGAAAAATTGGTTTAAAAGTGGAAAAATGATAACGGTTGAACGGAATCCGAATAATTATTTGTACAGTGTCACTTAAACAAAGTTACTGGAGCTACAGCGCTGTGTGAGCCCTGGCCGCCATCACAAAAAGCCTCCATCCTTCCCTAACCATTAACCAACTTCTATTCTAATACAATCCTTATTGATTTCCTCCTCATATAAATCCTTTCCAAATATACATCCTTTTTTATTCTCTCTCCACACGGCGGCTCTGGTAGCGCAGTTGGTTGGAGCGCTTGTCTGTGATAAGATAAGGCTCTGGCTGACTTCGTTTCCTACAGCCTTGGGTTCGAATCTCATTCAGCTATGGATGTTTCTCATCATTCACCCAATCACCTCATTAACCACGCACAAGTCTCCAGAATCATGTGGGCATCATCCACAATAAAAAAATGTATATGTAGTAAATTAACAATAACAATAACAACAGCTATAGACAACAGTTTTAGGGAAGATATAAATATATATTAAATGTCTTATGATAAACTGCTGAGCTTCAATAAATAATGAAAACATTGCAACAATGAAGAAAATAAAAATATATGCGTCCTGTAGACTCATTCCCGCGCACAGGCAACAATGCCTATGCGGGAATTTATATTTCATATATTATATATATATAGAAGAGAAAGGATTTAATGTATGCTTATGATTTTTTCTTATGTTCTGGTACTATTTTGATTATTTTATTTCCGCATATTGTACAGTGTATATTTTATGGAAATAAAGATTATTTGGTTGATGAAATAATTGCAAAAGTAAAAAAGGTTCATAGCCAAAATACAAAAAATACCTAGTAGTACAATAGATCATGGGATTTCCATTATTGCAAAATAGTTCCACTTAAAGAGTAAATCCTAATTAGAAAAGGTTACTATTTTTATGTTTAGAAGTGAATTAAAATTCATTAAAAACAATCAAAAAACATACAGAATATAAATTATAATCTTTTCTACTTTTTTCTGTATTGTGGTCTAATGAGTTGAGTAGGATATAAAGGGGGATTCTGGGGCAACCTTGACCTTGACTTGACCTTGAACCCTGCAACCCCCCCCTCACCACCCCGCTCCTAAGTCGGCTATTTTTGGCGTGGTCACTCCCCTCCCCCTCATAAGTCGACCATTAATGAAGCCCCCCCCCCCCCCTCCGAGGTTATTTTGGGCAATGGGAGATGTGCAAGAGAAGGAGCGTGTGAAGAGAAGAGAAGGAGTAGGTGGTGAACGAAAAGGAGGAGGAGGATTACACTATTTATAGCATGTGCGTGGAGGAAGCAATCGTTTCCTCTCATGACCAAAATAACCTCGGAGGGGGGGGGGGGCTTCATTAATGGTCGACTTAGGAGGGGGAGGGGAGTGACCACGCCAAAAATAGCCGACTTAGGAGCGAGGTGGTGAGGGGGGGGTTGCAGGGTTCAAGGTCAAGTCAAGGTCAAGGTTGCCCCAGAATCCCCCTTTATATCCTACTGAGTTGATCCCTGGATTTTCGGTGCGGGAGCGGGCGGCAGTAGTAGGAAGCCAACTGCGCATGCTCTATTCATGCTTTACTCCTAATTTGAAAACTACGGCCAGAGACAAACAGGTTTTCTGTGTTTCAACTAGCCTGCATATGTAATTGCAACGCACAGTAGCAAAGAGTTGGAGGAGAAGGGAAAGAATTGGCCAGGGATCAACTCGTCAGACCCCAACTGTATAATAATTGTGATCCAGTTTTGGAAGTTACGAAGCTTCATATTGCAAATTATTACGAGTGTGTTTGTCATTAAAGTGTGTTATAATATCATCATGTAGTGCTCCAGTTGCCGTCTCTTCAATAGCCTATACTGTTTAACGATGTCGTTTTTTGCTGTTCAAATTGAATTTCGCAGCAGAAATTGCAATTACAAATGAAGCTGAAAAAGTAGTGTAGCTGTTGTTGAACGTCAAATAATGTGGCTGGATTCACAGGTCTAGAAATAGAACAACAAATGTTGTAACTGACGTAACAGCGTGATAGACAGAGCGCGCTTACGTGTGATTGAAGCTGAACACGCGACAGAGTAGAGGAGAAGAATGAGAAGAAAAGTCAGAAAGATACAGATTGACAGAGAGGGAATGAGTGAGAGGCTGTGGCAGATCTGGAGCAAACGTAAACTGCGATACTAAACTTGCAACAATGGAATGAAAGTGATTTGAGTTTCAGCCGTTGAGGTATGTGAAGTGGAAACAAGGTTAGTACGTTCACTGACTGGTAATTGGAATTAAATTGTGCATTAACATCTATGAGATGCTTTTTTTAGGATTCTTATGTTTTACACTTCGTTTGTTGCCAAACTCAGTTCAGTTATCGTTATTTGGTCACTTCAATCATCAATCATATATTGGGTGAACATTTATAATAGGAAAACGATAGAACTGAAGGGAAGCTTTGATACCTTGTCAATTTTGTTTGATATTGATACATATTTGAATCTTGTAGCTTCGATACAAAAGTCAATATTGATACTAGATCCAATAGTGAGCTCGTATGATCAATGATCATTGCCGCTCGTATTACTTGCTGCTCCTTTATGCCTTGAGTTGTAACCAATTCGATGTCAAGAGTTAGATTTCGTAGCTATGCTCTAGTTTCTAGTTCCGATGCTCCACTGTACAAGCAAGCACCTATTAGGAAAAAACAGTGTGTGCACAGTGGACCGTCCAATCTTTTTTTTTTTTTTTTTTTTTTTTTTTTTTTTTGAGGATGAAGCTCACATAGGTCCGAGACCTGTGCGTGGGTAATGAATTTGGAAGATGGTGGTGATTGATGAGTTGGACCTTCAGTTTTAGGTGGGTTCCGAACCACCGGGAAGTGATTTTACAGCAGAGAACAGTGTCTTTTTGCTGGACAATCTGATCGCTCACCCAGAGCGCCCAGGAGTTTCATAGCTTATCACTGATTCAACAGATACCTGCTACGGCACTCGGCTATCACTTCCCTATGATTTCGATATCTATGCTCTAGTTTCTAGTTCCGATGCTCCACTGTTCAAGCACCTTGATATTTAAGATATTTTAGTTTATTGAAAAATATTTAGTTTGTTGAAAGATATTTTCAGTCCAGGGTAAAGTTATTTAGTTAAGCGACTCGTCCCTCAGCAAAAGCTTGGCTTATAGAGGGATGAACCATTTTTTATTCTGAACGCATTATTCCTTTTATCATTACTCATTTAATATCCTATATTTATTTTGTCTTGAATGTTCTATGATTTTATGTGTTCTATTTATGGGATATTTTTTATTTGTTTATTTATATAAAAAAGTTTATTTATTTTATTGTAGTGTAATATGGTTAGTTGGTATAGTAAAGGTATAGTAAATGAAAAGGATTAATTTTTACTAATGGGGTAACGCTTGGCATACGAGAGGTGTTTCCAGTACTACTCTAATCTCATGAGAAAAAGGTGACTCGGCACCGACTGCCCCGAGCCACTCGTTTTTTCAGCACTATTTTACTTGTCATGAATTTTCACTGACCTCATCATTTTTCTTTTAATAGTTAACAATGGCTCTCTCCGCTTTTTGTGAAAATTCATGGCAAATAAATTAATTATGCTGTTACATTACAGTAGGATATACTTATATATTTTGCATCTTGGAATGCCATTGCGTTTTTATATGCAGTTGTATCGTAAATTTTGATTGGTAAATTTAAAAAAATAAAATTATTAAAAACTATCTATTAGGAAAGCACCCTTAAGGTGTGACACCGTCCAGTACTCATCAATCAAATAATGATGATTAATGATAATAATCGATTGAGACCTGCCCGTGGGTAATGATAGCGATTGATGAGTTGGATCTAAAGTTTTAGGTGGGTTCCAAATCACCGGGAAGTGATTTTACAGCAGAGAACAGAGTTTTTTTTGCTGGCCAATCCAATCGGTCACCCTTATAGAAAGGGCTCAGGAGAGCGTTGCTTATCTAATCTGATTGAACAGATACGGTACCTGCTACGGCTCACGGTTATCACTTCCTCATTACAGCACTTTTTTTAAATGTAAACATTATTTTAACTACAGTCTTTGTACCTTCTTCTCATGTCATAATTTTACCATTCCGATTGGATTTCATTGACTTTCTATCGTTGAATGAGCTCGTATCATCTATTTGTTTCTTTCGATCGTAATCAAGCCAACAGATAATTCCATTGATTGTCAACTAATAACTCTTGAAGTTTGAAGCAAGCATGTATGTACTCATGTTGACAGTCTCAGTTAAAGAAAGCACGATTTTGTGCGAAAATTAATATCATATTAAAGGAGCCAATTACCACAAATCACAAGTAAAAAACTCATGCTCAATCAATCTCAACTCAAAATCAATCACACACATGTGCACCAAACACCTAAACACCAAGTGTACCAAGTTTGATTTTGAGAATCTTGTACCATGAAAGTTTCCAATCAATAAACTCGTCATTGCTGTACATTATTATTATAAATTTACTATTACCACACATATTTATCTAACACACATATTTTTACCACAATTGAACGCTTCTATCATCATACAAATACTGCATGGTGAATCAAAAATCAGAGATATTTATTTAAAAAACACAAGAATACGATTTCTGTTGGATGTTCAGTTATTTTGAATAATACTATTGAGCACGACAGCTCGCTAGATTGAATGACAAAAAGTTACTTTTCACAGCTTACCATGGGCTCTTACTGTCACATATTAGGTATGCTATCTTAGTATGGGGTAATTCATCAAAGCAAAATCTTGATAGGGTGTTTAAGATCCAAAAGAAAGCGGATAGGTGTATAGAAAGAGTAAATAGATTACATTCATGTAGGCCGTTGTTCAAGAGACTTGGTCTCCTAACTGTACCCTGCTTATATGTGTATGAAGCTACTTTATATGTAAAAACGAATGATATTAACCAAAATCTTGATGTACATGATTATAATATAAGAAGCCGAGGAGATTATCACTTGGTGAGTCACAATAGTAGCTTATTCAAACAAAAACCTAGTTATATAGGTAGGAAATTCTACAACAAGCTACCGCAGTTTTTGAAGAGTCTTGAAAATATAGAAATATTTAAAAAACAATTGAAGAAATATTTAGTTGATAAAGCTTTTTATAGTGTACAAGAGTTCCTTTCACATCAAAATTAAGCCTCACCTCAACTAATTGAAGTAATTATGGTATCTAGTGTATAATATTGTTGATCTGACTTGTCTTATACTCCTACTCCTTAACTGGAGTCTCCAAGACGTAATCTACAAAAAAAAAAGCTTTGAAGTTTATTGTAAGATAATTAATTTAACATTCTAATATCAAAGCTGACACTGTCAGAACATCTCACCTAACAAACAACACAATTCAAAAATTCCATAGAGCAGGAATGTATAAGCTCAAATGCCCCAAGTACTAAACAAACTAAATAAACTAAAGTACGACAAACAAACATATCATTTAATACAAGATACAAAGAACACATCAAAGCACTACATTCCAACACTGACTCAACATTCGCAGATCACTTAATCAACACTGGACATCCACACAAGACATCCAAACTGACTTGGAAATTCCACACACATTTAAAAAAGCCACAAACTGAATAATTGAATAAAGTGACAGCCGCGAGCCGTAGCAGGTATCTGTTCAATCAGATAGAGATAAGCTGCGTTCTCGTAGGTCCTGTTTGTAACGGTGACCGATTAGATTGGCCAGCAAAAAAGACACTGTTCTCTGCTGTAAAATCACTTCCCGGTGGTTCGGAACCCACCTAAAACTGTAGGTCCAGCTCATCAATCACAATTATCCAACTCATTACCCACGCACAGTCTCAGACCAATGTGGGCTTCATCCTCAAAAAAAAAAAAAACTGGAACAATACGAACACCATAAACAAGACAGAATCATCTTACTCAATGACCAAACATAATTCAAATCCAACGCAATTTTCAATTATATAATGGCCTCTCATCCTAACCTCAACGAAACATGACCCTGGCGGCAGGCTGATGAAGCTTTTCTTTAGAAGTGAACTGCTTTCCTCTAGTATCTCCAGTAAAATTGAGTGAAAATCATAAAAAAATAATAATAAGCGTATGGCTTTTAATGGTGGGGAGACCCTTACGGGTAGTTCCACCTCGCCGTTAGTGCCATGTTATGGGGAACATGGTGGACCTACTATTTTAAGTGGGTTCCGAACCACCGGGTAAGTGATAATAATGCTTGTAACATCAAGTCATTGAAGCACGGTCACCCATCCAAGCGCAGTCTTGAGCGGTCGTGACTGAACATCACGACCACTTGAACACCACGCTCACCGCATGAAAATCATAATATATTAAATAGAAAAACAGTGTCAGTTTTAATATTTGATGTTCATCAATTATTTCCTCATGGAAAACATCACTAATTTAACATCCAATTTAACTAATCTATCTAATATCTAATCTAACAACAGTAACAACTAATCTAATTTAACAACACTAATTTAACTCTTGTAAGACCAGGCTCCCCAAATTATTTGATTGTTTAGTAAACAGTTAACAGTTTGAGTTGAACCTGGTAGCGGTTTCTATGTTTGTTTATTTCACACTTGGATTTGCCACTCGAGCATTTCCTTCGCACGATTTTCCATTGACATCTACAAACAGCTGTACCTATTTCTGGAGAGTATTTTTTCATTGATGATTCGAAATCTATTGTACAAACCGCCACCATTCGGAATTAGCGCACAAACTGACGTCCGATGATGACGGATAATGACTGACGATGATAATGATGATGATGATAGCACTGGCAAAGAAAGCGTGAACTTCCTTACTTAGTAACCAGAGCGCAGAAAGTGAATGCGCGTGAGTGAGCGTGCGCATGTCTGCCCTTTGACCATGATTATACTAAATACAGTACAAAATACAGTGTACTAAGAACAGTACTATATCTACGAATTTAATATGTATATATTGTATGGAATTTGTGGGATAGGGCAGCCAATTATTGATCCAAGGTCATAGAGGATGAAAGTGAAGTGTGATTGCCGAGAAAAAGAGCTAAAAAGAAGGGTAATATTCACTCTTAGATTGTAATCCATTTCTTATTTCCTTGTTATTGTGAAAATTTACAAATCCCAACACCAAAAACACGATTTAGCCGACATGAAAGTGCGAGACCGAAGGGGACCTGTTGCATAACCATTTACAAACTGATTTCATTAGTACTTGTATTTCTAGTTACAGAAGAATCTATACAGATTTCAACTTGTATATTGTAATTTGTAAATTGTGAATTGTTATGCAATAAACATGAAGGTTTTGATCGGGAATATTATGAGATATAGGGGATCTGTACAAAGTTAAAACTAGAAATCTTTTCGGAAAATTTTACAAACTGAAAAAGTAATATATAACTTCAGCACGGTATTTGAATCCTTGCTTATTAGCCTTAATCTTCTGGTCTTAAACATCCCCTGAAGGTTAATTTTTATCAAGCTCTCATTAGGTATACTAATCATTAGGTATGGGGTAATTCATCAAAACACAACCTTGATAGGGTGTTTAAAATCCAAAAGAAAGCTATTAGGTGTAAGGAAAGAGTTAATAGATTAGATTCATGTAGGCCATTGTTCAAGAGACTTGGTATCCTAACTGTACCCTGCTTATATGTGTATGAAGCTACTTTATATCTAAAAAAGAGTAATATTAACCAAAATCTTGATGTACACGATTATAATACAAGAAGCCGAGGAGATTACCGCTGGGTGTCACGATAGTAGCTCATTCAAACAAAAACCTAGTTATATTGGTAGGAAACTCTACAACAAGCTACCAAAGTTTTTGAAGAGTCTTTTGATTATATAGAAATATTTAAAGAACAGTTGAAAAATATTTAGTTGATAAAGCTTCTTATAGTGTACAAGAGTTCCTTTCACATCAAAATTAAGCCTCACCTCAACTAATTGATATATTAATTATGGTAACTAGTGTATAAGATAGTATAATTTATTGTAAAGCTGACTTGTCTTATACTTCAAACTGGAGTCTCCAAGACGTAATCTCCAAAACAAAAAACATGTACCTCATAAAATCAGGGTACTAGGTATTTTTTGCTGGCTAATCCAATCGGTCACCCTTAAAAAAGGGTATAGGTGTTCGTAGCTTATCTTTATCTGCCTGATTAGTGCTTGTACTTCTGCTGTAGTCTCAATAATCTTGTGGACGTTTTCACTTGTAATTTGTAAAATATTATATCTAACAAGCTCCAGGGGATGTTATATTTGTTTCATTATGAGAAATAAACTAGGGGCTGTTATATCTGTTTCATAATGAGAAATAATAAATATAATATTAATTATCGGTAGGTACTTGTTACTAAATAATCTTGTGATTACTAGTCTTTCATGTGGATTGCAATTCATAAATATGTTTGTCAGATTATGGCAATAAAGGGAAGTGATAGCCGTGTGCCGTAGTAGGTATCTCTTCAATCAGATGGAGATAAGCTACGAACTCTTGGGCCCTCTTCATACAGGTGACCGATTGGATTTGCTAGCAAAAAGGACTCTGCTGTAAAATCACTTCCCGGTGGTACGGAACTCACCTAAAACTGTAGTTCCACCTCATCAATCATCATTATCATCATCCAATTCATTATTTACAGGTCTCAGACCTATGTCGGCTTCATCCTCAAAAAATAGTGATATTTTTCTTCTAGTGTGTCGTGATACGGTTTCTCCGGTGTATTATCAGTTTAATGATTTAATCATATCTCAAAATATAAAAAATCTGTGATGTTTTCCATGACGAAATACTTGATGAACAATCTAATATTAAAACTGATGCTGTCTTTCAATTTAATATTTATATTGTCTTTACACGCTCTTTTCAGAAGTGAAATGCATCCCTCCAGTATGTCCAATAAAAGTGAGTAAAGACAATATATTAAATTGAAATACAGTGTCAGTTTTGATATTAGATTATAAAAGAATACTCCATTTTCGGGGAGTGATAGCCGTGGGCCGTAGCAGGTATCTGTTCAATCAGATAGAGATAAGCTGCGTTCTCCTCGACACTCTTTGTAAGGGTGACCGATTAGATTGGCCAGCAAAAAATTCACTGTTCTCTGCTGTAAATCACTTCTCGGTGGTTCGGAACCCACCTAAAACTGTAGGTAACTCATCAATCACCATCATCCAATTCGTTACCCATGCACAGGTCTCAGACCTATGTAGGCTTCATCCTCAAAAAAAATTGAAACTAAGACCTTGAACATTTTTAATAAATGTTTGCCAGATTATAGCAACAAAAGGAAGCTTATGGTGTGTCATGATATTCTTATTTCAGTGTGTCGTGAAACGGTTTCTCCGGTGTATTATTAGTTTAATGATTCAATCATATCTCACAATATAAAAAATACTCCATTTTGAAACTAAGACCTTGAACATCTTTACTAAATGATATCTTTTTTTTGTAGATTACGTCTTGGAGACTCCAGGTAAGGAGTATAAGACAAGTCAGATCAACAATATTATACACTAGATACCATAATTACTTCAATTAGTTGAGGTGAGGCTTAATTTTGATGTGAAAGGAACTCTTGTGCACTATAAAAAGCTTTATCAACTAATCATTTTTTCAACTGTTTTTTAAATATTTCTATTTAATCAAAAGACATTTCAAAAACTGTGGTAGCTTGTTGTAGAGTTTCCTACCAATATAACTAGGTTTTTGTTTGAATAAGCTACTATTGTGACTCACCAAGTGATAATCTCCTCGGCTTCTTGTATTATAATCATGTACATCAAGATTTTGGTTAATATCATTCGTTTTTACATATAAAGTAGCTTCATACACATATAAGCAGGGTACAGTTAGGAGACCAAGTCTCTTGAACAACGGCCTACATGAATCTAATCTATTTACTCTTTCTATACACCTAACTGCTTTAGAGATAAGCTGCGTTCTCGTAGGTCCTGTTTGTAACGGTGACCGATTAGATTAGCCAGCAAAAAAGACACTGTTCTCTGTTGTAAAATCACTTCCCGGTGGTTCGGAACCCACCTAAAACTGTTGGTCCAGCTCATCAATCACAATTATCCAACTCATTACCCACGTACAGGTCTCAGACCTGTGTGGGCTTCATCCTAAAAAAAAAAAAAAAAAAAACTGCCAGGTTATGGCAACAAAGGCAAACTTGTGGTGTGTCATGTGTGTGTGTGTGCGTGTGTGAGTGTGTATTCTGCAATAATGTTCACGGCCATGACCATTGTGTGGAGGTTAGGCCATGACCATGGTGATTAGGCTGGCCTGCAGTGTTCAGACATGCTCGATGTGGCATGAGGCAGCTCATACTTATGTTCGTTGACCACTGCAGACTGCAAGGAGGACCATTCCAATTCTGAGACTAAATTCACCCAGGGCGAGTCCGAGTAGCCACCTTCAAGCACTCCTCTCTCATTGTCTTTCTCTCTCTTTTTTACTACTCTTCATTCTCTCTCTCTCTCTATTCGACAACCCTTCTGCGCGCCATTTATGCAGTTTCTCTTCTTGCATAATGCGACTGACTGCACTCACTAACCCCAACCTGAATAATCTTTCTGTTCTCTCTCTCCATTACTTACTCTAGTTCTTCTTCTTCCTCTTCTTTTTCTTCTTTTTTTCTTCTTTTTCTTTTTCCTTTTTCTTCTTTTTCCTTTTTTTCTTCTACTTCTTCTTCTTCTTCTCCTTTTTCCCCTCCTTTCTTCTTCGTACTCTTCTTTTTATCCTCTTTCTTCTTTCTCTTTCTCTCCTCTGCATCTTCTTTCTCCTTCTTATTCCTACACATCTCATCCTTCATCATAATTTATCTCCTTCCTCTTTTTATTCTTCATTTTATCCCCCTTCTTATTTTCTGTTCTCCACCTTCTTGTTCTCCTTCTTCTTTTTCCCTCTCCTCTTTTCTTTTACTTCTCCTCGTTCGTTTTTCTTTTTCTTCTCCTTTTTTCCTTCTCCTTTTTTCCTTCACCCTCTTCTTCCTTACCTTCTTTCGATTACTTCGTCCTCTCCTTCCCTTTGTTCTTCTAACGTTTAATACATATTTCACTACTCACCCCTTTTCTCCTCCCCACCCTTATTCCAGTTCTTCTCCTTCTCCTTCGGTTTCCTTCTTCTTCTGCTCCTGTTATCATTTCTCTTTTTGTATGCTCCTTTTTTCTTCTTTATTTTGTTCCTTCCTTTCCCCTTCTTCCTTTCCCTCATCCTCATGCTACTACTTCTCCTCTTTTTCTTACAGTAGTCCTTTTTCTTCTTCTCTTTCTTCTTCTCCTCCTCCTCCTTTTTCTTATTCTTCTTCTTCTTCTCCTTGTTTTCTTTTTTATTCTTCTACTTCTTCTTCCTTTTTCTTCTTCTTCTTCTTCCTTTTTCTTCTTCTTCCTCCTCCTCCTCCTCCTTTTCTTCTTCTTCTTCCTCCTCCTCCTCCTTTTTCTTCTTCCTTTTACTCCTTATTATTCTTTTTCTTCTTCTTTCTTTTTCTTCTTCTTCTTCCTTCTTCTTCTTCTTGTTCCTCCTCCTTTTTCTTCTTCTTTTTCTTCTTCTCTTTCTTCTTCTCCTCCTTTTTCTTATTCTTCTTCTTCTTGTTTTCTTTTTTATTCCTTCTTTTTCTTCTTCCTTTTTCTTCTTCTTCCTCCTCCTCCTCCTCCTTTTTCTTCTTCCTTTTACTTCTTATTATTCTTTTTCTTCTTCTTCTTTCTTTTTCTTCTTCTTCTTCTTTCTTTTTCTTCTTCTTCTTCCTTCATCTTCTTCTTCTTGTTGTTCCTCCTCCTTTTTCTTCGTCTCTTTCTTCTTCTTCTTCTTCTACTTCTTCTTCTCCTCCTCCTCCTTTTTATTATTCTTCTTCTTCTTCTTCTTCTTCTTGTTTTCTTTTTATTCCTTTTTCTTTTTCTTCTTCCTCCTCCTCCTCCTCCTTTTTCTTCTTCCTTTTACTTCTTATTATTCTTTTTCTTCTTATTCTTCTTCTTGTTTTCTTTTTATTCTTCTTCTTGTTCCTCCTCCTTTTTGTTCTTCTTCTTCTTGTTTTCTTTTTATTCTTCTTCTTGTTCCTCCTCCTTTTTGTTGTTCCTTTTTCTTCTTCTTCTTCTTTTCTTCTTCTTCTTGATGTTGCGCGCAGCTTCTTTGGCCGACCATGAACGACTTAGCTCGTTTTTATGCATAGCAAACAGCGAAAGTCTTCCAAGAAATCATAATTTTAATGTTTATTGCTGAGAGCTGTACTCGCCATCTTCTTTCTACCTGCGGCTGGTTGAAGCCTCACTCCGTTCATTCTTATCCTGCTGTCTTGCAACTTATATATCAGTCAACCACAATCCTATTATTTATTTTTTTAAATGTTTGTCGACGCTTTTTATAAAAAAATATATTGATAAAATGTTATGTAGTATCAAACGTTGATTTTGATAATACTTTATTGTCAGTATTTTCACAGACTTCAGATTCAAGTCAAAGTACAATTTATATGACTACTCCCTATAACCTTACAACTAATGAAATCACCTAGATTCATGGAAAGATAGAAGTTGGTAAAAAATACAAGTAGATACAAGTTGAATAGTGTATCAACTTGTATCTACAAGACGATACGTTACTATTACACTGTTATTATTAAACTGTGTTGTATGTTTGACATTAAGAAGAATGTTTGCATAATAAATGAAATGGAATATCCAGGTGATGCATTTAAACAAAAGGGCGAAGTTAGGGCAAAATACCCTACACTCAGAATTCCAGGGACGAATCTGGCCACAATCCTAGTTTTTTTATGTGTGTCAACGCTTTTCATAAGAAATTAGATACAAAATGTTATTAAATTAGTCAGCCATGGCTGATATGTCATCTCATAAAGTCATACCTGTCTGAACGATATCAATATGTTGCAATTCAGGGTGATCATGGACAAACAGTTTCAACTCGGGTTAAAATAACATCAGGAGTACCCCAGGGTACTATTTTAGGACCACTTCTTTCTATACTATACATAGATTTTGGGGAAGTGATAGCCGAGTGCCGTAGCAGGTATCTGTTCAATCAGAGATAAGCTACGAAACTCCTGGGCGGTCTTTGTAAGGGTGACCGATTGGATTGGCCAGCAAAAAAGACTCTGTTCTCTGCTGTAAAATCACTTCCCGGTGGTTCGGAACCCACCTAAAAATGTAGGTCCAACCCATCAATCACCATCATCCAATTCATTACCCACGCACAGGTCTCAGACCTATGTGGGCTTCATCCTCCGAAAAAAAGAAAAAAGAAAAAGATGATATTTTGTCTCTTGTACCCCAGAATAAATTGACACTATACGCAGATGACACATCTTTGATTTTTGCGGACAAGGACTTAGAAGACCTGGAAATTGATTGTAATCTGGAATGCAACGGAGTTGTTCAGTTTTTCAACTCGCTTTCCCTGACAGTTAATTTATATATTTATATTTATTTTATTTATTTATTTGAACATTACATAATGCAATACCCTCTAAAAATTTAAATTTAATTGGTATCCCTCTAGCTGTAAGCTATTTGAGGGATATTTTATTAAGACATTATATTACAATTTAAAAAAATGTAGTCTTATAAATTTTAGTCTTAGACAAAATACTATTGAGCCTCAATTTATTGTAAAAAAGGGAATTATCATATAAGAAATACAGATTCTGTCAAATTGCTTGGTCTGCAGTTGGATTCCAAATTTGTGTGGGACGAGCACGTTGATGTATTAATTAATAAAGTAGGTAAAAGTATTTTTGTAATAAGAATTATGGTAAAATTTGTACCATTGTCAGTCTCAATAATGGTATACTTCGCACTATTTTACTCTTACGTGGCTTATGGTATTAGGTTGTGGGGAAGCACTGCAAAGTTGCATTTTCAAGAAATTTTTAAACTGCAAAAAAGAGCTATCCGCTATTTGGCAGGGCTTAAGTATAATGAGTCATGTAGAGATGCCTTTGTAAGATTGAATATTTTAACTCTGCCATCAATTTATATTTATAAACTATTAATTTTTACCCACCATCATATCTCAGAACTGGCCACAAATGCTGACAGACACAACCATAATACTAGAGGTAAAAGTAAACTAGCTTTGAGACAATAAAGGTTGCAACTGTATGAGAAAATGCCTTCTTACATTGGAGTAAAGCTTTACAATAGCTTACCTACAACTGAGCTGCAGTCACTGTCAAATATGAACATATTTAGAAACAAATTCCTTGCTGCAAAAGCGGCTATCTATAGTGTGAAAGATTTCCATAGTTTAGAGTAATATCTAGTTATAAGATTGCATTGCCCTCTGCCCTGCGCAACTTTTAAAAACAAACTTTTGTACCTGCTCTCTTCATGTTCAGTTCGTGTTTATTTTCTCTGTGTTTTCAATTATTTAAAAAAAAAACCGATGACGATATTCAACTGTTTATTGTATTATATACTGTGTTGAATAAATAAAGTATCTTATCTTACTAAATAATGCTCTTTCATTTAAAACAAAATTTACCCGAATTGTTCCAGCCATTTTCGAGTTTTGCGCGTTGCAACTCATTTAGCGATTAATTATATAGGTTTCAGTATTATTATAGATCCTTTTATGACTTGCAAAAATTGATAAAAATTTTTTGTTTCCATTTGCCGCAGATAGGACACAATGGACGAGCTGAGATGACAATAGTAGTAGTAGAGCTAGTCGAAGCAGTAGCAGATTAGCAGCGCGAGAGTAGCGCGATAGCAGCCGATGTGATGAACCTGTTCAACGTGCATCTGAACGGCAGCCGACTGGATCTCACCACCGAATTCTTCCTGCTGCCACCTCCCGGAGGCGATGGAGGCGGCAGTGGAGGCAGCACCAGTAGTAGTAGTTCGCACTCACCGGGCCTAGGCCCTCCAGCTGGCCGCGTCACAATTTCCCCGCTGCCCAACACCGGCTACCTCAGGCGAGACATGTGGGTGGCGCCGCTGCTTGTCTTCTCAACGCTTACCATGGTCCTCATCGCTCTATTCGAGGTCAGATTATTATTTATTTAATTTTATTGTTTATTATTATTATTATTATTATTATTATTATTATTGTTATTATTATTATTATTTTATTATTATTACTATTATTATTATTATAATTATTATTCTGTACAATAATTTCATTAATATTCCTGTTCTTGTACTTCTTAATTTCTTCCTTCTTTTTTTTTGTTTTTTCTTCTACTTCATTCTCTTCTTATTTTTTGACATTTATCTCCTACATTCTCTCACTCGCTTTTTCCTCTATTTCTTCTGCTTCGCCTTATTCTCACTCTTCCCCATCTTCTTCTCCTTGATATTCTCCTCCTCCTTCAACACCTTCTTTTTCTCCTCCTACTCCCCCTCCCCCTCCTCCTACTCCCCCCTCCTCCTCTTCTCCCTCCTCCTCCTTCTACTCCCACTCCTCCTCCTACTACTCCCCCACCTCCTCCTTCTACTCCCACTCCTCCTCCTACTACTCCCCCACCTCCTCCTCCTACTCACCATCCTTCTCCACCTTCTTTCCTCCTTATTTATTTTTTTCTACTACTCCTTATTGCTTTTATTAAATTCTTTTTTACTCCTTTTTTTGAGGATAAAGCCCTCATGTGCGTGGGTAATGAGTTGAATGAGGATAATTCATGAGTTCCTGTCTCTTCTGCTTTCCAAACTCAATTTCCTCTTTTTCTCCTCTATTTATTTTCTCTTTCTGACTTTTTCCCTCTCATTGTATATCTTTCTATCTTATTTAAATCACATTTCTACATATTACTATTTTTCTTTCTCGAATCTTATTTCTCATTCTTCAACTCCCAGTTCAGTTTCTCTCTTTTCTAGAATTTCATCCTCTCCCTCTATTTATTGTACTTCACATTTCTATTCTATGTCTTTTTTCTTCCTCTTCTCTTGTTTTCTTCTTTTCCTTTTTCCCATCCACTTTCTCTTCCACTTCCACCTAGAGCTTAATCTTTCACTTTTTCTTCTTTTTATTTTTCGTCTCAAATACTTGATATCCGAAAATATTACTTTTTCTATGGTCTTAATAATAAAAAAACATAATACTGTAATGAATAATAATTGATACTCTTGAACTAATTTATACTAGAGCTAAAAATTCTCTCCACATTTGTTATAGATTTTCAATTTGTGGTGAGGATCTGAATATCTAATAAGAATCATTAAAAATTAGTCAGGTTTCAATAATACATGGAATTCTGAAGTTCCAACTCGTGACTTCATTTTTCATTGAAAGGAATTTATAAGACAACACTGAATAGCTCTAATAGCCTGACAGACGCCCTTTAGAATTCATACTCATCACAAATCTAACAATGCCATATTCTTATATTAGTGGTAAATCACAGCGAAGAATTATTCACGAAAATTGTGCTCAATTACACTCGTTCATACCGAAAAGCGTAACAAATAACGTTAATTTCGAGTAATAATCATAGTTGAAGATTTCAAACCCATTTTCAATGCACAATGCTGTTCACCTATCCGCAGCTACAATAAGAAGAGACAATTGTCTATTATTTTCTAAAATTAAAGAAAAAACTACAAAAGAAAATTATTCGAATGGCCTTCTTTATGACGTGTCATGCCGACCTTTATAGTGGCACATTTCAAAAATCTCCTGACTCCCGTGCGATATATTAATCGTTATATTGCCAAGTCTTCACCTATGTAATAATTATAGCGAATTGAGGTCTCGTAGATTGTAAAGACGAGTTTTATAAGATGAGTTATTATTTAATTTTAACCTTGAATAGCTCTATTAGGCCACGTGAGAGACAATGTGTTACCTTCACTATTTTCATTGGATTAATCTGTCGGCTTTTATTTCCAAGTTCATGAACTAGATAATAATAATAATAATAATAATAATAATCTTTATTTCCGCAAATACAAACAAGCAAAAAAATACACAGGAAAAAATTATACATGATAGAAAATAATAATAATTATAAAACAATGAAGGAGAGAAACAAACAAACAAGGAGAGAAACCAAGAAGTTACAAAGAAGAAAAAAACTTAGATCAACTTAACTATCATGTACAAGAAATAAAATGTTACAAAAAAAAATATATCTGCAGAAATAATACTATATGCAAATAATTTCATTGTGAAATTCAAATTTCAAATTTTTCAAATTTATTTATTTATCAAAAACATTTTACAATACAATGAATGGATAATATAATATTATATATAATACAACGATAATAATTTCATGCCTCAAGTTTTTTTAAATATAAAAATGTAATTAATAAATTAATATACCCCACTATAATACTATGTGTTGGGGTTATGTCCGCATACAGGAGCATCATAGGATCCAACAAAGATGCCATGAATTGATGTAATAAAAAAAATGAATAATAGAATTAAAACACTTGGAGGAAACATAGAATAATAATAGTACGAAAATGTAGGAGTAGAAACAATAAGGACTAAAAATATACCATTAATTCAATAGAATTGATAACTTGTAGCATTGAAAGCGAATTAATAGCTGGTAGAAATTAACATGATTTGATGATGTTGTCATGGAATGATCTCTGGTTGAATATTATAATAAAATAGAATAATTTTTTATATTATGAGGAATAGACTGTTGTGTTCAAAGCTCAGGCCCGTATTTATGAACCTACCTTGAAGC
This sequence comes from Conomelus anceps, assembly GCA_948455865.1. Classification (NCBI taxonomy): domain Eukaryota; kingdom Metazoa; phylum Arthropoda; class Insecta; order Hemiptera; family Delphacidae; genus Conomelus; species Conomelus anceps. The sequence continues at coordinate 14,180,601 of OX418221.1, forward strand.
TTTCTTATATGAAGGTGGCCTTGAAAAGCTTTTTTTTGTGAAAACCCCTCCTTGAGTTGAGAGAGCCCCAAGGTAAGTTCTTAAATACGGGTCCAAGTATCGGACTACATCAGCGGTTCCCAACCTGGGGTACGCGTACCCCTTAGGGGTACACAGTGTCCTAGTTGGGGGTACGCAAAAAATAATCCATAATGACGGATGTTCATTGTCTAGTGGCATAGAACAAAGGTTGTTCTATGCTAGTGGTGAGCAGTTTCTGTTGTGCGACTATTCTGTCTATAATGTATTCTATTCTGACACTTCTATGTAGGCTATATTTTAGTAACATTTTGAAATTTAAATTATAATATTCATCTCTAAACATATTACATTCGATGTTCTCAATAAAAACCGCTGACTACATAATAGAACCGGGGTTGTGGGTAGCCTTTTGCAGCAATGTGTTTAATTGATAAAAACTAAAAAAAGTTTGATAAAAAAACTCAGATTTTCAGAGTATTACCGTAGTGATTAAACAGCGTTAACTTATTAATGAGAGCTGTGTCTACACATGGGAACGGACGGCCCATGTAGTCGGACCCTAGAATAATGAATAATCTATAAACATAATTATCATTTGAGAAAACGAAGAAGTAGTTAAGACTATTATTGACTAATTACCATCATTGCAACCTAATATTGTATTTAAACCAAGAATTGACAGTCGTCAACCGTAACAGGTATCTGTTCAGTCAGATACAGATAAGCTTCGAACTCCTGGGCCCTCCTTGATCGGGTGACCGATTGAATTGGCCAGCCAAAAATACTCTGTTCTCTGCTTAAAAGCACTTCCCGGTGGTTCGAAACCCACCTAAAACTGTAGGTTCAACTCATCAATCATCTTCATCATCCTCCAATTCATTTCCTACTCACAGGTCTCAGACAAATCACTTCATTCTCAAAAAAAAAAAGATTGCACTGTTGGATTTTCCAATTCTCAGGGAAAGTTTTTAAGTGATTCTGCATTGTTTACATGAAATGGAGTTCAGATCTGTGTACCTATCTTCACTTCTATCTTGTCTATAAAGTGGTTCACATTTGCGTGTACTAAGAACTAGGTAATGCGCTCTGTTAAGCTCAATAAACATACAATTGCATGGCCAGGTGCCTACGGTAGGCCACATAGAAATAATGAATTATAAACACTCATTCTTCTGCAGTTTAGGATGGTGTGAGTAATCTCGAAGTGCGATAACACCTTCGTGATGCGATTACGAGATTACCAAAGTAATTTGGGTTGAAATTTAATTTTATGATTGTTATAAAATATGCTATTGGATAATTATTGTGCTTTTTTACAATTATTCAATTCAGGATTCGTGTCAAGCGAATTAGAAAAGAATAATATGTAGTTTATTTTAGAGGAAGAAATAAAGATTTTTTATGTCAAGCAAATTAGTTTAAGGCTGTGCGCAGGGTTTTTATTCATAATTTGTTTTCGAAGTTTATTGTATTGGGTGTTATTAGGGCTTTAAAATAATGTTATCTATTGCTGTGAGAAAAAGTTTTCGTATCAATATTTACTTTGTGAGATATGGGGGTTCAAAGTTGAAATTTTTCGGTTTTGGGGGGCAACAGATCTCACCTACAAGTAACTTTCAACTAAATTGACATAAATAAAAATAAAATAAATTGACATATTTTTTACTCCAATCACAGAATTAGTTTTTTAAAACTAAAAAATTTCAATTTTTCCAAAAATTATTTTGAAAAAGTATTAGATTGAAATAAAAAGTATGTAATTTTATTCCTCAATGTGTCTTATTTATGGAAAATATATCGAAAGTTTAAAATCACTCATAGGTGAGATAATTTTCCCCCCAAAACCGAAAAATTTCAACTTTGAACCCCCATATTTCACAAAATAATTGAAGAAAAACATTTTTCCTTTCAGCAATAGATAATATTTCAAAGACCTAATAATATTCAATAGAAGAAACTTCGAAAAAAATTATGACCAAAAACCCTGCGCGCAGCCTTAATGCGGAATTTATTGTAGAGGAATAAAAATACAACAAAAAAAAATTATTTTTGTTTTTTATTTATTAAGACCAAAACTATCAGCCAAAATTACTCTTTTCACAAAATGTTAAATACAGAATCCAAATCCATATATATTATTTATCCATAGAATATTTTTATTTCTCTTGTTTACAAAGTACTAAATACATGGTGGATTTACTATTTTAGGTGGGTTCCGAACCACTGGTTAAGTGATAAAGCTTATAATATAAATAAATAGTGATATAACTGAAGTATTTTATGAATTCGCATCTCTGTTAAAACCCAAAACTTTAATTTTTTTATCCAGTTACTCCAGTAAAATTTACAGTTCAACAGAAAACTGAGTTCCTATTGATGAACTGATAGCACAGCTGTTTTCTATCTCGTTTACATTACCAGTGGCTTTATTCTTCTTTTTCTTCGTCGAAAGTTTTTTTCGGAGGATGAAGCCCACATAGGTCTGAGACCTGTGCGTGGGTAATGAATTAGATGATTGATGAGCTGGACCTACAGTTTTAGGTGGGTTCCGAACCACCGGGAAGTGATTTTACAGCAGAGAACAGAATCCTTTTTGCTGGATAGGTGCTTACGGAACTTAGTTTGCATAGATCTGTTGTTGAGTACGGTACTGAGTAACCTCTCATTAGTCGGGTTGTACAAAGCACGTTTACTGTGGCATACTGTTAAGCAGCCCTCCATATTAAGGCAAGGGGCGGAGAGCTGGATTGCTACTACTGATTGGCATACTAATCCATGATGCCATGAAGAGATTTACTGTACTTAACATTGCTTCCAATGAGAAATAGGAGTAAGGATTGCTAGGAGTAAACAGATGGAGTGAGTATTGGGAAGCTGTCCCGTCCTGTTGCTCTCACGGGGGCGCATCATGTCATTGTTTGTTTGTTGTCCGTAAGTCCGTTCACTGGATCGATAACAAGATCTCCCTTATTTCTTTTCCAATTATCTTTATCTTTCTTCCTCTTTCGACTTCCTCAATCACTCTTCATTTGTTTTTACTCTAATTTTCTCTCACCATTCACTATCTACCCCGTGTCATTCTTTCTTTCTATCATACTCTCCTTTTTGCTCTCTCATTCACACCTTCCCCTAAAGCTTTTCCTTCTTTTTCCCTCTTATCCTTCCTCCTTGTACCGTTTCTTTCACGCAGCCTTCTCTTTAAAGTTGTGCGTAGGGTTTTTAGCCATAATTTTTTCGAAGTTTTTGCATTGGATATTTTTAGGGTTTGAATTGTTACCTATTGTTGTGAGGAAATTATTTTTTCTTCTGCTATTTTGTGAAATATTTTCAAAGATGAAATCGATGAGATGATCGGTTTTATTTATTTATTGTGACAAACAACGAATGTCAAGGCGCAACAGACTCAAGTCCAAAACTGCTCCCTTCACAAATTTTGATATGTTACATTGTCCAAAACATTGAGGTTAACACATAATAAAAATTTAAGATCTTCTAAAAACCTTCACTTAAAAAATAACAAAATGAATCTTCCACTTAACCACTATTAATTTAAAAGTTCACTTCAAACGAAACAATAAAAACTGTTAAATATAGTTTATAATATTAGATTTTTATAAAAACGTTTGGGGGCAATTGATCTATTTTACAAGTAATTTTAAACTTTTGATAAATTTTCAATGACTGAAAGATATATTGAGGGATAAAATGGCGGTTCGCTTAGCGCAATAGGTTGGGGCGTCACAACTTCAGCTTAATGTCGCTTCAGCGGTTGTGGGTTCGTATCCCGCTCCTCCATCTGGCATCTATGTGTTATCATTACCCACGCCTAAGTCTCGGACCCATGTGGGCAGCATCAGCAATAAAAAATGACATTATTTTTCTTTCAATCTAACAAATAGTTTTTCACAATAAATTTTTGAAAAAACTGGGCTTTTTTACAGATTAAAAAAATTTATTTCTAAAAAGCTAATTGTTTCATTGTAGTAAGAAATATGTCATTTTATTTATCAATGTATCTAAGTTATAGAAAATTTATCAAAAGTTTAAAATCACTTGTAGGTGAGATCAGGTCGAATTAAGGACCTGCTCCAATTAGAAAGTTGGTTAAAAATACGGGTTTTGCTGGACTTCAAGACTAAAAAATCCCTAGAAAAGGGATAAATCCCTAGAAAGTGGCAACACTGATCCTCACTTCCCGCCAAATTATTTGTTTAAATAACTTAATTATTGCACCTTTATTAAAAAAAGTAAGTGATAGCCGAGTGCCGTAGCAGGTATCCTTTCAATCAGAGATAAGCTACGAAACTCCTGCGCGCTCTTTGTAAGGGTGATCAATTGGATTGACCATCAAAAAAGACTGTTCTCTGCTGTAAAATCAATTCCCGGTGGTTCGGAACACACCTAAAACTATAGGTCCAACTCATCAATCACCATCATCCAATTCATTACCCACGCACAGGTGTCAGACCTACGTGGGCTTCATCCTCCGAAAAAAAGTACCCCCGTTTTGAGGTTCCTGTCCAGTTCTTATCTACAATATTCACATAATTTTCATACAGCAAACTATACTCTGTTGTGAAATCACTTATTTGTGGTTCGGAATCCACTCAAAGAAGTAGATCCAACTCTTCAAATCCCATTAGCCACTATTTGATTATTCAAACATGGGTATCAAACAGTACTCTTGCTTCATCCTCAGGTAAAATGTATTTTTCGTCATACTTGTAGGTTATGGACAGTTTACCAGTCAATGTGGTAAACAGCTGTTTACAGAAATCAAAAACAGCTGATGTCATTTGATGATTATTTATTACCGTACACTGTGAGGTAAAAATCATCAAATGATTATTACCGCACGCTACTGGCTACCACTTCACTGAAAAACCATTTGGTCGAAAGCTAGATCAGCTGATCTAGAACCATTATTGCCCATATTTCACCTTGAGTTGCTGTGATCTGGTGTGTTGAGGTTATGTTTGTATAATAATGATTTATAGTTTCTTATTTCAACTATTTTAGACTTGTGTATGACGAAAAATATCGTACGTAACTCGTCCGGGAAGATGTTTACCATACTCGTATGATAATACCGCACTCGACTACGTATCTTGCGTTAACTTATCATACTCGAATGTTAAACACCATTTCCCGCACTTGTAACGTAATATACTATTACACTGTACTTGAATGATATTGATATATCTAGATTTAATACTATATGAATCAACTAGATAGTACCACAAAACCGGGGTCCTTAAATCAAGTTGATTCTCCAAAAAATCTATATGTAATTACCCTACTTGCTAGTTAGCAGCAGTGCAGCAGCAGTGAAATGTTCGTAACGGCACTCATTTATGTTCAAATCCATGCAGAACCAAAACGAGCTGCAGTGTAATGTTAACGTAAGAGTGATTGGAAAATCATTGACAATTGGTGAATTTTGAAATCGCTTGAACAGTTAAAATATTATTGAATTTCAGCTGAAAATTACAACAGAAAACGCCCAATGTAAGTAATGTAATTAAATCCCAAAGTTAACATTATTCAGTTCTTCGAGTACAGAAAAGCCTAACGTAGTTGCTCGTTTACTCACTAGGTAGCGTTGACAACTCCGGTGACTACAGAGGCTCTATAAAGACAGTGTGGCCAATGGAATAATTATAATTTCCCGCCGCTACCATTACGATTCCATCTGTTTGAATCTTATAATGGAGCTTGAACGAGATTATATATGTGAAATCGCTCAATATTTCTATAAAACATACCTTCTTCAACACGTACTTCGTTAAAATCTCTACTTAGCATTTTTCCATTTCCAACATTGTTTTGGAACAGTAAAAGGTAGATAAATTAATAAAGACACCACAACCTGAAAGCATACTGTTTTCATACGATACTCAAAAAATCGAATTTGGTTGTTACTTCAAAGCCTAGCCTATTACATTTTAAAATTTTTGCTTATAGGATAGATTTTTCTCAAAGTGTTAATTTAAGTGTGACAGTTCGCCCAACCCATCAAAGACTAGCAAACTGGTTAGCAGTGGCGGCTGCTGTAATTGTTGCAGTGTTGCACAACAACCAATTTTTATTTATTAAAGTACCTACCGTAATTATTATAATTTTATAAATGTAATACATTATCTCAAGAAACAATAATGTTGGATTATTTAAAGAAATTATGATGTTAATCAGATAAGTTATAATAAATTTAAATAATAATCAGGAAAATAAACCGCGGTACAACAAAGTTGTTGCTTGCAACACGGGCTTCCGTACGGGGATTGCATGGGCGGAAAGGCTCGATAGCAGTCGTACAGTAGCCAGGTTGTTGCATTGGGCACGTGAAGTCGATGTCGATTATCGATTCGCTTTATCGTCGATTTCATGATTGTCGATTTGTCGTTTCGTTTCACGTGGGTGAAATAATGAAATTCAACATGAATCGGATCGTAGGCGTCGTAGGTTATGTTATGTTTATGTTTACAACATTAATCTTTGCTAACTATTTGCTTCTTGCAACTTGCAATAAGTTTCACATTTCGGCCGGAGCCCCAAGTGTAATGCGTTTGTGCTTTTAATTTAGTAATCACCCATTACTTTTATAGTAATCTAATATGAACATGAATTCTGTAGGCAATTTGTTTTCATTTTCAAGACAGGATTTTCTTTTCAAGTAAGGTAAAATTACTGTCTTCAGTCAATTTTATTAACATGTTAAAAATTTTTTGATTCGTGGTTTTTAATTGTTAAGTACTCTCTACGATTGTATCTTATACTACTTGCAGATGGCCTTTGAAGATGAGTCTCCATGACTCGAAAATGTTTGGCCCGAAGTGAGTAAAAGTATTGTTTATTCTCAACTAAAATTGACTGCAAGTCGTTGAATTTATCATAAAAAGTGAATATTAACAATGCAGATCTTTATGGAACAAGAAATCCAGGAATGTAACTTATACTTTGTATACAATATTTATTTTATTGAAAATGTAATAATCATAGTTTAAAAGGGTGAGATAAATTATCTTGCAACAACCAACTTCTAAATCCACCAGCCACCACTGCTGGTTAGGCTACCAACTCACAAAATTAACAAGATAAAACATCACATATTTCTATAAATGCCATGTTTTAAATAGCTCAGTCTTCTATGAAATATAATAACAATAACAAAGGATTTATCGGATTGGATACCAAAACGGGTACCTAGTTCCACCTCGCCGTTTGAACCATGTCATGGGGATCATGGTGGACTTACAATTCCAAAACGCCAGGTAAATGATCAAAAACCCCAAAGTTTTGGGTATCGTAGCCTAGTCAAAATTTGTGAAGAAAACAGTTTTGGACTTTCTAAGCATCTGCATTTCATTGTAATATTGTCTCAATAAGTAAATAAAAAATGGATAAAGCTGATAACTTAACATCATAGCAGCTCGGTCACCCATCAATGTGCAGTCTTGAGCAATCGTTACTGAACATCACGATCGCATGAACAGCACATCACCGCGTGACCTGTCACCACCCATGAGAATGAACCTTGTTACAATTTCATATAATATTTAATGGTTATGCTTAACATCAACTAAACAGTCAGTTTCATCATAGATAGTACTTTTTTGACTCTATATTTCTTAATTTAATTCTGAAATCATCGTTCAAAATCACAATACTAAATGCTTGTCAGCAGACCAATACAAAACAGCACAGGCTAATGGGTTAATGGGCCATCAAAACAATAGTATTTCTTATTTCGCTTGCACCTTATTCTTTGACAAACTCTTTATTATTCCCTCTCTTTTACACGCATACTCACAAACAGTGAGTTTTCTATATTCATTTTTTCTTGCTCAATGCTAAGTGACCATAAAATTACATTATTATTTGTCGCTCTTGTTATAAGGAACTGCACGATCTATTGTTTGGAACTCTTTGAAAAAATAATGACAGCCTTGGAAATAGCTTTCAAATATTTCCCGGTTTTTTCTCATAGTAGCAGGGAAATTGAGTCGTAGGCTAGATAGTTTTATGGCTGAATTGGAAAACCAAGCCTTGTTATGTCCCAAAAACTCTACTCGATTTATTGTAGTGTGATTTTATTAATTTTGAGCAAGTAAATTAAGAAAATATTTCATAAAGATAACTGATGATTAAGAGCTTCTCTGTTACGTCACTCAAGGCCAATCTAAACGCAGACACTTATTGCCATAGAGCAATCTAGAGAATTTCCCTACACACTAGCTGTGAGTTCAAGTTTTTCATAGAGTAACCTACCATAAGGTGGTAATGGTAAAGTATGATAACTTTTGGCTACTATTGAGACATACTTTGAAATTATTGAGACATTCTTTCAAATTATTGAGACATACTTTGAAATCATTGAGACATACTTTGAAATGATTGAGACATTCTTTGAAATTATTGAGACATACTTTGAAATCATTGAGACATACTTTGAAATTATTGAGACATTCTTTCAAATTATTGAGACATACTTTGAAATCATTGAGACATACTTTGAAATGATTGAGACATTCTTTGAAATTATTGAGACATACTTAACACTTTTTCAAGGTTTCACGTCTTTAGCTTATAAGATAGTTTATCAATCCATCGTCTTTGTTTGTACTTCATAGTTTATTAAATTTTAAATATTGAAAAGGGGGGTTTCCTCAAGTGGCCCCTGTCTATGTTCCAATCTTACCTCATTGCCTCATTACCTCATAAATTAATTTAATAACAAATGAAACTTAACTTCCCTGGTGTATGGGAAGATAACTATCTGAAATAAATAATGCTAAGTATATGGAACATTAGATTTAGTATTTGGGAATTCAAATTGAATGAGATTCATTGGCTCTTGGTGAAATTTATCCATGGGACAAAGATGTTTCTCCATAACAAACATTAGGAAAATTGGATCTGACCTAATATTCACATAAAAATAAATTTCGACATATTTTAATATTCAAATTAATTCATCTTTTATAACAAAGAAACATATTATCAGAAACATAAAAATACATCTGAAATATACAAAATTTAATAGAATTGATGCGGAAGTTTCAATAGTTAATTCAACTTACAATTTATAGTAAACTAGCTGGCCCGACGCGCGTTGCTGCGTTCTCATAAAAAATTCTTGACTTTATTATTTGTCACCTCCCACTGAGGTTAAATTTCAAATTTCAACCTTCTAGGACTATTAGGGTAGAAGTTAGTCCTAGGGCTCTTCCAGCTGATCAGAGAGGCCTCCTTCGTTGTTTTCTTACACAGTAAGACCTTACTCACCACCTCTCAATGAACATTTCAAATTTAAACCTTCCACGACTATTAGGGTAGAAGCTAGGTTTTTTATTTTATTATTCGCCACCTCCTACTGAGACTACATTTCAAATTTCTAGCTGCATTGGTTAATAGATGTCACCAACCCGGCATAATTACATTTCATCATACCCAGTCTGTTTCCTACATACTGCAAGGCTCCGACTGTACGGTATCCTACATGCAAAGTTTTTGCGTTCCAAACAGCGTAAATAACGCCGCTAAGGGGCCTGCCATATGATTAAAAACTGTTGACTTCTATCAGCTGTTCCCTTAAGCTGTTTGGCCGGCAAGTTCAGTAGGTTAGGTGATTGATGATATGCAAAACACACAAACAGCTTGTCCATCGGAACAGCGTGTACAGCAGAACGAAAAATTTCAAATTATTTTCCATAATGATTAAAAGATCCCAGTAAGCTGCTAGCCATGTACCCGTGCTTTGCATAGGCAAAACTTTAACCCCCTAAAAACACCCCTAAAAGTGCGAATTTTGAAAAATCCTTTCTTATTGCACGGTGAAATCCTATAAGGATTGTTCATACGAAATTTCAAGTTCATAGGCCTAGTAGTTTTGGCTCTGCGTTGATGAGTGAGTCAGGGTATCATCCTTCTATAGATAGTAAATAGTAGATAGTTATACATTACAGTTCAAATCCATTACATTTTTCATGTAGAGTTGGAATATACAAGGTGATTTTTAAGTATGGAAACGGCTTCATATTGCGTAACTGAGACGTTCTTGGCGAAAAAAGCTTATGTAGATCTGCATAGTTTTAAAAATCCAACTTTTTGCTGGTTTTGAAATTTTTGTCCGCCATATTGGATTCAACTTTATTTTTTTTTTAAATGGGATGGTGGTCATATGACACATCATTTCAGTGTGAAATTCCAAGAAAAAACACGCGTTTTTCAATAGATGCCTTTGTTTTCTATTTATAAGCATTTAAGTTCGGAACCCACCTAAAACTGTAGGTCCAACTCATCAATCACCATCATCCAACTCATTACCCTCGCACAGGTCTCAGACCTATGTGGGCTTCATCCTCAAAAAAAAAAAAAAAATTCCAATTTTGGGAAAATTATGTTAGCAATGAAAAAGGGTAGAACGCACCGCATAAAACATTTTATTGAATTTTTCATTCATAACTTATCTAAGGAAGGGCCTAAACCTAAATGAACATGCTTACCAAAATTCAACTATTTCCAAAATCCAACTTCACGAATAGTGATCAACTAAATTTTCAAAAATCGTCAAAATTTGGGGGCAAAATTTGCAGCTTCTAAAATAGAGCTTGATAAGTAACATCTTATTGAATAGCCTTGTTTTATAGCTATTTATTTGATACAAAGTATATGGAAGCATACAAGCATGCGCCCAAAGCTGCTTCCTTGTCACAATCTTCATAAAATCATCTAACAGTAGAAACTAATAAATTATTGAAGATATAAAATAGAAAAAAATACTTGAAAAGTAAATATCAGATTGATGGGCAATGGAGCATTAAGTCTGTTGTTTTTAAATGTATTGTTTTTCCTTTCAAATATTCCAATATGCAAGTGAAATATACAATAAGTATTTTAACATCTTGCATGACTGCAATCTATGGACTATCGTCCATTATTATTTTTTTTTTGTATATTACGTCTTGGAGACTCCAGTTAAGGAGTATAAGACAAGTCAGATCATCTTATACACTAGAGTTATTATAACTACTATATCAATTAGTTGAGGTGAGGCTCAATTTTGATGTGAAAGGAACTCTTGTACACTATAAAAAGCTCTATCAACTAAATGTTTTTTCAATTGTTTTTTTTAAATTTCTATATTTTCAAGACTCTTTAACAACCTAACAAACCTAACAAGTAATAAAAATTAATAAACCTAACAACCGTAACAACAGAAATACGGCTAATATAATTGATATATAGGTATAATAGTATATCTCTTCCGACCGTATTGACATCAATTATTATTGAAGACTGCTCTCTGAAATACGGTTCTAACCACAGACTGAGGATTGAGATGGGAGGAAAAAATCAAAAGCAAAACGATAATGGCGTGCAGAACGAATTTGAGTGTGTTTGAAGTACGATAAAGTCATAAAATTTTATTACACTTTATGATCAAGCGTAAAATAAGGAAACCGACAGTTCAAAAATAATAAGCCAAGCTCAGATCCTTATGTGGTTTTTACTTTTTTCCCTGTTTCACACATTTTATAGACTGGCAATTTTATTTGTCTGTCGGATTTTCTATGGATGAAACAACCTATAATTCATTTACGTGCAACGAGATTGGTTTTAGTTTGGTGGATTTTTTCTGGTGATACTCACATGTGTCTTAGGCTTTTGCATGGGTAAAAACTCAAAAATATGTCATGCTGAACAGGAATTGAGCCCAAGACCCTAGGAGAAGCAGTGAGGTAGAGATAAGTGATCCAACTGATAACACCACAACTGTGGCTGCCAATTTAATTTAAATTTGGGTGTCTATCTAATTTATTTTATTGTAGGTAGCCTATTGAAGATTTGATTTTTATTTTTCATTTTATTACTGGTACGAACTAGCTGATTGGGTGTAAGTGACATTCATTCTATTCTATTTCAGTCCCCGTTTAACCAATAATTAATTATCATTTTTTTTAAATTTATTTGTTTGTTTATTTATCTATCTATTTGTTAGTTTGTTTGCTTGTTTTATTTATTTATTCATTACATAAAACATTATCAAGTAGAGATACAACAGGCACAGCCCACTACTGCTTTCTCTACAAAATTTCAACTAAAAAAATCCATATTTTAGGTTATTTCCAAGTTGAACTAGAAATTTCACTTACAAGAGTACAATTACTGATTCTTTCAACAAAAAAATGTCAATTTAGTAGTTCACTTTAAAAAAGAAACAGTCCAATGGTCCAAAGAAAGTGGATATAATTTTGAATTTTGAATTTAAAGCCAAAAATATAGAAATCAAACCATTTTAATCACACATTCTTAATCATATTGTATTAGATTTTCGTTTCACGTTGGTATGATAATTTCGGTTTTATGCTTGTCAGCCATGACCGAGTGAAGGACAGAGATTTAAAATAATATCACCAATTAAAAAGTAAATGCTCAGTTCTTTACATTCATTCATTCATCATGTCTATTTGTAAGTTATTGTATGTTTTACAAGCGTGTAATAAAATATTGGTGATGATGTTGGTCAATTCTAATAAGATTTATGATTTATTGTCTAGTTTAATTAAACATTTTTTTAGTTCTATAGTTATTGTTATTGTATCTTACAAATGGAGGTAATTTAGTATTGTAGGTGTTGTATCTATCAATTTCTCTAGAATTGTATTGCTGTGGCTGTTTCAGTTCAAAATTATTTTGTATTTAAATATTGTCCAATACTTGTAAAATTCACTTAGTTTATGTCCTTCCTAAATCATAATGTGAAGAAAATTAAGGAAATTACAACGATATTGCATATTATTCCTGATGAATAAATCTTACTTTATAAGAAATGCTGTATCTTGATGGATTGGAACCTGATCTCTATCCAAATTATATTTTTTTTATTGGAGTCACGGGTTCACCTAGACGCCTGCTTTATGTCAAGTTAGGTTAGGTTAACCTGCTTTATGTCTTCAATTACTGTAGCCTAGCCTACCCCCAATCTGATTATTTCCACCACCCGGGTAGACTTTGGTCATCTCTGTTAAGATATTTTATAAATTTCATAATAGCATTCATATAATTAATCTCACTAAAATCATTTAATTGCCATATGTAGTCTAATGCGCCGGATTCGTGCCCGGAGGGACCTCAACAATGTTCCTTATTCCTCATTGGTTAATCTAGGTGATTGTTTTCTAAACAATACATCTAAAGAGAGTAGCATTGAGAATTGACCTTGTACTATTCATCAGGTCTACTGCGTAGTTTTATTTTCGTCAATATTGTGTACAGTACAGTAGGTACTATACTATTAGCAGAAAAGATCCTTACAAGCGAGCTTTAGTCAATATTGACAATGACCTTGACGGCTCAATTTCAGAAATTGTCGTGCATTGTGCTATTGTGCTGGCACAGTATATAAGCTGGTAGTGTATTTGGAAGATGAAAAGATGGCTATTTTTTCCAGTGAGTTTAAAGAAACTGTGACCTCTCCTCACCTCCTTAGTCATAGTCTCAACATCATGAAATATAGATGATATAGATAATCTGTAATGTTTTCCATGACGAAATACTGAATGAACAATCTAATATTGAAACTGACACTGTATTTCACTTTTAAATAATTTTTTACTCACATATATTGGAGATGCTTGAGGAATGCATTTCACTTCTGAAAAGAAGCTTCGTCAGCCTGACAACATTTGCAGATCACTTAATCAACACTGGACACTCACACAATAACATCAAAACTGACTTAGAAATTCTACGCACATTCCAAAAAAGCCACAAACTAAATACACTGGAGCAATATGAAATATTCAAACACCATAAACAAGATAGAACCAACATACTCAATGACCAAATACAATTTAAATCAAACGCAATTTTTAACTACATAATGGCTGCTCATCCTAACCTCAACAAAACATGACCCCTGGCGGCAGGCTGACGAAGCTTCTTTTCAGAAGTGAAATGCATTCCTCAAGCATCTCCAATATATGCGAGTAAAAAATTATTTAAAAGTGAAATACAGTGTCAGTTTTAATATTAGATATAGATAACTGACAATCTAATATTAAAACTGACACTGTATTTTACTTTTTGTTTTACTCACTTATTTTTCAGAAGTGAAATGCATCCCTTTTGCATATCCAATATAAGTGAGTTAAAAACAATATATAAAAGTGCAATACCGTGTCAGTTTTAATATTAGATTGTTCATTTAGTATTTCGTCAAGGAAAACATCACAGATAACTGACAGTTACCAAACAAGTAACTGATTTAGTGCTAGCAGTTGATATTCAGATAATTTTCTAGTCTAAGATTGATCTAAACGGCGAAAGTTAGAGTGACACTTGTATCTCAACAAAAAAAATATTCCTCAATAGAAGCTCATAGATGGTAGAAGCTATCATTAAAGAAACTAACTCAACTCAGGAATTCACAGAAATTATCAATATGTTTCATCGGTTTGAAAATACTCTGATACAGTATAGATTTTTCAAGAAGATTGTCCTCTGCAAGTGTTAACGAGTGAGACATCAAAGGAAAAAGAGTGAAAACCAGAGAGTGAGATTCAGATTCAGATTGCTTTATTCGAGTAAAAGTACAATTCATATGACTTCTGACTATTACCTTACAATGAATGACATCACCTAAATTCATGGAAGATAGATAAAAAATAGATACAAGACAATACTATTACACTGTTTTGTGAGTAAGATTACGAACATAAATAAAACTATTTTCATAATAAATGAATTGTAATATCAAGGTGATGCATTTACACAAAAGGGCGGAGTTAGGGCAAAGTAGCCCTATCTTACACTCAATCTACTGAGAGAGAGAGAGAGAAAGAGTGAGAAAGAGATTGTCATATAAGTATATTTGTTGTCCATTCCATTTATTGTCACTTATTCCAGAATTGATACATTAAACTTCCTCTGGCAATGTACTGTAAAATACAGACAACTAGCTGTCTCTCTTGTACTGAAGCTGTATTATTCTATATAAATTGCTGCTAAGTGCAGCAATTGCTATAATATCCAGGCCTCGTGCTCTTGTATATTATAGTTGAGCACCAAAGCATGGGTGTTGTTAAGTGCTTGTACCACTGTCTTATAACTCCAACTATCACTTCACTCGTAGTATTATAGTGTTGGGCTTGGCATGGCTACCTTTGAAATTCAATTACAGTTCATCTAGTTGCGCAATGGTCGCTTTCAAACGTGTCTTGCCGACTAGGAGAACCGACGTTTAAATGGGGGAAGTTTTTACCCCCTCCCAAATGCTAGATTGATCTAGCATTGTAGTAGTAGACATGGAGTTGTTAATTATTAGCTTTGAAATTGTTTTTGTCAATTGGTGATTGATGATTGAGTTAGCAATCAGTAGTAATTAAAATAAACATAAATCATGGAAAGCGTGATTTAATGTGTGGTTCCATTGCACAATGCAATATGGCGACCGCTGTATGTAGTGGTTATTGTGTCTAACTGATACTTGGACGGTTTGAGTTCAATACCTGATCTCGGTCTGGCATTTTTTAATCATTATTAACCTCATTACCCAAGCGCAATCCACAAACTCATCAGCTGCAATGTAATGTGTTCCATGTGTCTTTTATCATTTTTTTATGAGTTCATTCCAATTTTAATGGTATCGTTTTACTGTATTAAGTTCAAAGAAGGTCTACGGGACATTCGCACAATAATAGCGGCTGTGGTAGCGCAGTTGGTTGGAGCGCTTGTCGGTGATAAGATAAGGGACTCTGGCTGGCTTCATTTCCTACAGCCTTGGGTTCGAATCTCATTCAGCCATGGATGTTTCTCATCATTCACCTCATTACCCACGCACAAGTCTCTGGACTATGTGGGTATCATCCGCAATAAAAAAACAAACCAGCTTTTCAACACTATAACCTCTTACCCTTTTGGTTAACTTCCAAGAATGGAAGAAATTTTTTTCAAACTTCACCATTTTATGTTAATGCATCACTTGGACTCTCATTACTCTCATTGAAATTTATGTTATTAGCTGTAAGTCTTAGAAAGTAGTCATAATTGTATTGGAGGGTCAAGTGTAAGAGATGGCCGGCTGCGCCCTAACTTCGCCTTCCTAGGAAATAAATAAAGGCAGCCAATCAATCAATCAATTACTCAATATCATTAACTCTACCGATTAAATCACAGTTTATATTCCCAACACTATGTACATAAAATCGTGTAAGTCTACAATCTATGTGATTTCAATGATGAATAATATTTTAACACATTGTAGCTGCGGCACCATTGAATAGAAAATCAATTATGTATGCAAAATATGTAAATTAACTTGAATAGAGTAATTTAATCGAATAAACTAAATTCTAAACTCTTCACCTTTCCACTGCTCGGTTTTGGTGAGTGATTGGCCTCACGGTGAGCTCTGAATTCGGACAGTTGTGATTTCAAGTGACGAGCACTCGGAACTGCGCTTGGATGGGTGACCGGCAGCTGTAAATTTATTTTTTCGGCTTTATTATCACTTGCCCGGTTGTTCAGAACCCACCTAAAACTGGTCCGGTATGTTTTACATACCATGTATGTAAAACATACATAGTATGTATTTTTATGTTTTACATGGTATTTATGTTTACAAGGTTTTTTTTTTTGAGCATGAAGACATAGGTCTTAGACCTGTGCGTGGGTAATGAGTTGGATGGATGATGGTGATTGATGAGTTGGACCTACAGTTTTAGTTGGGTTCCGAACCACCGGGAAGTGATTTTACAGCAGAGAACAGTGTCTTTTTTGCTGGCCAATCTAATCGGTCACCGTTACAAACAGGTCCTACGAGAACGCAGCTTATCTATCTGATTGAACAGATACCTGCTACGGCTCGCGTTTTAAAAGGCTCAAACGACGAGTTGGAACGCCTTGTAATGAATGGTCTCTTCCCCAATAAAATTCATACACTACCGAAAAAATCTCTCCACCAATTTAAATAGTCCCAACGTTTTAAAACTTGTTAATTTTAAAAAATAAAAATTCAAACGATTAATATTTGTCAATTCCACTTTATTGCGATATAATACAAATAAGAGAGCTCAAGTAAATTGATAAATTTCAGAAAATACTATAGTTTACATAGGACACCGTACAAGGGTTTCTAGATCAAATGGCAAAATATTACTTGAGCTCTCTTATTTGTATTATATCGCAATAATTCCACTTGAGCACTGGAACGGTTACGTGGCCTCACTAGTTACATTTTCAACCACCCGGTGGTTCGGAACCCACCTAAAACTGTAGGTCCAACTCATCAATCACCATCATCCAACTCATTACCCACGCACAGGTCTCTCAGACCTATGTGGGCTTCATCCTCCAAAAAAAACATCAGTATAGAATAATTGTAAATTTTTTAAAGGTATTTTTCCACGAACAGACGTGATTTCAAGGGAATTCTTTAGAATTAATACTAACGGGAAGAATGTTATAATGTTAACTCACGCGCGCTCGGGTCTACCTTTGGATGGGTGACCATGGCAACTCTAGGTTTATGCTGTTTGCTCTTTTATCACTAACCATTTGGTTCGGAATTCACATTGAACTGTGGGTCCAGGTCCACCAAGAAACTCAATAAAAACCTAAGGCCTCTCAACCTAAGTTATAAGTAATACACACTTACAAGCAATGGTAGCCTACATCCAACAATAACAACATGCACTTGAAAAAAAAACATAAGTAATAAACCAGAAGACTACTTTCACACACGTGCCTGTTTTACAATGAAAGTAACAGGTGAAATGAATTTGGAATAGGAAAGTTGTAGCCTAGGTTGTAAGATCAAGAATAAACAGAGGATTCGTCATCATTCTAAGTGGTTGCTGTCATATACTAATTTGTCTGGTACAAGATGACTTCAAATCAGTTCTGTAACGGTAACTGTACAACGATAACCAACAAAGAACTGGTTATTCTCATCCCTTCACTCACTCTCTCTCTCTCTCACACACACTCTCTCACACACACTCTTTCTCTCTATTTCCTCTTTATCCCTCTCTTATGAGAATACGATAATAAATAATGTAAGCCGTGAACAGGCGACGGTATTACAGAGCAACTACTTCATAAATTGACAGAGGAACCGGTTATCAATATTCGTAACACGATAACGGTTATCTTTCAATACAGTTCTTAGCACCTGGATGAGTTGTGATCGCCATTGCAGACCATAATTAGGCATAAGATTAGTTTCTCAGAAACTCCGAATCTTATTTCAGGTTTTTTTTTTGAGGATGAAACCCACATAGGTCTGAGACCTGTGCGTGGGTAATGAGTTGGATGATGGTGATTGATGAGTTGGACCTACAGTTTTAGGTGGGTTCCGAACCACCGGGAAGTGATTTTACAGCAGAGAAAAGTGTCTTTTTTGCTGGCCAATCTAATCGGTCACCGTTACAAACAGGACCTACGAGAACGCAGCTTATCTCTATCTGATTGAACAGATACCTACTAAGTTGAAGTGTACGATTGTGCCAATCATTCAGGAATGCACCACACTGCGACGTTTCCACAAATAAAGAAAATGGTGGAAATACAAAATATAAAAGCATTAGTTTTTGTCAATGGTAGGTAGTTCATAAATTGGTGGGTCTTTAACCAACAACAATAATAGTAGTAATAATAATAAAGTATCGTGTTACCTGGCTGGCTCAGGTCTGGTGTCAGAGTTATCAGGTCGCACCTGAGAAAGTTGAGGGCCTCAGCGTCACTTGACTGTTAGTCGGGACCGACAGTCTTGACTTGCCCTTCGAAAGACGGGAGTGACCCTCGGAAAAATATTGGATGGATAGAAATTGAACTTTATTGAATACAAAAAGAAAAAAATATTCCATTAGCTGTGGCTACATTCTACATCAAATCAAATTCTATTTTCCAAATTACAAAATACAAAATAAGTAATGAAGTATCTACATTATATAATCACAATAGAATAAAATAAAGTAAAAAATTCTTACACAACTAAAGATAATAGATACAACCATTCTTAATTTCACATGAAGAAACAATAAAAACATTGTAGGAAACGTTAATGAACATCTGTAAATTTTAGAACAATAAAAAGGTATAATACATTACTTCCCTAAAGCTTGGAATCTACCGCATTATAGTTTTTTATCATTTCTTTTAATTCTAAAATTTTCTTGATAATTTTTTCAACTTTCTCGTAATTGTAAAATTTTCTCAATAAATATCTCCTGATTTTCTGTGTTATTAGGCATTTCAGTTTAGTGAATCTAGTGCTGGAGATAACGAGAATGTTCTTTTTTGTAGATTACGTCTTGGAGACTCCAGTTAAGGAGTATAAGACAAGTCAGATCAATAAATTATACAATCTTATACACTAGTTTCCATAATTACTACATCAATTAGTTGAGGTGAGGCTTAATTTTGATGTGAAAGGAACTCTTGTACACTATTAAAAGCTTTATCAAATAAATATTTTTTCAATTTTTTTTTAAATATTTCTATATTTTCAAGACTCTTTAAAAACTACGGTAGCTTGAGTTTCCTACCAATATAACCAGGGTTTTGTCTGAATAAGCTACTATTGTGACACCAAGTGATAATCTCCTCGGCTTTTTGTATTGTAATCGTGTACGTCAAGATTTTGTTTAGTATCACCCTATTTTACATATAAAGCAGCTTCATACACATATAAGCAGTTAGGAGACCAAGTCTTAGGAACCAAGCTTCACATTTTCACTAATATACAGGGTGTTTCGGAACTCTCTACCAATACTTCTAGGCAGTGTTTCTGGACCACTAAAAAAAGTAAATATCGTAATAAAATTTTTCTAATATCCCCAGTTACTCACACAGCCGCCATTTTGTTTTTTTCACTTATTATTTTTTTATTCAAACACCTCTGAATGCATAATTTTGAAATTTTGCAAACAGCTTTATAACAACTAAAACAATGTTTAAAAAATCAATCAAAATTTTCCGACATCAAAAAACAAAATGGCGGCCATTTAAAATCTTTGAACAGGATTAAATTAATAAAGGCTGATGATATAAAAATTTGACTAGAATAACGTTTTTTAGATATTTTTATTGCAAATCCAACGATACCTCATTTTTCAAGATTGGCCAACAATTAACAGAGATATGCTACTTTTTAGGGTGTGCGGTGGTTGGAAGCGAGAAACTGCAACCCGTTCTCAACCACCAAACACCCTAAGAAGTAGCATATCTTTGTTAATTGTTAGCCAATCTTGGAAAATGAGGTATCGTTGGATTTGCAATAAAAATATCTAAAAAACGTTATTCTAGTCAAATTTTTATATCATCAGCCATTATTAATTTAATCCTGTTCAAAGATTTTAATGGCCGCCATTTTGTTTTTTGATGTCGGAAAATTTAGATTGATTTTTTAAACATTGTTTTAGTTGTTATAAAGCTGTTTGCAAAATTTCAAAATTATGCATTCAGAGGTGTTTGAATAAAAAAATAATAAGTGAAAAAAAAATGGCTGCTGTGTGAGTTAACTGGGGATTTTAGAAAATTTTTATTACGATATTTAGTTTTGTTAGTGGTCCAGAAACACTGCCTAGAAGTATTGGTAGAGTGTTCCGAAACACCCTGTAGTATATATTGAGTAATGAATAAGATGCAATTTCATGGTCATCTACAACAAAACTAATACAATAAATGTTCATCCCGACTCTCTTTTCTCTACTCTGATGCAGCTTTGGTAAGAAGTGAACGAAGTACTTGCTGGCAGACAAGACAAGCGCGCCGCTAAGCCAGTTGGGCCATTTACTTCGATTCCAGCCATTATCGCGTCAAATCCACAACAATTTATAACTTTCAAGCACAACTGAAAAACTTGCCGAGATTTCCGAGTTTCTTGATAGAAATATGTCTCTCGAGGCAGTTATCCACCCACCCCTCCCCACCCAAAATACCAAATAATAACATACTGTTCGTGGGAAAGCTCTCAACAAGTTATTAGATACTTGTATAAGCCACCTTTATTTCCGTGGTTCCAGTTTTCAGCAGTCTTCGGACTTCTAGTCGCCGTCTACTCGAATTTGAAAAGATTTATCGCTTCCTATTATGTCTAGTTCATCATTCGCTCTTTCTCCCTCCCTCCCAACTAGTAACCCCCTCCCCTCCATCTAATAACCCCTCCGCACCACCATCAACGCAATCAAAAACTTGCAGAACGAATTCCACTGATTTGAAAATTAGAAGTAGTTTGGTCTGATTGTTAATCAGATATTCAGATATAAATGAGCTGATTAGAAGAGAATGAGAAGATATACCGGTTAATCTGGAGGTTATCATGTCATAGCACAGACTAGAGATTTCATCTATAAATCTATTAACTATATACATTGATATACAGGGTGTTTCAAAATTAGTGTCGAACATTTTAGGGTATTGTTCCTGGATGATAGGAGACTACAAATGTCGTATTTAAAGTTTCCAAAACTCAGCGGTTATCCTTATAGCAGCCATTTTGTTTTTTTCACTTGGGAATTTTTATCTCAAGAACGAAATGTTGTATTGATCTGAAATTCGGTATGAATATTTATGTTATAAAGACTCAACTTTAAAAAATAAAAATTTCGATGAAAATTTTCAAAATGGCGGCCATTTTAAATATTTGATGGCGAATTTCACGAAAACCGTTCACTTTACAGAAAATTTACAAGAGACAAAAAAGTTAGCAAATTTTATCACAATTCCATCGATACCTTATTTATTACGATTGGGCAAAGAATAACAGAGAAATTAATTGTTTTCGTACTGCATGACCACTTTTCACCATTTAAACATCAATGTTAAATTTTTTATAAAATTTTGAAAAAAGTTATTCTTGTAAGTTTTCTGTAGAGTGAACGGGTTTCATGAAATTTGCCATCAAATATTGGAAATTATTAAATTATAAAAAATTTAACATTGATGTTTAAATGGTGAAAAGTGGTCATGCAGTACGAAAAGAATTAATTTCTCTGTTATTCTTTGCCCAATCTTAATAAATAAGGTATCGTTGGAATTGTGATAAAATTTGCTAACTTTTATGTCTCTTGTATATTTTCTGTAAAGTGAACGGTTTTCGTGAAATTCGCCATCAAATATTTAAAATGGCCGCCATTTTGAAAATTTCCATCGAAATTTTTTATTTTTTAAAGTTGTGTCTTTATAACATAAATATTAATGCCAAATTTCAGATCAATACAACATTTCGTTCTTGAGATAAAAATTCCCAAGTGAAAAAAACAAAATGGCTGCTATAAGGATAACCGCTGAATTTTGGAAACTTTAAATACAACATGTAGTCTCCTATCATCCAGGAACAATACCCTAAAATGTTCGACACTAATTCTGAAACACTCTGTATAAATATTTATATACAGTTTATATAATGTGCCTAATCTATGTATGCACAGTCTGTAATCAGTAATCTATAGTCAGTAATGTATAGTATACCCAGTATACTATATCAATGACTAAGGATAGGAATGGTTATATTATCAAGTATGATGCTGATACTACTGTAGTATTAAATCTTCAAATAGTTTGTTACTTTATTACTTTTATATTAGTGCATTTGAGAAAAAGTCTGATCATTTTGAAATTGTACATATTTTAGATATTATATTAATTTAAATATATAAATTTAGATATAAATTAATATATAATTTAAATATATGATTTAATAATATAATATATAAATAAATAGATTTTAGATATTTTTATTTTTTTGTGCAACCGTTGATTGTCATCTGCTTACACAACCATAACACCATTAAAATGCAATAAACATGAAGATAATCATTTACTAAAAATGAAGATTTAGACAGCACTGTTAAAATATCCAAACTAATCTAATTCAATTGATTCTCATTCATATAGTAGTAAAATAATAGAAATTTATTCTTACTTACACTGTTTTAATGGAAGTATTCAAGATTGAAATAAATGATGGATTTTTTTTTCTTGGGAGGATGAAGCCCACATAGGTCTGAGACCTGTGCGTGGGTAATGAATTGGATGATGGTGATTGATGAGTTGGACCTACAGTTTTAGGTGGGTTCCGAACCACCGATTAGTTAGGATTAGTTAGGTAATAATTATAAGAGTAAAAATTCTAGAGAAATGCTAGTATTCAATAAAACTTGAAGAGCATTGATATAAAATTGTTTTGTGTTTATAGTAAAAGAAGGGTGTAAAAGGAGGTTTTAGTAAAATGTCAAACCTTTAAGCAAATTCAAATTCAATTTAATAATATTATTAAATAGTAGCTAAGAGGAAAACAAACTGAATTAATTAATTAATTATTGATTTGTGAGCATTGATATAGATTTTTGTGTGCCAGTGCTTGAATGCTGATTGTGCAGAAGAAAGTTATAATAAAATCAACAAACCTTCAGCTTAATTCATTTATTATTACTGTATTAGTAATCATTAAATTATCAAATAATATCTTCAAACAGTAGAAAAGATAAAAATACTGAATCAAAGTGAGTAATAGTTGTTTGTAATATTTGCAAGTATATGTGATATTAGGAAAATTAAAATAGAATAAAAGTTTTTGGATTTCTTGTCCCATACAATTTGCGTTGGTAATATTAACTTTTTATTGTAAATTCAAGGACTTGCAGTCAATTTCAATTGTGAATAAAAGTGAGTAGAAATATTATATCAAAAATAAATAATTTATTTCCCTTACCAAATATACAATACAAAGTATTTTAACCAAGTTTGGTTCAATATTTATATTTCTAAGATATAATATAGTAGTTTATGCAACGATTTTATTTTGACCCTTATTAAGGCACGAGTTAGATGTAAGTTATAACACGAGCGAATGCGAGTGTTATAAATATCTCACGAGTGCCTTAATGGCCAAATAAAATCGTTGCATACACTATTTTATCTACGACCACTAGTATACATTTAATTAAAACAATTTCATTTTACCTGTGACTGTCAGAGATACCTAACCTCTCATCTGAAATACACGAAGTTATAGTAGATTGTTAGGTTAAAGCAGCTGGTGTAGCAGTTTGATCAAATCAGCTGATAGTTTCACAATATTTAATTACGATATTGATTCCATCAAAAATGCTTCTGATTGGTCCAGAACCCGTGTTATAATGTAGAACCTGTACTATAATGAGCTCTTTATGCAACGGGTCTCAAAAAGCATTTCGAAAAGACAGCTGTTTTGGCATCAATTGTGAAACTGTAATGTATACATTATGACATGGTCGTAGATAAAGATATATATAGGCTATAATAAATATAACGTATATTAAGGAAATCGTCCTACCCCACTATGGCGTGTTCTAGAGTAGGTGTTGAGTAGAGAAAAAAAATTGAAGGAGGTTGATTAAATATAGGATATAGGTTTCAGGATTGGTTAGTTTTCAAAATACAAGTTTCCATCATAATCATTGTTTGAAAAAATCCTCTCTATATGCTGTCTGTCAATATTCATATCTTTTTGCCCTGTTTGATATGAGGAGATGCCTGAACCTGGTGTTGTCGTGGTGACTCCTGTTCTGGAGGACAGATTTGTCAACAGTGGCGTACCGATAATGGAGCGAGTGGAGCAGTCGCTCCAGGGCGCAAGGCTCTGAGGGGCGCACCGTTCTTGAGAGAAAATTACCTTTTACTTACAAAAAAATGTATTACTATAATGAAGGCCAAAAGGGTGAAATGCAACACAATTTTAAAAAACCGTATGTAAACATCGCTGCGCATGACTAAAAGGAAAATTCATGTCAAATTTAAAATAAATCGGTTCATGCGTTCAGCCGTAAATGCGTTACAACCAGACAGAATGCAAAACGGTCGAGTCAAAAGTAGCAAAGCCAAAACAATTTAAATTGGGTGGCAAAAGGTATAACAAATTCAAGTAATTGAATGAATACTTTGAATTTATTCTGAAAAAATAAATCCACAAGAAGTTCAATGGTTTTTATATTAAGAACAGGACTGAAATAATTCACTTTTGAATCCTATTTCCAAAATATTAAAAAAAATTCATAAGGATGACTTGCAAAATGCGAAAAAATAACTGCAAATAAATTTATAGAAAAGTGAAAAAATCCAAAACAAGCTGTTTGGAAATTGATAAAAGCAGAATCTGGCCTGGCGAAAAATCATTCCTTGGAGATTCGCATCTCTAACAAATACGGCATAGTTAGAGGCGGAAAAAAAAGCCGCTGGTTCATTAAATGACCACTATATTAATATCAGCCCAATCGGGTGGTTGAGTGTAAGACTGATTTTTTTTGCGGGGGGGGGGCATCTTTAGACAGACACTTCCGCTCCAGGGCGCTTAAAACCTCGGTACGCCACTGTTTGTCAAATATAATAAAAATTATAACTGTGGCTAAAAGTGAGTAGAAATATTATATATTCACAATTAAAATTGACTGCAAGTCGTTGGATTTACAATAAAAAGTTTTAAGAAAAAAGTGTATTAGTATGTAACTATGCGATGTGCTTACTCAAAACATGAAAAAATAACAACTTTTCGATAATTGTTTGGTAGTACATTATTGAACAGATGAATGACCGTGATGTTTCACGTATGTAAAGGTGAAGTGAGGATTGAAAGAAAGAGACAGTAACAAAAAGAACAAAATCTTCTCTTTTTTGTTTTCTTTAGTACTGAAGATCTGCAGGTTATTTGAGGTTTGAATCCACCTACCTACAGTCATACATTTGTTGCAGGTTGCAGGAGAAGTAGTCTATAAAGCCAAACTCCTTGAGTCCTTGAGCAAATTAATAATTATAATAATGTTATGTTTCTTCCTTTCCTTTTGCGAAGGGAATAAAAGTGCCTCGGTTTAACAATACAGAAGAGGAGAAAGAACAGCCTATTTTGACAGAGAAACTTGTCTTTTTTTTACAACCGGTAGCATACAGTGTAGCAGAACACCAGGTGCGCTCTCTTTATATTATGTTGTATTATCATAAAAAGGCAACACATAACATTTTTATAGTCGGCTTCCATAGCGGACAAGTACAAACAATGCGAATCTCCCTCTGCACAGCAACTGCTGTTCTGTAGGTACAACTGGCTTTTGTTGGTCACAAAAGAAATACAAATTATGGTATGTGGTCTACGCTTTATGCAAACAGTTTGTTTGTGCAGTTAATTTGTGACAGAATTTTTCTTGAAAAAATGTGTCTGTGATGTTTTCATGACGAGATACTTAATGAACAATTTAATATCACACTGACACTGTATTTCAATTTAAATTATTGGCTTTACTCACTTATATTGGAGATGCTAGAGGGATGCATTTCACTTCTGAAAAGAGGCTGACGAAGCTTCTTTTCAGCAACTAGCATCTCCAATATAAGTGAGTAAAGCCAATATATTAAATTGAAATACAGTGTCAGTGTGATATTAGATTGAAAAAATGTGGAAAATAGTTGAGAAGGATTGACATAAATTTGACAAATATTCTTGCTATTTCTAGTAGGGAATTATTGGGTGAGGGATAGCGTAATAGATACACTATTATTAACTTTTTATTGTAAATTCAACGACTTGCAGTCAATTTACAATAAAAAGTTAATATTAACAACGCAGATCGTTATGGAACAAGAAATCCAAGATACATTGTAATATAAGTATGTGGGATAGAACTACAAATGTACTATAAATGAATTATTGAATAACGATTAATTTTTCTATTATTATTGTTACGGGTTCTATGTCTTAAATAATGCTGGCAACACTTAAATTTATCACTCGCACTTTATTAACACAGATAATTCACAACTCACACAGTTCAGTAATTTCTTACACAAAAATAAGCAATCGGAAACAGATAAAACGATATTGTTCAACTGATAATGAGTTTTCAATAAACTGAACAAAAATCTATCACTAAATATCAAAAGGCCGATCTAATATTAAATAATAACTGTACAATAAACTGTCCAATAATATTCAAAAAAGAATCGTCGAGGAAGAACAATTAACTTACGTAGCACAAGTCCGTAATACAGTAATAGGTAAAAGATTTATCACTATAGAACTGTCATGAGAATTATCACTACAGACAATGAAAGTTCCTTAGATGATTTGTAATAGCGCCAACGGGATTGCACTGTCTGTATTAACGGGAACTGTCACTGAGAAAGAATTATCACTATATAGGCACAATAGATAGAACTGTCACTTCCTGCTTATCACGACGAATCTCAAACAAGACTGAACTAATTTACAAAAGTCCACCTCTATTTATATAGCCTACTTTTTCATAATTGAGATATCTCTAGATTTCTCTACCAACTTCTACCGATTTCTAAAACAAACAATCAAGGAAACTCGAACTTTCCACAATATTCGATAAGACTCCATTAATCTCTAATCAAACAACTAGAACATTCTACAAATTACCAAGTAAACACCATAAAAGTGTCAAAAGCAGAGTAATTAATTGCTTAGAAGTAAACATTTACATAGCAGATAACACCGAGAACCACTGTCCTTCTTTCTCACTATTTTCATTCTCATATTCGCTACATTATCAAATTCTTGGATTAGGGATGGATTACTTAATCAAGGTTAAAATAATATAAAAGTAATTGTTGAACTCTGCTGAGTAGATTGGACTGTGATCAATCAATCTTATTTTTATTTAACACAGTACAAATCTTATAAAATCCTGTAAAGTTGAACATCGTCATTTTTCATATATCAAAAACTACAAATGATCATAAACAAAGCATAGGCTGAAAATAGAATCCTTGTAACTACTTCATAATGCAGAACATTACAGTCTAAATTAAAACCAACCATCTAATGATACACTAAATTACTAATATCTACAGCAAGTGTGTTCGAGTATACTATAAAATAAAAAAATTGAAATAATAAAATAAAATAAATTACAATAATTATAAGAAATAGTCATTAATTATTTAGTTGATAGAACTAAGTTAACGGTAATATTCTCCTCCTACTACTCTTCTTCCTCCTCCTCCTCCTCCACCTACTCCTCCTCTTGCTACTCCTCATCCTACTCCTCCTCCTCCGTCTATTCCTCCCTTCTCCTTTTTCTCATAATTCTTCTCCTTCTCTTCCTACATTAATCCCTTATCATCCAGCGTTTCGTTGACAGAGGACAGCATCCAGACGTTTTTATATTGGATATGTCTTGTAATGGTATTTTACAATAGAAATAAATATTGTCATGGATTTTCTAACTACAGTGTATTTAAATATTAATTTTTTTTTTTGTTTTGAGGTTTTGAGGATGAAGCCCACATATGTCTGAGACCTGTGCGTGGGTAATGAGTTGGATGATGGTGATTGATGAGTTGGACCTACAGTTTTAGGTGGGTTCCGAACCATCGGGAAGTGATTTTACAGCAGAGAACAGTGTCTTTTTTGCTGGCCGATCTAATCGGTAATTGTAGCCTATATTTTTTATTAATAGTAATATTAAGTAGTATATTTATATAAATAGAAGAATATTTTAAAATATTAATGGTAGCCTATACTTTTTTAATAGTAATATTAAGTAGTATATTTATAAATAAATAGAAGAATATTTTAAAATATTTAATATTTTTAAATATTAATGGTAGTCTATACTTCTTTAATAGTAATATTAAGTAGTATAATTATATTAATAGACGAATATTTTATTATACTAATATTGAGTAGTATATTTATATTTTTTTTAGAAGAATTTTAATAAATTCTATCATATTTGTATGACAGTATTGGTGCCAAATTGGAAAACATTGTTTTCGCGGCAGCCGGTAATTTCTGAACTATTTGCTTCCAATTACTTTACTTCAACACCCTACTTTACAGTCATTACACATACATTACTGGCTACTACTACAAGCGCCGACCTGACTAACACACGCACCTATACGGGCACCACATACAAAAGACGAATAAAGACTTTTCTCGGCGGCCAACAATAAAAAGGCAATCGCCTTCACCGTATAATGTAAGCCTGGGCAACCACAAGCATCAGACTGTCGGCAATGAAACGTGTGCTTTGTTTAAAACGCTGACGGTCAGCGGTCAGTGTATTATATTGCTTAACAAGGAGATGTATTGGCCGGTGCACAGTGCACACGCACGAAATAAAACAAAAAAAAATTGAAAAAAGAAAAGAAAGTGAAATTCAAGGTGTCTTTCTCAGGCCGCTCCCTATGCACCCCGGAACGCTGAAATGGCAGGCTGACTCCAACGCCTACTATATACTATAATGTAGTACACTTGAGCCCTTCTTCGCAGCTCTGTTATCTGTGTTTTGTGACTATAATATAGTAGTGTTCTGTGACAATTCGTTTGGGGAGTAACATAGCTAACAAACATTAGAAACCTCCTACCTGGCACTCAGAAGAAAAGGATGATGTTTCATCGCCAAACAACCAACGTTATTAAACGCATAAAAACAATTTGTTTTTATGAAACTGATAATTTAGAAGGAATTTGGAAGAAACTGACTAATTTTGAATTCCTGAAAGTGCTATTAAGGTTGATTAGCAGGTTCACTGACAGGTTTAGTGAAGTGCTTAAATTCATATGGTTGATTAGATTCGCTTTTGTTTGAAACTTATCTAAATATTTTGTTATTTTTGTATTATTGTGTTCTCGACGTGGTTAAGTGGTAGAGTGGACATTACTGTCCAAACTTCGCCACGTCAACAAATAAATAAGTCATTCTATTCTATTCTATTAATTATAATGAGTCCCATTCAATGCTGTTGTCAATATTGTGCTCCACCATTGTCTTCACTTTCACTTTGTGGAATTAATACCACTTTCAGGAATTCGAAGTTAATACACTTTGTTCTATAAAAACAATGTTTTAAAATGTTATTTTATTCAAATTTTCAATTCAATTTATGTTGTTCCATCCATGCAAATTCACAATGACATTTCAAAATATGTCACAGAAATATATACATGCTATGCAATAATTACATTAGTGCACAGATGAGTGCACTGTGGGTCGTCTGATGATGCTCTAGACAACAGAGCGAAACGGCCGTCACGCCATAACGTGAGTTAATTTCCATTTAAAAGTGGTTTTTTCAAGTTTATATTACATATTAGTGGAAACAAGATGGATCTTCAACATCATAATTACATAACAATAATAAAATAATTACTTTTAACTTATCGGTGATGTTTTCCATGACGAAATACTTGATGAACAATCTAATATCAAAACTGACACTGTATTTCTATTTAATATATGATTTTCACTCTTATACTGGTGATACTGGAGGGATGCATTTCACTTCTAAGAGAAGCTTCATCTACCTCTGGTAAAATTATTTACAGAGGCTGATGAAGCTTCATTTAAGAAGTGAAATGCATCCCTCCAGTATCACTAGCTTAAGTGAGTGAAAATCATATATTAAATATATATTGATATTAGATTGTAACTTATCTATAAGTGAACTATATCTATTCACTAACCAACATGAAGAAATAGTAAAGCACTAAAATTAAAGTACTGAGATTAAACCCTTTTGATGTCTGAAATTAAAGGCATGCTTTTGCAGGCACGAATCCGTGGTTGGAAGGGGATGTACCGAACCCTCTCATCCCAAATTATCTACCAGTATATATTTGTGACTTTTATGGGAGTAATGACCTTTATCACGTGATATCCCCGGACATTTTTGTGAGTTCGTTCTGGCCTTTTTGATAAAGTTCAACAATTAAACTTCTAGGGAAGTGATAGCCGTGAGCCGTAGCAGGTATCTGTTCAATCAGAGATAAGCTACGAAAGTCCTGGGCGCTCTTTGTAAGGGTGACCGACTGGATTGACCAGCCAAAAAAAACTGTTGCTGAAAATAAATTTCCGGTGGTTCGGAACCCACCTAAAACTGTAGGTCCGACTCATCACTCACCATCATCCAACTCATTACTACCGCACAGGTCGCAGACCTATATGGGTTTCATCCTCAAAAAAAACCCTGATTGCCGTAATAATGCGGAAGTGATAGCCGTGAGCCGTAGCAGGTATCTGTTCAATCAGATAGTGATAAGCTGCATTCTCCAGAGTCCTGTTGGTAATGGTGACCGATTAGATTGGCCTGCAAAAAAGACACTGTTCTCTACTGAAAAATCACTTCCCGGTGGTACGGAACCCACCTAAAACTGTAGGTCCATCATTCACCATCATCCAACTCATAACCCACGCACAGGTGTCAGACCTATGTGGGCTTCATCTTCAAAAAAAACCTGATTGCCAAAATGGTTCCACCTTTCATTATATTAGTTTCAAATATGGTATCTTGTTTTTAATGGATGTTAGGTGTTGATTGATTAAGGCTGCCGTAATGGCAGAGTAATTGTGCGCAGGGTTTTGGGTCATAATTCTGTTTCAAAGTGCATTGTATTGGATATTATTAAGGTATTGAAATGTTAACTATATTGCCACGAGAAATTATTATTTTCATCAAATATTTTATGGAATATTGGAGTTCAAAGTTGAAATTTTTCGGTTTTTGGGGGCAATTGATCTCTCCTACAAGTTATTTTAAACTTTTGATCATTTTTTTTAAATGAAAGACACATTGAGGAACAAAATGACATATTTTTTATTCCGATCAAACAATTAGTTTTCTCAAAATAAATTTTTTAATACATGCAAAAAAAATCATTTTTCAAAAAAATATTTTGAAAAGACCAATTGTTAAATTGAAATAAAAATTGTGTCATTCTCTTACCCAAGGTGTCTTTCAGTTATAAAACATTGTAAAATGTTTAGAATAACTTGTAGGTGAGTTCAATTGCCCCCAAAAACCGAAAAATTTCAACTTTGAACTCCCATATTCCATAAAATATTTCATGAAAAAAATAATTTTCCTACAGTGACCCAAAAAAGTGCCCATTTTTGCACTAACTATAGCATGCAAAATAGTCTATTCCTGCACCAGTGCAGGAAAGTACTTTTCCGTACTCCAGATTTGCAACCTAACAACACAAAATAGTGAGCATGTAATACGCAGGTTCCCTATTCTACATTCAAAAATAGGTTGGCTACTCTGTTTCAGCTGTGAAATAGTTGTAGTTATTGTTGTTGAAATCGATTTGATTCGAAAATAGGTTATGTGAGGAATTGTCAGGTTATGTATGTCCTGTTTTGTTCTGTTTAAATTACTTTATACATTACTGTAGAAAAATGTTATGTTTAATACGAGTGCTAAGTATTGTTTCTGCACTCGAGAAACTTTTTTTCTCTCGATGCAGAAAAACGCTATTTTGCACTCTAGTTACACAAATAGCTATTCTCGTGGCAATAGTTGGCATTTCAATACCTTAATAATTATCCAATTTAATGAACTTCGAAAAAAATTATGACCAAAAGCCCTGTGAAAGCCTTAAAGTGTACTAACGCTTTGCAATTGTTACTAATAATGCAGATCACGTGGCTGAGTCGGCTGATCGCAGTTTAATTCGGCGCATTTACGGTCTGATTGCAGTTGAGCGAGTGAGCCGCAGCCTCCACTACTAAATACCGCTTCCTGTTGCCGTTTTTCATTGATGAATCTCCATCCTTGTCGTGCTCCCTCGTGCTCTCTCTTTCATTCTTCCTTTCTCTTTCTCCCGTCCTTACTAATGGTTCCGTTCTCTTGTGGCAATGTGGCTACTGGGTAACTGTGAGCTCCTTCAACTCTACTGTCAGCAAAAGTCACTGACACTCTGACACAGAAGTGCAGTTGTCTGTCATCTGTGTCATCCTCTTTCAATCTCCTTCTCATTTTTCTTCTTTTTTATTCTTCTTCTTCCCTTACTCTTCGATTTCTTCTTCTTTTTCTTCTTCAGTTTCTTCTCCTTCTTCTTCATTTTCTTCTTCTTTATCTTCATATTTTATCAAGTTTTTCGATTTCTTCTCTTCTTTTTTCGTTGTTTTTTTCTATTTCTGCTTTTCTTCTCTTTTTTCGTTATTTTTTCTATTTCTCCTTTGCTTCTCTTTTTTCGTTCTTTTTCTATTTCTACTTTGCTTCTCTTTTATCGTTCTTTTTCTATTTCTTCTTTTCTTCTCTTTTTCCTTTTTCAATTTTGTCCTATCATCCTTCTTCTTTTCCTTCTCTTCATTTTCATCTTCGTTTTTTCAATTTGTACTTTTTTCTTCTTCTTTCTCTATGATTTCTTTTTTTTTCTTTTCCGTTTTCTCCTCTTCTCTTCGTTTTCCTTCTTTTTATTTTATATTTCTTTTTCGATTCCTCCTCTTCTTCTCTTTCGCTTTTTCGATTTTTTCCTGTCGTTCTTCTTTTCCTTCTCTTCATTTTCATCTTCGTTTTTTCAATTTGTACTTTTTTCTTCTTTCTCTTTGATTCTTCTTTCTTTTGATATCTTCTTCTTGTTCTTCTTCTATTTCTTTTACGTTCTCTTTTTCGATTTCTCCTCTTTCTTCTTCTATTTATTCTTTTTATCCTTATTTTTCTTCTCTTCCATTTCTTCTAATTCTACTTCATTTATTCTTCAACTTCTCCTGTTTCTTTCCCTCATTCTTCATCAGATTGAAATTAGTAAGGCAAACCTTTTCTATTTCACCTTTTCTTCTCTTTTTTCGTTCATTTTATTTTTCTGTTTCTCCTCTTCTTCTCTTTTCCTTTTTCTTCTCCTTCCCATCATTTTCATCTTCGTTTTTTTGATTTGTACTTTTTTCTTTGTCTTTGATTTCTTCTTTTTCTAAGGCTATGGTTGTTGTGATTTGGTTACACTTCGACATCCTCTGTCAATCTCCTTCATCTCTTTTTCTTTATCTTTTCCTTCTTTTTCTTCTTCATCTTTTTCCATCTTTTTCTTCTCTACCTCTTAGTTTTCCTTCTTTTTCCACCCGTGGAGTGGCAAAAACTGGATGAAAAATTCATTGAAATTATTTCTTGTTTCTAGGTGCAAATAGGAACGCAGACTTGGCAATGTGACGCAGGTTTTTTTTGTGAATTTTTTTAAGATCTCACCCTCTTTTCTATTAGGGAAGTCTATTAAACTAAGATTACTTCAAAAAAGTCACTATCGATCACTTCACCAAGCCTGCGTTCCAATCTGTGTTGGTCATAATATATGAATTTTATTATCATTTGTCGTATATTATCAAGATTTAACTACATTGAGCATTCTCCGCACATAAAATCGTATAAAAGCGTTACAAGTGTGATAATCCAGCTAGATTAGTTTGTCTCTGGGAATGTGTTGAACTTATTGAATCTCAAGTTACCAAGTAGACGTCTCTGTAAAGAAGTAATATTTCCAAGATCCGTTTAAGAACCGTACGGTCGCGGTCTTCGAATATTTATAGCCCAGAAACTAAAAAGAGAGATGCTCGTGGGTTATAACTTGGGTCGATTTGACGACCAGGGGTGTTTCGTTTATGAAATATGTTGTGTCCCGACCATAGATACTATATATCTATAGAAAATTGTTTATGCATATATCTATGTTACCGACAATGCCTTTTTAATCATGTCTATCGTGTCGTGGAAGTTATGTTATTCGCTGCAGTTGGAAAAGTGTATCGGCTGACCTTTGTTGCCATGTTTGGCATGCGAGAGTGAGTGAGAGAGCGATAGTTCAAGTTAGGTTAGGTTGCTTCCTCTAGCATCCGCCATGTTGTATTTCACCCACACAAATAAAAGCATGTCTACAACTTCATTTCGTTCCTGGATTTCTTGTTCCATGACGAACTGCGTGTTAATATTAACTTTTCATGTGAAATTTAACGACATGCAGTCAAATATTTGTTAAGAATAAGTATAATAACTCACTTAAACTGGCCGAGTACTTTCGAATCTATGAGATCCATCATCAGAGGCTCCTAGATCATCATGTCAGTTTTTTGGTTAGAAGTGTTGTGGTTTTTGTAAAATATGATCAAAAAGTTTGTGAGATTTAAAATTTAGTTGTTCATTGAGAATGTTTTGTTTATTGTGTGTGGTGTGTTTGTATATTTCAAATTGTTCCAAGGTGTTGAGTTCGTGTCCTTTAGATTTTATGTGTAGAATGTGTAGGTTGGTATTGATGTCGGTAAAAGTGTGTCCAGTTTGAATGATATGGTCGGCAAAATTCGATTCAGCTTTGGATGTGAGGGCCTGAAAGTGTTCCTTGTAACGTTGTTTGAATGTGCGGCCTGTTTGTCCTATGTAGAATTTGTTACAATCAGAGCAGTTTAGTTTGTAGATCCCTGGGAGATCGTATTTGTTTGTGTTCAGTGTGGTTTTGAGTGTAAGTGCATTTTTTATTTTGTTTTTTGTTCTGAATGAGATGGTGTGGCCGGCTTTTTTGAAGATTTTTGCTAGTCTGTGTGATTGTGGATTAATGTATGCCATTGTGATGTATTTTTTGTCAGTGGTGTTGGTGTTTTGTTTTTTGTTTCTTATTTTATGATTGAGTTTGTCAATTAGGTCGTGTTTGTAGCCGTTTTCTTGTGCTAGGTATTTTATTGTATTTAGTTCAGTGTGGTAATTGTCGGTGGAAAGCGGTGTGTTGTTGAGTCTGTGTAGCATTGACCTGAATGCTGAGTGTTTGTGTTGTGTTGGATGATTGGAGGTGCTGTGTATTAGGGTATCTGTCATTGTTGGTTTTCTGTAGATGTTGAAGCTGTGTTGTTGGTTTGTGTTCTTTGTAATTGAGAACACTTCAAACACTTCCCAAAATTCACAAACCCGACATACCTATTAGACCAATTGTAAACTACCAAGAAGCACCTGCCTATAAACTAGCAAAACACATAGATCAAACACTGAGAAAACTAATTAATATCAACAACAACACATACATAAAAAACAGTAGCGATCTTATCGCAAAAATAAAAGACACACAAATTCCTCACAACTCCACTCTTGCATCTTTCGATATAACAAACCTATACACCAACATACCTGTCAATGAAACAATAGAAATAATACAGAACATCCTTATTCACAACAACACAACTACAGAACATATAAATGAAATAATAGACATCCTAAAAATCATCACTCAACAAAATTACTTTACCTTCAACAACAAATTCTACTCACAACCTGATGGACTGCCAATGGGCTCACCAATCTCAAGCATATTTGCTGAAATCTATCTCCAACACTGCGAAAACACTCATATACTCTTTAATAACAAATTTTCACAGAACATAATATACTGGCACAGATACGTAGATGATGTTCTATTGCTATACAGAGGAAACAAAAGACAATGTGAACAACTTCGATCATACATAAACAAAATACATAAGAACATTCAATACACAGCTGAATATGAGAAAAACAATTCAATAAACTTCCTAGACCTCTCAATTACAAAGAACACAAACCAACAACACAGCTTCAACATCTACAGAAAACCAACAATGACAGATACCCTAATACACAGCACCTCCAATCATCCAACACAACACAAACACTCAGCATTCAGGTCAATGCTACACAGACTCAACAACACACCGCTTTCCACCGACAATTACCACACTGAACTAAATACAATAAAATACCTAGCACAAGAAAACGGCTACAAACACGACCTAATTGACAAACTCAATCATAAAATAAGAAACAAAAAACAAAACACCAACACCACTGACAAAAAATACATCACAATGACATACATTAATCCACAATCACACAGACTAGCAAAAATCTTCAAAAAAGCCGGCCACACCATCTCATTCAGAACAAAAAACAAAATAAAAAATGCACTTACACTCAAAACCACACTGAACACAAACAAATACGATCTCCCAGGGATCTACAAACTAAACTGCTCTGATTGTAACAAATTCTACATAGGACAAACAGGCCGCACATTCAAACAACGTTACAAGGAACACTTTCAGGCCCTCACATCCAAAGCTGAATCGAATTTTGCCGACCATATCATTCAAACTGGACACACTTTTACCGACATCAATACCAACCTACACATTCTACACATAAAATCTAAAGGACACGAACTCAACACCTTGGAACAATTTGAAATATACAAACACACCACACACAATAAACAAAACATTCTCAATGAACAACTAAATTTTAAATCTCACAAACTTTTTGATCATATTTTACAAAAACCACAACACTTCTAACCAAAAAACTGACATGATGATCTAGGAGCCTCTGATGATGGATCTCATAGATTCGAAAGTACTCGGCCAGTTTAAGTGAGTTATTATACTTATTCTTAACAAATATTTGACTGCATGTCGTTAAATTTCACATGAAAAGTTTTCATTTCGTTCTTCCCTACACTTTATCATGATCTTAGGCTGGTATTTATGAACCTTCCTTGAAGACTCCTTGACTCAAGGCAGACTTGACAAGTCTTTAGAGAAAGGGCTGTTCAAGTCTATCTTGAGATAAGAAAGCCTCAAAGTTAGTACATACATCAGGTCTGAGACCTGAGCGTGGGTAATGAATTGGATGATGGTTATTGATGAGTTGGACCTACAGTTTTAGGTGGGTTCCTAACCACTGGGAAGTGATTTTACAGCAGAGAACAGAGTCGTCTTTTGCTGGCCAATCCAATCGGTCACCGGTACAAAGATGGCCCAGGGGTTTCATAGCTTATCTCTGATTGAACTGGTTTTCTGGTTGATCCTCTAGTAGGTATTTTCTCTCCTAACATTAATTTTATTTATCTTTATTATCACCTTTTTCTTTTCATTTCCCTTCTATTCTTTTTTGTTCTATTTCTATGTTAGAAGCAGAACTATTTAGCTATTTTTATTAACAGATAACAGTTTATTTAGCATTTTGGGAATTTTTCCAGGGAGGATGCTGTTAATATGAGTATTGGAAATTAATAAAGCTCAATTATTAACTTTTTTTGACAGTGCAAGCGTTGATGTTTTCATTTTTGATTTTGTTAATATATATTTCTTAAGCTATTTTAAATGGTCGAATTGAAAAGACGGCCTACAGAGTAAGTAAAATACTACTTATTCTTAATAAAAATTTGACTGCAAGTCAACTTAAAAAGTTAATATTAACAACGCAGTTCGTCATGGAACAAAAAATCCAGGAAAAAGTAAATATTGATGCATGATAATTAATGGGATCTGCTTAACAAGAAGGAGAAACAAAACTTAAGAAACAGAATTTATTAAATTTCGAATTCCTTCAAGTGCTATTAATTAATACTGAAGACTTCCGCAATTGTGGATATTGACAACCAGTATTGAAAGCTGATGGAAATCGATGAATGCTACTGTACAAAAATATCAGTTACCACCGGGAATCGAACCACGGGCCTCCCTAACCTAACCTAACATTGCCGGTCGGGCGCCTTAACCACTAGATTATAGCATAGATGAACCTTACTCCCTAATCTATGATTATAGTGACTTTTCTGCACAGCAGCACTCATTTTAAACTTGGCCATATCGGCTTGTAACCTAAGAATTGGGAAACCAATTGTAACCTTGTGAATTGGGAAGCATTTGATGTTTATAGAAACCGAAGCAGTTGAACGGCAGGGCCAGTAGAGATATTAGTATGCATTTTGGTTGAATGGTGCATATGCCTATCAGCACAATTGATGATAATAATAAATAATAAATAACAAATAATAATAAATAATAAATGATAAATGATAATAATAATAAAATATAATAAAAAATAATAAATAATAGTAGTTATTATTAATTCGTTGGGTCCTTGGATACTCCATTGTATAGGTATTTAAATAATTGTCACTCACAGGCAATATTTGTAAATTTACACAAAGAAATAATGTGATCTAATTCAACAATATTTTGTCGATTTTGCAGGTATTTGTGCTGCTGAAAACGTGGCGCACAACACCCAGCCGCCGCCACCTGTTCCTGGGGCAGATGCTGCTGCTGGGTCTGTTTCTATGTGCGGCGGTGGCCGCACTGCTCTCGGCCGAGCCCACCGCACTGACATGCGCCGGCGTGCGCCTCGGGGCGGGTCTCGCCTACTCGCTGGTGTTCAGCACGCTGCTCGTCAAGTGTGTCTTCCTCATTTCGCTCAATGGCGGCGTCTACCTCCCCGCGCCCTACCAGGCTCTGCTGCTCTTCTTTGCCGTCCTAATACAGTTGGCAATCGGCGCACAGTGGCTCATCAATAATCCGCCCAAAGTTATACAGGTATACTGAAATTTGAATAATTGAAATTTCAGTAGAATACTTCAGGACTAAATAAATCAATTCTATTTTTTATTGCCAAAAAGTACAGTGATAGAAATAAAAATAAATATTTTCCCAATCTCCGGAATTACAGAAATAAATTTAACATGTAAATTATAAAAGACATCATTTTCCAAAAATAGAAAGAATAATAAGATTTGAAGCTGTCACAACAACATTTGTTGAAAACGTTAATTACTAGTTTCAGTTGTTACACCATTATCAATCTCAAACAAACTCATTCAAATTCAAATTCTTTTATATGCCATATGCACAAAAAACATTAACAATGAAACAAAACAAAGATCATGCATACTTAAAATTAATATCAAATCCAAATAAAACGATCTATACATTAAATATGGCACTACTGGCAGAAGTAGGTCTTGATCGCCAGCAGTGAGCACAAGATTTAGGTAAGTTCAGAAAAGCAAGCCCTTTTGATAAAGTTCAACAATTGAACTTCTAGGGAAGTAATAGCCGTGAGCCGTTGCAGGTATCTGTTCAATCAGAGATAAGCTGCGGTCTCCTAGGAACTCGTAGTAAGGATGACCAACTGGATTAACCAGCAAAAAAAGAAGCCGTTCTCTGCTGTAAAATCACTTCCCGGTGGTTCGGAACCCACCTAAAACTGTAGGTCCAATTCATCAATCACCATCATCCAATTTATTACCCACGCACAGGTGTCAGACCTAAGTGGGCTTCATCCTCAAAAAAAACCTGATTGCCAAAATGGTTCCACCTTTCATCACATTAGTTTCAAATATCTTGGACTGGCTTTTAGAAAGAGCGTTAACTAGCCAAGAACTAAAATACTTTTATAAATAATTATAATTTTTTAGTTACCTTTGGTTGTTGAGGAATGTTAGACGATATGAAATTTTAATTTGAAAATATTGAGAGAACTTTGTTGAATTGTGCCAACAAATAATTGAAGAATGTGTATAAAATTTATGAGAAGAATCATCGTTTCTCTCTACTCAAATAATTATAATTATTATATGTTTTATAATAAATAGGTTAGGCCTATAATCTAACTATTTGCGAGGTGCTTCCAGATCTCTTGTCATTACAGTATTGAAATTTCGCTGTCCCATTAAAGCAGAAGTTCATATTTTCTATATAATGTTGAGCACCAACGTCTAGAATCTATACGTGATGTTATTGTTTTTAATTAATCATACGGGAAATTTGTAAATTAACACAAAAATAAAGAAATCTAAATAAGTGATAGCTGTGAGCCTTAGTAGGTATCTTTTCAATCAGATAAACATGAGCTACGAACACCTAGGCCCTCTTTGTAAAGCTAGGCGTACACCAGTTAGTCAAGACAAGACAAGATTAGTCACAGCACGTCAGTTAGTTGCTTATTCCAGTTAGGTGTGTGTTGCTTCATAAGCAACTAAGTGACGTACTGTGACTAATCTTGTCTTGTCTTGTCTTGACTAACTGGTGTACGCCTAGCCTAAGTTTGCCGATTGGATTGACCAGCAAAAAGACTCTATTCTCTGCTGAAAAATTACTTCCCGGTAGTTCGAAACCCACCTAAAACTGTAGGTCCAGCTCATCAATCACCATCATCCAGCTCATTACCCACAGCCCAGGTCTCAGACCTATATGGGCTTCTTCCTCCAAAAAAATCTAATCTATGCATCATTCGTTCCTTACACATAGGCTGTTTACTATGTGAGAAACTTTCTTCAACATTTATTGTATAATTCTACTTGAGTTATTGTTATTGTAAAGCAATCAAATAATTGAAATAAATTTTCTTTTAATTCTAATGTTGTAATTGTATATTTGTGTTTGTAGGTGGGCCTGCACCATGCATGTCACACGCCCTACCACCACTTACTGATGTCGCTGGTCTACACGGTGTTCCTGATCGTCGTGGTCGCCGTATTGGCGATCAAGTCGCGCGGCATTCGCGACAATTATCGCGAGGCAATGTTCATCGGTCTGGCCGTGGCCTGTGTCATACCAGTGTGGCTCGGATGGGCGCTCTGCGGATTGGTCAGTGACAAGTACTAGATTCAGTGCGCTACTAAATAAGTTAGGTTAGGTTAGGTTTTTAGGTTTACTAAATAGGTTTTTTAGAGAAATTAGTATATACCCTGTGTTTCGGTCATTTCACACTAGTGTTAAGCTTAATCATATTATTCATCAAACTCGGTTGGCGGTTTACTGCTGCGATAACAATACCTGTAGACCGCTCACAACTACACCTACAACTGTAGCCCATCTACTACCCATCTTATTACTAATGCAGATGGAGCGCTATACCTGTAGGAAATAGCTATCACACAAATGTGAGTGTTTGAATCTATCTGAGAAAGTTATTCAACTTTAACTTTGAGACTGCGCAGGGTTTTCGGTCATCATTTTTTTTTATGTTTCTTGTATTGGGACTTTGAAATCTTATCTATTGCTTTGAGAGAATTTTTTTCATTAATTATTTTGTGAAATATGTGGGTTTAAAGTTGAAGTTTTTCGTTTTTTGGAAGCAATTGATCAAACTTACAAGTTATTTAAAACTTTTGATATTTCTTATATTTAAGATACCTTTGACAAATAAAATGACATATTTTTCATTTCGATCAAACTATTGGTGTTTTTTAATCCTTTTTTTAAATCTGAAAAAAAATCCAGTCTTTTAATAATTTGTTTTGAAAAAACGAATTGTTAGATTGAAAAGAGTGTTATTGTATTCTCCTTTGTTATTAAAAGACATAAATTATCAAAAGATGAACAAAACTCCTAGAAAGATCAATTGCCCCCGAAAAATTTCCACTCTGAACCCCCATATTTCACAAAATAATTGATTAAAAATATTGCATGGCAAAATACATTTTGATACCTTGTAATATCCAATACAAGAAATGTGGGAAAAAATATTACCATAAACCCTGCGCACAGTTTTAATAATTTACTGTGGAAGAGAAAACGAAAATATATAAAAAAAATAGTAGATAGTAGGCGTGAATCATATTTCTGTCAACATTGTGCGAAATATAGAGGTCCAAAGCTGTATCACCTAATTTATTGCATTTAATCAGTGAATTGCCTGATTACATCTGAATAGACATGGGAAATGGGCTTGAATCTCTATAAAAGCTTAGATAGGCCAAGGGCATCCTCCATCCATCAAATTTTTCTCGCGATAATTTTGTTAGTTAATAAATAAATTTTAATTTTAATTTAGTGAATAGAATAAACTACTTCAATGATCATTATATCTTCATAATATAGCTGCTAGACTGAATCTTCGAGTCTATTGCATTTAAACACTGCCAAGGCTCAATAAAAACTGAACAAACAGGGAAAATAGGCTTAAATTTGTCATCAGTAAGATGGAGCATGCATCTAAATTTTATTTATTTATTGATACAGTGAAAATACAACTTATTGTAACCAAACAACAGGCTTTTAGTCCTTTTTGTATCTGTTACAAAATTTTTACAAGAGTCCAAATATTTGTAAGCATAGGTTATGTTTACTTTTTGATTCAAATAATATAACTTGAATCTTCTGGAAAACATAATTACCAAGTTCAATTTAAGCGATGAAGCAATTAGATTGACTTTACACAATTCTCTCCGAGATATTTCTGATTTTTTGGAATTAAATCACTAATTCAAGCTACATTATCAGAAAAAGTTTTTTTTTCAATTTCAATAGAGTAATTGATCCGTTTATCAATAATTAATTTGTGGAATGAACATTGTTGCAATGATAATTAGGCTACAACTTTATAGAGATCCTACGGTGGATAATTATTGAATTTACTCCATTTTAACACTCACAAAACGTTAAAAGAACTCCATAAACAAGGGAAATGGACTCAAATCTGTCACAGTTGAGTACATCGCATTTTTCTCAACAGAATTAGTGGTAGAATAATTATTCCAGTAATCATAACTAGTTCATATAGGTCCTGATGTGCATTATCTAATTTATTGTATTTTAACAGGTTAGTGTAAACTTATAGAAACGGAATTGGTGTTTTAGTGGTAAACTGTGGTTTGGTTCAAGATTAGATAAAAATAAAATTAAACGCTGATTGTGCATACGGACCTAACAATCGTATTTGTTTATTTTACCAAGTGGTTCGGAACCCACTTAAAATTTTAGATCTACCATGTTCACCATAACATGGCTCACAGTGCGAGGTGGAGCTACCCATAAGGATCTCCTCACCAATAAAAGCCATACACTTATTATTATTGTTGTTGTTGTTATTGTTATTATTATTTTATTATTATTATTATTATTATTATTATTATTTTATTATTATTATTATTATTATTATTATTATTATTAATATTATTATTATTTTGTTTATTTGTTATTCTCGATCATAATACTTCGCTATACTATTCTGATTTCATTGTCTTTATAAGCTAAATAAATGGTCTATTGCAAAAGAAATCAACAATTCTGAGTGAATATTCAATAAATTCATGTTTTACAGTTTTTATAAATTCTAATTATTATGATTTCTTACTTTCAGATGGTGTTGGAGAGGAACCGTGACGCGTGCCTGGCGTTTGGGCTGAGCGGCAGTGCGCTGATAGTGTTTCTGATCATGTTCATGCCCAAGGGCCGCCAGCTGGCCGCGATGGGTAGGGAGGGCATGTATGTGGAGGACCGCGACGACAAGTTCAGCTCCATCAGCCGAGCCGCGTCCCCCTCCTTCTTCCACTTTAAGCCTGTCTCTGTCAAACAGCAGCAGCAGCAGCATCTTCATCATCATCAGCACCATCCTGCCACAATCACCAACTCGTTCGGAGGTCCGTACCACAACTGTTAGTGTCAACACTATCAAATATTTCTTCTTCGTTCTTCTTTATTTATTTTTTGTTTTTTTAATTTTCTTCTGTGTTACAATTTGAACGGTTTTTATTTTCACCCAAATGCTATGTAGGGTCTAGGACTACACACTGGTACAATATTTGCACCAGTACCATTTCTTTCCCTTATTACAGTGCATAATTCAATAAAATATCTATGAGAAGCAATATAGTCAGATTTTTTTATTCTTAGTGAGTGTGGAAGGTAAAATGTTGCCCATACACAGCTCAACACAACACTGAGCTGACTGAAGTCATGAGTAGGCGATAACATGCAGCACAATAATTAATCAGTTATACTACACCCTATATTATGTAGAATATACAATATGCTTGACCTGTGACCTATTTTACAAAAATTGTAGATCCTGTAATATGGGAAGGTTTTATTCTTGTATTGGTAGAAATAAGTTACACTGAAAA
Organism: Conomelus anceps; assembly: GCA_948455865.1. Classification (NCBI taxonomy): domain Eukaryota; kingdom Metazoa; phylum Arthropoda; class Insecta; order Hemiptera; family Delphacidae; genus Conomelus; species Conomelus anceps. The sequence continues at coordinate 14,225,044 of OX418221.1, forward strand.
ATAATTTAAAAAATACAAAATAGTAAATAATTAAGAGTCGCTTCCCCAAAAGAGCAAGCTAGAGCTTGAGGAAGGAGCCCGCCTTACTCGGCAAGCTACAAAAAAATATTCAAAAACAATAACTTCACCCTTCTAATAAAAAATATAGGAGAGAAGATTTAAAAAATTTGAAGATTTTTTTATAAAGAGAAGATTTTACTGAATGTATATAATAATCATCATCCAATATCCAGAAGTGCAATATCATTCCAAAATCATTAAAGACAGAAATATCATTCCAATAAGTGGCATTACCTTAACAAAACTCGTCAAAAGTTTTGTTCAATAAACCTAATGATATTAGGTATTAGGTATATGGACGCGACGCTTGTGCCTAATATTACTATAAATTAATTATATCAAAATGTTTACTTGGTTGATGAGAACTAGTGTTATAATAATTGACTGAGTCGTTTAAACATAATGTTTCAACTTCGTTCAGTTTGTCTAAACTTTTAAAAAACGTCATTAATAATATAAATAGTAAAAAACACTCATTACGGTACCAAACCTAACATCTTTCAGCGCTCTGTAACCTAGATTAGTTAATCGTCCTTACTTTTTATCTGGATTACAGAAGTAGATATGTTTTGAGACTTCTGGCACACCCCCCTCCCCCCCCCCACCATGCCCCTCCCCCTCCCCCTGCAAAATGTTCCCCTCCCCCTCCCCTCTACCCCCCCTCCCCTTCCCCCCTACCCCCTCCCCCAAAAATCCCCCAAAAATTGCCCCTCCCCCCCAAAAAGTGGCCCCCCTCTCCCTAAATGTGGCCCCCCTCCCCCGAAAAGTGGCCCCCCTCTACCGAAAAATGGCCCCCCCTCACCCGAAAAGTGTACCCCTCCTCCGAAAAATGGTTCCTATACCCAAAAAATGACCCCCCTCACCCTAAATGTGGCCCCCCCTCACCCTAAATGTGGCCCCTCCCACCCGAAAAATGACCTCCCTTCCCCGAAAAGTGGACCCCCCTGTCCTTAAAGTGACCCCTCTTCCTAAAAGTGGCCCCCCTCTCCCTAAAAGTGACCCCCCTCTTCCTAAAAGTGGACCCCTTCATCCTAAAAGTGGACCCCCTCTGCCGAAAAATGGTTCCCCTTCCCCAAAAAGTGGTTCCTCTTTTCCAAAAATGGTACCCCTCGCCCTAAAAGTTAACCCCTCATCCTAAAAACGGTTCCCCTCACCCTAAAAGTGGACCCCCTACCCCAAAAAGTGGTTCCTCTTTCCCAAAAATGGTACCCCTCATCCTTAGAATGGTACCCCTCACCCTAAAAGTGGACCCCTCACCCGAAAAATGACTCCTTCGACCAAAAAGTGGCCCCCCTCTACCGAAAAGTTGACCCCTTCATCCTAAAAACGGTTCCCCTCTCCCTTAAAGTGCTCGTCCTTGCCCAAAAAGTGATCCCCTCATCCTAAAAACGGTCCCCCTCTCCCTAAATGTGGACCCCTCATCCTAAAAAAGGTCCCCCCTTACCCGAAAGATGACCCCCTTAAAAGTGGTCCTCCTCTCCCTAAAATTCCAATGGATAAGTTTCAACGAGAAAGAGAGAGAGAGATCCTACATCATCAACCTTCTCATTCCAGTTGTGTCTGCTCATGACTCAATAGTTTGGGATCCACTTAGGTAGCCCATAGCATGACTATGCATATTCAATACTGATAGGCCAAGGTCAGGGGCCTTGGGTGGGGCTGGACTATAACATATAAAGAATGATTTATAGACTTAGTCATATTCTGGGGCTAGGGCATCTGGGGAATTTGCTGGACTATAAAGAATGATCTCTAGACTTAGTCATACATGAGGCATGTGGGGAGGGGCATGGGGGGAATTTGCTGGACTATAAAGAATGATCTCTAGACTTAATCATACATGGGAGCATGTGGGGAGGGGCATGTGGGAGTTTGCTGGAATATAACCTATAAGGATCCCATCCAATACCCCGCCTCACTAGCCTACCGGCCTTGACATTTTGTATGACGTCATTCCAATGCAGGAAAAACAAGTAATTGCGCAACATTATGCATTACGTAATCACTTGCCTTTGGCGCCATACCAATGAAGCAGGAAAAAACATGTCTGTGTGCAGCATTACTGACCTTGGCCGATCGGTCAGGGGCCTTGGGTGGGGCTGGACTATAACATATAAAGAATGATTTATAGACTTAGTCATATTCTGGGGCTAGGGCATCTGGGGAATTTGCTGGACTATAAAGAATGATCTCTAGACTTAGTCATACATGAGGCATGTGGGGAGGGGCATGGGGGGAATTTGCTGGACTATAAAGAATGATCTCTAGACTTAATCATACATGGGAGCATGTGGGGAGGGGCATGTGGGAGTTTGCTGGAATATAACCTATAAGGATCCCATCCAATACCCCGCCTCACTAGCCTACCGGCCTTGACATTTTGTATGACGTCATTCCAATGCAGGAAAAACAAGTAATTGCGCAACATTATGCATTACGTAATCACTTGCCTTTGGCGCCATACCAATGAAGCAGGAAAAAACATGTCTGTGTGCAGCATTACTGACCTTGGCCGATCGGTCAGGGGCCTTGGGTGGGGCTGGACTATAACATATAAAGAATGATTTATAGACTTAGTCATATTCTGGGGCTAGGGCATCTGGGGAATTTGCTGGACTATAAAGAATGATCTCTAGACTTAGTCATACATGAGGCATGTGGGGAGGGGCATGGGGGGAATTTGCTGGACTATAAAGAATGATCTCTAGACTTAATCATACATGGGAGCATGTGGGGAGGGGCATGTGGGAGTTCGCTGGACTATAACCTATAAGGATCCCATCCAATACCCCGCCTCACTAGCCTACCGGCCTTGACATTTTGTATGATGTCATTCCAATGCAGGAAAAACAAGTAATTGCGCAACATTATGCATTACGTAATCACTTGCCTTTGGCGCCATACCAATGAAGCAGGAAAAAACATGTCTGTGTACAGCATTACTGACCTTGGCGCCATCCAGGAAAAAACGTATGCAACTAATTTATGGCTGTACAAGAAATAGGTGGGAGCACAGTTGACCTTGGGGAGATCCGGTTACCAAGTATATATAGAGGACCTCTGGCTTGTAGATCCATAGTATCTCAACAAACGACTGCTAGCTTCTACAGTGAATCCTGCTAAAGACTCAATAACAGTAAGTATTTGTCTCTTGCTAGATCATCTAACCTCCATAGCTATCGCATGAAATCTAATGCCTAACAATGTTATCATTCATCCATTGCATGAAATCTAACCTCAAATGGCTAACCATGATATCATCTACTGCATGAAATCTCATTCATCTACTGCATGAAATCACATTCATCTACTGCATGAAATCTCATTCATCTACTGCATGAAATCTCATCCACATGAATGGCTGACCCACAATGCTGACTGTAAGATTATGCTAATACCTGTTCATTTTCAGATGTCATCCACTAATGATGCCGCTGACGCCATCTACAACACAATTGCATCCCAAAAGCCGCTAGACCTCGTATCCATGAAAGATCTCGAGCCAGGGCACACGTACCAAATGATCAGCGCAGAGAGAGTCACCACAAAATATGGTGAAAAGGTGGCAGTCACACTGGATTCCGACAACGCACACATATGGGTTATACTTCCAGAGTCATACTGCAGGACCACCTTCAAATTCGTCCCTGCTGTAGGAACCGTCGACATGAAATCATATAAATTCATGTGCCATCCTGCTGGGAGAACCCATAGAATCCAATTGATTAAAGAATAATGAATGAAAAAATAAAAGTGTGACATCTGCAACTGATTTGTTATTCATTTTCCCCTACCATAGTTTCAGTGTCCACTTATGCCTACAAGTGTACACCAAGTGTTCACCTAGTGTTCACCTAGTGCTCACCTAGTGATCACCAGTGTTCACTAAGTGTTCACCTAGTGCTCACTTAGGCCTAAAAGTGTACACCAAGTGATCACTAAGTGTTCACCAAGTGTTCACCTAGTGCTCACTTAGGCTTAAAAGTTTACACCAAGTGTTCACCTAGTGCACTGTTGCTTCAAAGAAAAAAGGTTGAAAAGAAAAGTATATACTCTTACAATACATTATTTATTAAACAATCTCAAGTATGAAACAATACATAGAAATTGGCTACAATATTGCCCCTTTCAAAGTCTCTGGTAACACCATAGGTCTCTGCCGACCTATTAAGAGATTCCTTTACACGGCCCACGCCATCGGTCACATCACCTGGCGGCCATAATCTAGGATGTTGCTCAGCTTTACAAATTGATACCAGTAGAGCAGGATCGCCTGATTGACCATCCTCAATCCTAATGCATCTGACACGTCCATCCATAGAGTTGTAGTCAAAGCCGGCGAATGTAATCCTTCTTCTGCCAACCAAAGATAGACTCTGGTCACCGCACTCAAAGTCACACCACCAAGTCTCATCGCTGTCGTTGAAATCAATCTCCAGCTTAACATCATTGTTCCTCCATCCAGGCACTGAACGCAAGTCCATTATGGCTACCAAGCTATTCTTTAACTTGTATATTGTGTCTAATGGCACTCTCCAATGATTATCAAAACAGGCTGTCCCAAGCTGGCTGAAACAAGTATAGGGGAATATGTCAAAGGATCACTGGACAACAGAGATGGGAACTTTGATGAGTTGTTTGGACCAAGAGTTATACATAACAAATACTATCTTGGCAACAAGCTGCTGACCTTTGGACCTGATGGAGACAGGATTGTATTGACTGACCCAGATGATGACACTGCTGAGAGGGTCTTTAATGCCACACCTGGAGTTTGTGAGTTGATCTTCAAGAAACGACCTGACCTCGATAAAGTGACATCTGCTGACAGAGAAACCTACAAGAATGTGTTGAACCTGACCAGTGTCTACAGGTATAACTATAGTCCCGATGGTAGAATTGTAAACTATAATAGTCACAAGTACAGGACTACAATCATGGAGCTGGTGAGAGAAAAACCTGATATGGCAGTCACTGGAACAGGACTGGTGGCACCTTTCAATATGGTGACAAGAGATGGCAGCCGGATTGAATATGTCTACTACAATGACCCCAACAAACTTGTGGACAGATTGAGACTTTTGGATCAGTTAAGAGCAGTTGACAACACTGGATATGAGAATGAGATCAACTCAATTCTGGAAGAGCTGGTGGAGGAGGGCTACATTGCTCCCATGAAGAATGCAACACCATATACTTCCAATGGATGTTGAGGAGGATATTTAAGCAGCAGCATAAGCCAAGGAGCTTCAGTACACCGCCATATGTCAACCAAGATGGACATGAATAGGAAGAAAAATAAGAAGAATATTGCCTGTACAGGGGTAGTCAAGAAGTATAAAGGAAGAGGAGTCCTTTCTGCAATCACAAATGCAGCAGGTACAATAGTCAACAAAGCGATAGATGTACTGCCCGTAGAACTTCATCTTCCTGGCTACCAGTACTGTGGACCGGGTACAAAGCTTGAAAAACGATTGGCAAGAGGTGATCAAGGAATCAACAAACTTGATCAGGCCTGCAAGCTACATGACATCGCCTATTCGAGGAATAGTGATACAAGGAGCAGAGCAGCAGCAGACAGAGATTTGGCTGAATGGGCTTGGAGTGTGGCAACATCTTCAGATGCTGGATTGGTAGAAAGAGCTGCAGCATTAGCGGTAACCAACATCATGAAGGCCAAGGCAAAGTTTGGAGGAGGAGCGAAGAGGAGAGCTGCACAGAGGAAGAGAACTACAGCAGCAACCAAGGGTCAAGGCCTGTACCTGAGACGTCAGAAGACGGGAAACGGGTTGCGTTGCTGTCAATGTGGCGGCACAGGATGATTGTTGCTCTACCCGACCGAGCGCTAACAGATGCCGACCTCTACAAGTACGCCTGCCGTCTCAAGCTGAAGAAATTTCGAGGAGTTTTCATGCGAGATGCTCTACCAGCCAATGGACCACTGGATCAAGAGTGTGGCATCATCAACCTGGACCAAAGTGATGGAGCTGGCACACATTGGGTGTGCTATGTGAAGAAGAAGGATGGCATCGTTCGCTACTTTGACGGATTTGGCAATTTGAGACCACCGCAGGAGTTTATTGACTACATGCACAGAGGATCGAGTCCAGCAGCAAGGATCGAGTACAACTACGACCAGAAGCAAGAGGATCTCTACTCTCATATATGCGGACATTTATGTTTAAAGTTTTTGCTTGATGAAAATAAATAACAATGTACAACAATTGTCTTTTCATTTCTCCCACCCCATAGTATAAAGGTTCTAGTCTATACTCTTATCAAGTCATTGTGTAATAGTACACTGAGCAGTCAAGACCATGATGCTCTGCTTTGGAGGTAGAACCTCAATATTGAAAAGTGAATTTTACCCGCCACTTGATACAAGCAATGGCGAATGGGAAATTGGACTCATCAGCTTTACTAGCTGCAACTCTATACCAAATGTTGAGAATGGCTACAACAATGCACTACATTTCCTGGCTCCAAAAGTGGACCAGAAGGACGACTATGCAATGACTCATGAGGAAGTTACAGGTAAAGTGTTTGCTCAGCAGTTGTTTAGTGATACTGCTAACCAGGGTACTCAAAGGAAGCCTAGAGCTGCCCAGGCTGGAGGAGAAAAAGCTCCAGTATTGGTTTGGCAAAAGGTAGTATTGCCAGAAGGTAGTTTTGAATTTCAAACAATTGCCAACCTGCTGGAGGCAAGGATGAAGAAACGTGGAGTCAAGTTTCAGATGGCTGTGGACCCATCGACCTTGAAATGCTTAGTATTATGCGACGCCATGTTGGACTTTAGACAACCTGATTCAATAGGAAAGCTGCTGGGATTCGACCAAGTTGTAGAAGCTAAAGTCGAGACTAGAGGTATCACAACAGTGCAAATCAGTCGTCCCAATGTGCTGCGTATAAAGTGTAACATTGTGAGTGGATCCTACTCAAATGGTGTCAAGGATCACGTGATCTATGAGTTTTACCCAGATGTTGATCCAGGGTATAAAATGAATGTGACTATACAAAATATCATCTATTTACCGGTAGACACCAAGCAGATTGGTAGCATTACATTGGAGATTGTTGATGAGAACGGACGTCTGGTGGACTTTAGAGAGGAACCAATAAACATAACTTTACATTTGCGACAACAACCCAAGTGATGGTGCTATTATTTGGCAAGTGGAATCAAGGATTGGAAGCAGCAATGTCCCCCACACAGGTTGAACAAGAGTCTATTAATAGGATGCCATTTGTGAAAGACATCATTCAACCATTGGACTCTGTGGAGTTAACATCAAGCAGCATCAAATATCTGCAGAAGAAAGGCTATCAAGTTGTAAGAGGAGGAAGACGACAACAACAGTGAAAAATGGGAGTTTTGGATGTGACAAGTGGTGGCCCTTCAGAAGACAATAGCATCACTGGCTATGAATATCATTCTCATGCACCATATACTACAGGCTTTGGTGCCAACGATGAGATTCGGATATCAATTCAGCAGCAGGACATCTATACACTGCCATCGGAGAGCTATCTGCACATGGAGTACAGGGTGAGCAATGCAGCAAATGCAACCTTGGGAGGCTCACCTTGTGTTTCCGGATTCTTTGCCCACCTGTTTTCGGAGATACGCTACGAGATCAATGGAGTTGTAGTGGACAGCATACGTAGCCCTGGCATTGCCAGCTTGATGAAGAACGCCATGACCTTTGAGCGGGAAGAACAGCTCAAGATGGATGGAGCCGGCTACAGGTATGATGCCAAGGCAGGGTTTGGCACATTTGATGCTGATGGTACCAACACAACCATCATGAATGTGCCACTTAGATACCTGTTGGGCTTTGCTGAGGACTATAGGCAGATTATGCTGAATGTGAAACAGGAGCTGGTGCTGAGACGCAGTGCCGACACTTTAGACTGTTTGAATGCAGCAGGCAAGGTCACAATTGAGAAACTGGTGTGGAGGATGCCCTATGTAGAGGTGTCTGGTGAGGAAAAATTGCGTTTGCTGAGACTGGTGCAAAACAACACGCCCATCTCAATGCCATTCCGACATTGGGAACTGTACGAGTATCCATCTTTGCCACAGACCACAAAACATACGTGGACTGTCAAGGCGACTACTCAGCTGGAGAAGCCAAGATACATTGTGATTGGACTGCAGACTGGAAGAAGAGGAGCGGCTACTGTGAATAGCTCATACTTTGACATGTGCAAAATGAAAGACGTTCGAGTGTTTTTGAACAACAAGTACTATCCGTATGAAAGCATCAATGGCGATGACAACCAAGTGTACAATATGTATGCAGCATTCAATGGAGTCTACAATCGTGATGACGCTCGAGCAAGCAACCCACTTTTTGAGAAACAGACTGTGCGGGATGGTAAGATGTTACTGTTTCCCATTGACTGTTCACGTCAAAACAAATCGCTCAAGACGGGAAGCATTGACATCAGAGTTGAGTTTGAAGCAAGTGACAACATTCCAGGAAATACACATGCCTATTGTCTGCTGATACATGAAGTGGTTAAGGAGTATCAGCCAATGACTGGTCTTGTTCAATCGGCCTAGAGAGAGAGCGGTGGAGGATATAAAGGCGAGCAAACTGGTTGAAAGCAATCAATTACAAAGAGCTAAACATGGACTGCAATTGAGGAAAATTGTATGTGACACAGTTGGAAGATGGCTGCACAAGAACAGTGACTCAGGATGACCAATCAAGATCATGGTCCACGGATATTAGAAGATTTCCCTGCTGGAATCGCTACTGCAGCTGGACAATAAGGAGAATGTGGACCTGAGTTCGCCCTACCTATTCCATGAGACGCCCAACTTGGAGGTGCTGATGAAGACTACTACAGTCTACTGCCCGGAACATTACCTGCTCGACTTCTTAGAGACTGAAGATGAAGCTGGCTGGTGACAATGGAGGACGAGGATGCTTGGATGTACCATCATTTTTTGCACTCAATGTAGTAAACATCCTGCACAATTGGATTATGCAAGCATTACAAAAAGATAGACATTTCTGTAGAAGTTTGTTTTTGTCAATAAAGAATGAAATGTGAATATTGTGTCATCATTTACCCCACCACTTCCCTCCTAGAGTATAAGGTGCAGCTGAGTAGGGGCGCACTAGGGAGCACTAGGGGAGCACTAGGGGGCACTAGGGGCGCACTAGGGGCGCACTAAGGGAGCACTAGGGGCGCACTAGGGGAGCACTAGGGGCGCACTAGGGGCGCACTAGGGGAGCACTAGGGGCGCACTAGGGGCGCACTAGGGGCGCACTAGGGGAGCACTAGGGACGCACTAGGGGCGCACTAGGGGCGCACTAGGGGAGCACTAGGGGCGCACTAGGGGCGCACTAGGGGAGCACTAGGGGAGCACTAGGGGCGCACTAGGGGAGCACTAGGGGCGCACTAGGGGCGCACTAGTTGCATTAAGTGGGGCACTAGGGAAACACTAGGGGTATTAAGAGGGCACTAGGGAAACACTAGGGACATTAAGAGGGGCACTAGGGAAACAGTAGGGACATTAAGGGAGGCACTAGGGGTATTAAGAGGGGCACTAGGGAAACAGTAGGGGCACTAGGGAAACAGTAGGGGCATTAAGAGGGGCACTAGGGAGACACTAGGGGCATTAGGTGGGGTACTAGGGAAACACTAGGGGTATTAAGAGGGGCACTAGGGAAACACTAGGGGTATTAAGAGGGACATTAGGGGCTTTAAGGGGAGCACAAGGATAGCATGCACATGCATATGGGTCAGAGTTTCTTGGGGGTGTCATGCTATGGGCTTCTCCTGCATTGGAATGACGTCATACAGAATGCCAAGGCCGGTAGGCTAGTGAGGCGGGGTATTGGATGGGATCCTTATAGGTTATAGTCCAGCAAACTCCCCACATGCTCCCATGTATGATTAAGTCTAGAGATCATTCTTTATAGTCCAGCAAATTCCCTACATGCCCCTCCCCACATGCCTCATGTATGACTAAGTCCAGAGATCATTCTTTATAGTCCAGCAAATTCCCTACATGCCCCTCCCCACATGCCTCATGTATGACTAAGTCCAGAGATCATTCTTTATAGTCCAGCAAATTCCCTACATGCCCCTCCCCACATGCCTCATGTATGACTAAGTCTAGAGATCATTCTTAATAGTCCAGCAAATTCCCCAGATGCCCTAGCCCCAGAATATGACTAAGTCTATAAATCATTCTCTATATGTTATAGTCCAGCCCCACCCAAGGCCCCTGACCTTGGCCTATCAGTATTGAATATGCATAGTCATGCTATGGGCTACCTAAGTGGGTCCCAAACTATTGAGTCATGGTCACGAGCAGACACAACTGGAATGAGAAGGTTGATGATGTAGGATCTCTCTCTCTCTCTTTCTCGTTGAAACTTTTCCATTGGAATTTTAGGAAGAGGAGGACCACTTTTAAGAGGGTCATCTTTCGGGTAAGGGGGGACCACTTTAAGGATGAGGGGTCCACATTTAGGGAGAGGGGGACCGTTTTTAGGATGAGGGGATCACTTTTCGGGCAAGGGGGAGCACTTTAAGGGAGAGGGGAACCGTTTTTAGGATGAAGGGGTCAACTTTTCGGAAGAGGGGGGCCACTTTTCGGTAATGGGAGTCATTTTTCGGGTAAGGAGGGGACCTTTTTTAGGATGAGGGGTCCACATTTAGGGAGAGGGGGACCGTTTTTAGGATGAGGGGATCACTTTTCAGGCAAGGGGGAGCACTTTAAGGGAGAGGGGAACCGTTTTTAGGATGAAGGGGTCAACTTTTCGGGAGAGGGGGCCACTTTTCGGTAATGGGAGTCATTTTTCGGGTAAGGGGGGACCTTTTTTAGGATGAGGGGTCCACATTTAGGGAGAGGGGGACCGTTTTTAGGATGAGGGGATCACTTTTCAGGCAAGGGGGAGCACTTTAAGGGAGAGGGGAACCGTTTTTAGGATGAAGGGGTCAACTTTTCGGAAGAGGGGGGCCACTTTTCGGTAATGGGAGTCATTTTTCGGGTAAGGAGGGGACCTTTTTTAGGATGAGGGGTCCACATTTAGGGAGAGGGGGACCGTTTTTAGGATGAGGGGATCACTTTTCAGGCAAGGGGGAGCACTTTAAGGGAGAGGGGAACCGTTTTTAGGATGAAGGGGTCAACTTTTCGGGAGAGGGGGCCACTTTTCGGTAATGGGAGTCATTTTTCGGGTAAGGGGGGACCTTTTTTAGGATGAGGGGTCCACATTTAGGGAGAGGGGGACCGTTTTTAGGATGAGGGGATCACTTTTCAGGCAAGGGGGAGCACTTTAAGGGAGAGGGGAACCGTTTTTAGGATGAAGGGGTCAACTTTTCGGGAGAGGGGGGCCACTTTTCGTTAATGGGAGTCATTTTTCGGGTGAGGGGTCCACTTTTACGGAGAGGGGTACCATTTTAAGGATGAGGGGAACCGTTTTTAGGATGAGGGGGTTAACTTTTAGGGTGAGGGGTACCATTTTTGGGACAGAGGAACCACTTTTAGGGTAAGGGGAACCATTTTTCGGCAGAGGGGGTCCAATTTGAGGATGAGGGGGTCCACTTTTAGGAAGAGGGGGGTCACTTTTAGGGAGAGGGGGGCCACTTTTAGGAAGAGGGGTCACTTTTAGGACAGGGGGTCCACTTTTCGGGGAAGGGAGGTCATTTTTCGGGTGGGAGGGGCCATTTATCACTTCCGGTTTGACTTCCGGTCCATTGTATTACTTCTGGTTTGACTTCCGGTTTGACTTCCAGTTTGACTTCCGGTTTGACTTCCGGTTTGACTTCCGGTCTGTCATATTACTTCCGGTTTGGACTTCCTGTCTGTCATATTACTTCCGGTTTGGACTTCCGGTCTGTCATATTACTTCCGGTTTGGACTTCCGGTCTGTCATATTACTTCCGGTTTGGACTTCCGGTCTGTCATATTACCTCCGGTTTGGACTTCCGGTCTGTCATATTACTTCCGGTTTGGGGGGGGTGGGGGGGGGAGGGGGGTGAGTGGGGGGGGTGTGCCAGAGGTCTCAAAACTATACTACTTACAGATTCGCTGCCTTCATCCTTCTTAACAAGAAAAATTGCGTCAAATCCAAAATCTTTATTGTCAAGAACATATTTATAATGTTACAACAACGTCATGCAGTCCGTACCTAACCGAAAAATGTAGGTTTGTTTTAGAAGCGCGGCCCCTTAAACCAGCCCCATAAGCAAGCAAAGAATGAACTCCTTAAACCAGGTTTGTTATGCATAGCTTAAAATGCAAGACTAAATAAAATTAGGTGGTATTTTAAATAAATAAACCTAACCTAATATATTGACTTTTGATTATTGGGGAAACTTTACAGTTTTGACCTGGCATATTATAAGATGAACCATGTCAATATTTTGCTTTTGGGCAAAGCTAACCATTTTCAGCACGTTAAACATAAAAGTATACACAGAAAACGCATTATTTTGTATAAAAAATTCAGTCAATACATAGATAGTGCCGACTGATCAAATTTTCAGGTTAGTACATTGGAAACTACTATAATAGTACATTAGTACACAAATAAGGTCAGTTTTATAAGTTGATCAAACACAGCTAACTTGTTAACCCTAAAAATGCGTTTTTAACCTAACCTAACCTGATCAAACACAGCTAATTAGTTAAAAAAACGCCTTAAAACGCATTTTTAGGGTTAACTTTTCAAAAAATCATGGGGGAGGACCCCCAGACCTCCCAGTCCCCCGGTAAGTATGGCCCCACCAAAGTCAATTGCCCAGGGCTCCGCGAAGCCCGAATCCGCCACTGTTGCCCAAGTAGCTATTGGAATCTTGTATTTCTGCTGATCCGTGTAAAGCTGTGTTAAAACTGTAAAGTTGTGCTAAATAAAGCAAAACTAAACAACCAATCAGTTATGCATAGTAGCTTCCATCAGCTATTTGTAGCCCTACTACAATTTTTATTTGCTATTAATTTCTTATTGTAAATTCAACACCTTGCAGTCAATTTTTTTAGTGTAAAATTGACTACAAGTTGTTGAATTTACAATAAAAAGTTAATATTAACATCGCAGATCGTTATGGAACAAGAAATCCAAGAATAGAATTAGTTTTGTAGTTTAGAGTTCTATGTAGCCTACACATTAGTACTTCGAATATCGAAATGTTTGCTATGAGAATATTGCATTTTTTATCTGATTACTAGCTGTCAAATAGAACAGCTGCTATTGGTCTATAGCAGATTTTCAAATACGCTTTTTTACATCAACAGATGCGCTATAGCTATAGCTAACTACATCCAGCACGGCATTGCACCACCACTACATTACACCACGCCACGAAATTAGGCGACTCAAAGAAATAGCGGTGTAGCAAAAAAACTAACTCCAGTGAGTCATGGTTACTAGCGTCAAACTTGTAGACTAGACATGTAGACAACACGGTACGAGTAGTGTTGTCAATTCGTGCATGGAGGTTGGTGATTCTCTACACCGCAATTTTTCAGATAGTGCTATTTATTAACGTACTTTGAGTTAAGAAAACCTCAAAGTAGGTTTTACGGGCCTGAGACTTATGATTGGATAATGAAGGTGAATAAAAATAAAAACTGCCATGCTGGATCTAAAATCGAATCAAAAGTACGTTTCCTACATGACGTTTCCAAGTAGTCTTCGTTTCTACTTGCGCCAGGCCTGAATATTTAATTCATAATAACGCAATAGTACATTGATTTTACTAGTTTTTAATATGATACATCTAGTTTACCAAATAGTGCACATTGAATGAATGTGCACAGTGATAGCCGTGAGCCGTAGCAGGTATCTGTTCAATCAGATAGATAAGCTGCGTTCTCGTAGGTCCTGTTTGTAACGGTGACCGATTAGATTGGCCAGCAACAAAGACACTGTTCTCTGCTGAAAATCACTTCCCGGTGGTTCGGAACCCACCTAAAACTGTAGGTCCAACTCATAAATCACTATCATTCGACTAATTACCCACGCACAGGTCTCAGACCTATGTGGGCTTCATCCTCAAAAAAAAAAATGATATTTGAGTCCTAAATTAACTAACTTATACATCTTACAAATTTCTATTATTTTTGTGATTTTATGATAATTTTAGTTTTTATTACTCAAATTATATATATAATAGCTGATGCGATGTTGTTTCCAGATCGAGTGGCGCTGGTGGCTCCTCCGCCAAGTTATGGCCATCACTACTATCCATACTGCTATTACCCAAGAGGTAACTTCTCTTCAATTATAATTACTATGTTTACTATACAGTAATTTAGTCTACATTACGTAATTCAAGCAATCTGATAACTAAATTTTACTTAAATTCAAATTTCAATTGAATTGAAAAAAACAAGTACTTAGATAATAACAATAAGTCAGAGAAAAAAATATTCTTCACATGGGTTTACAATGCCTGTGTGCGAAGAAGAGTCTGAATCGGTAGAATTTTATATAGAAGAAAAAAAGACAAATATAAAAAATTGAAGAGAAAAAGAAATTACAGCCAAAAAAGAGAAAAGGGCTTAATTATTTGTGGAGGATCATCTATCAATGGGAAATTCGAGGCCGGCATGAGACACCAGAGAGAAAAAACTTACAGAATACAAATAAGGTTTCTGGAGTGAGCACTATTAGCAGCAATTGGTTCTGGTAACTTTTTATTCTCTCTTCTAGTAGATGTGGAGATAAAAGACAAATATAAAATAGTTCATAAGTAAAATAGTTCATAAGTTTTTCAGCTTATTGATTAACCTTATTTAGATAAGGTAATTATTGTAAAATTACTGACAATAAAAGTAGAACTTGTCAACTAATTTTTGGCAGTTTTATAGATTTGCCTCGCGCATGTCCGCTATTCACTAATACTAGTGTATGCCGTTGGGAAGTGATGGCCGTGAGCCGTAGCAGGTATCTTTTCAATCAGATTATTAGATAAGCAACACTCTCCTGGGGCCTCTCTGTAAGGGTTGGCCAGAAAAAGACTCTGTTCTCGGCTGTAAAATCACTTCTGGTACTTAGGAATCCACCTAAAATTGTAGGTCCACCATGTTTCCAATAACATATGGCTCAAGCGGCAAGGTAAAACTACCCATAAGGATCTCCATCAATAAAAGCCAAACGCATTTACTTTACTTTTACCCTTTACTTTAGTGTATGCTGTGATAATTTTCTCACATACCGTACTTCATTATATTATGAACAGTGACTAATTCTTAGTGCAGGTGCTTGGAACGTTGTGCACGCTGCTTTGAGACAAAACAAGTGTGCTTCTGCGCGCTGCCAAGAATGAGTTGACAGACTCTACCATCATGTTTCTTCAAGAATATTCTCATCATGATTTATGTGACGTTTCCATGTAAAGTTACTTATCAACTATAAGTTCTTCAATGCAGGAAATAATCCAAGTTTCATGCAGCAATATTATTTACATAGTGTATTTTACTGCATATCATAAATGAAACAAAAATCGATTCTACACAAATAGTAATCAATCATAACAATCTAGTATTAAAACTGACACTGTATTTCACTTTTAAATAATGTTTTACTCACATATATTTGAAATGCTTGAGGAATGCATTTCACTTCTGAAAAGAAGCTTCGTCAGCCTTCACTTCTTTTCAGAAGTGAAATGCATTCCTCAAGCATCTCAAATATATGTGAGTAAAATATTATTTAAAAGTGAAATACAGTGTCAGTTTTAATACTAGATTGTTCATTAAGTATTTCGTCATGGAAAGCATCACAGAATCATAACAAAATGACAAACAATGAAAAGACAAACAATACAAGTAAGTTTAATTTCTGGAGTAGATTGAATATTTTTGTGCAGAGTAGTTAAGAGTAGTACATATTTTTGTGCAGAGTTTTGTACAGGTGGATCACCACGAGAATGGCATTGGCCTCCATAAGAATGCATGTTTGCCGTTCTCGAGGCGATCCTCCTATATTGTTAATGTTTGGCCTACCCTATCTTTTTTCTATTGATAATTGTCAATGTTCACGAAATGGGAATTTTGTGTCGCAGGTGGTCCTGGAAGTATAGGGAACACAGGCCTGGATCCAAGCATGTACACAACGGTGGAACCTACCATGTCTACCAACCCAAACGTATTTTTTCATAGAGGAGGTGTTCATCCAGGCATGATGTACTAGATACGGTGATATAATATCCTTCAAAAACTTTTACTGATTTGTGCTAATGTTTTGTGAAATAATTGCTCAATATTTGAACCATAGACAACGAAACTCCTACTAAAGTGCTAGACAAAAAACAATTGGACTTGTCCATGACAAATATTGAGCAAAATAACTAAAAAAAGACAATCAAATGTGCTAGATTATATATCTATTAACCAGGCGTACTTCTCAATTATTATACCTAATGGACAAAACTTATTCTCAAGATTCTGTCCTATTAAATTATTTTTTTATACTTTAGATCCAGTTATTATTTATAAAACATTATTTAGACTTACAGTATCTAACCTAGCCAATAAGTGATCACGTCATGTGTACCATTGCCAGAAATTTCAAAAGATAAATAGGCTAGTTACATTTTTTAAACTAGTAACTGTATAGTTCAATTGATTTTTTAGAAAATATTTTGTGTAATGATGATTGGAGAGATTTCATCGCTAGATGAAAAGTACTGAGTTAGTTATAATCGGTATTTATTATATTGTAATGGTTGTAATTATAATTCTATTTTCAATTCCAATTATCTGTTACCTTATAATTAATTATGAGATTTTTCAAAGCTCTTTATGGACCAAGTATCAACAAAATCTGAAATACTTTATTTGGTCAAGAAACATGTATATCTAAACATGATTCAGATATTTTGATTTTTCTTAAAAACCTTCAATTTTTTCTAGTTATTTGTATGTTAATAAGAAATTTACATTCTCTGAGATTACAGAAAATCTGTCTCCATTCAGGACTATCGACAACTAGCAGTCAAATTAATCAGTTTATTACAAAAAATGAATTATTAAAAAAGTAATCAGAAAATGTAGGGAATTAACACTGAAACAAATACAGAATTTTTTTCTAACTCAATTATCATGCTCCCTGGAGGGAGTAAATAAGTATTAATTGGTGTAGAAATTCTTTGAGTGAAACTAGTAGCTCTATCCATGACCGAAGAATCAAGTAACGAAACCTGGGATTACTTATTTAGTCTAATATTAAAACTGACACTGTATTTCACTTTTAAATAATGTTTTACTCACATATATTGGAGATGCTTGAGGAATGCATTTCACTTCTTCGTCAGCCTCTTTTCAGAAGTGAAATGCATTCCTCAAGCATCTCCAATATATGTGAGTAAAACATTATTTAAAAGTGAAATACAGTGTCAGTTTTAATATTAGATTGTTCATTAAGTATTTCGTCATGGAAAACATCACAGACTTATTTAGTCTTGACAAATAAGCAATATTCTACCAGGTTTCTGCATAGAAATGCTTTGTTATCTATGAGAGAAATATTAAAACAATAATATTTTTGAAACATAATAATTCAATCATTATGTTTGATTTTAATTAAAGAAACTGCAAAAAGCAAGAACTTACTAAAACTTGACCTGAATCTGCTGAAAATTCATTATATTTATTGAAAAAACGTTTACATTATTCGAATTATCTACTTTTTCAATTCAGGTCCTGCTTTACATTGTATTCATAATAGTCTACTCAATTGTATGTGAATGTGTTCTAATGTAAATGTAAATAAATGACCTAAAAAGACAATTTGATTTCTGAACCCTTTTTCTCAATCCTCAATTCCTGGTAGACCAGCATCAAGCTAATCTTGGCGATTTCTTGTGTGATACCGTATTCAATATATTATATCGATAGTTTTATGATGATATTTATCTTATAATATTCAAAAATAATTATTGCAAGTGAGCCAATCGTTCAACGACCCTTGTATCAGGGCTTCTGTCAATTCTTTCTTGAAATTTCTTGAGTTTCGACCACTAAATTGAGCATTGAGATATCAATATGTTATTCACTGCGGTGAAAGTTTTTCATCAATAATTAAAAAAATGATTAAAGTTGCAGGTCTCCGAGTGCTGGGACAGGTTATCTAGTCTATGAATTATTCAGCCCATGATAATTTTCTTATAATTACAGTCAGAGTTTTTTAGCACAAATAATTATTGTACAATTTGTCCATTTAGGTAGTTGTATCGGAAATGTAGTCAGGTTGTAGAAGTTGCACTTTCAGCCTCAGTAACCCTTCAGAATAAACTACATTTTCAATTTGCATCAATCTTAATTGAATCAGACAAACAAGGTGTTACAAAAAGTTGCAGTAAATTTCCACAAGTAAAACTCTTTAATTATAGTGTTCCTTTCACAGCATTCAAATCTACCCCAATGCAGAGAATGTGATTCTCCTTGCCTTAAGCATAGACATTTTGACATAATTTTTGTCACACGCATTTAAAAATTGTGTTTGACAAAATTGTGTCAAAGTTGAGTCTACATGCAAGAGGCAACAGGATAAATTAAGCAGAAAGCGCAGTGGATGAGATTGGTACGATCAAGATCATCTTGATCATAACAAATGCTGATAGTGCAAAGTACCTGCTCTTGTAAGGCCGCGTCTCCACCAACTAAACATGTCTACCGAACATTGTTGGCGATTACAAAAAACGGACAAACATTGAACATATGGGTCACCGAACATGTTCGTGAGTTCAATTGAAATGTTCGGTCTGTGAGCGAACAGTGACGACCAACAACAGGTTCCCGCCACTATTCCCACCACACCAATCATAATGTTCGAGAAGACGTCCACACCAAACCAACACTAAACAATGTTCGGCGACATCAGATAATTCTAGCGAACACTGTTCGCCGAGCATGTACAGTTGGTGGAGACGCGGTTTTAGCTAGTTAGATAAAGCTGGGCATTCACGTTCCGATTTGCAGTACCACTTGCAGTCCAACCTCCAAGGTTGGATCCGAAAACGGAACGTGAATGGGCTTGTTGGATGGTTGGAATTATAGAGGGACGACTTCCAAATGTCGACGGTGTTGGAGCGTGTGTGGGGGCGTCGGATCAAAGTCGTCCAACGTATCTCAGTCAGTGCTTGACCTTCGGGCAACACCGGTTACATTTTCCGGCTCGAGAGCGAAGTTCACAGCTGACTAGGAATAAAGTTGGATTGCAAGTAGGAGCGTGAGTGGAGTCGACTATCCATCTAGCAGTACTGCAAGTGGTACTGCAAGTTGGAACGTTAATGCCCAGCTTAAATAATTTTGAGATATTGCTAGACATTGTTTTTGTCTGACTGCAGTCAGCAAGAGTCCTAACGACCAGATAGTTTTCACCATCAGTAAAACTCAATTAGAAAAATATATATATTCGAATATCTTCTGTCTCTTTCTAATGAAAACGCGGCTTTATAACAGTGCTTTTCAAAAACTGATGCTAAGAATAGTTGAAGGTCATTGACCTCGACAAAACGTGATCGAATTTGTCGAGATCCGACTACACAACCTGGAAATGAAAACTTGTACAGTGTACACCCTCTGCTTTGCCGATGACCAAATTATTGCCAAGACGAAGAGGATCTCAGTTTCATGCTAAGAAAGCTAAAAGAAGAAAGAATATGACATGGCTGGACTGGAAACTAATTATAAAAAAGTAGAATATCTCGTAACAAATGATAAATTAGTGAAAGAGTTGATCATCGCTGAAGGGGTTCAAATAAAAGATACTTAAAATTCAAATATAATGAGCGAGGGTGATTGGGAAGATGGAAAGTGCTGGAAAATCTGGCTGAAAGAAGGAAAACAGTGATTACTGTAAAATTCAAATACACTACTACAAGAAGCGCCATTTTCAAACATTTAAACTGAATTGAAATCCGGTAATTAAATTTTCAACAGGGATGCGATGGAAGACCAGTGACACTCTTTTTAATTTCTAAAAATAAACTTACAGATCATTCCAAAAAATATCATTCTCTACTCGCATACCGTACCGTACTGTACTTTCAAAACCATATCATTTCCTGCTAAGTTGTCACCATGCATTGGCCCAAAATTCCAAATCATGATTTTCTAATGCTTATTTCACTGATTCGGTGTTGAAAATTCATCGTTCGGGTTCATCATTAATAGTTTTTGTAAATTTAACGACTTGCAATTTTAATTGTGAATGAATAATATTTGGGCGTTTGAATGTGAGTACAAATATTATTTATTCACAATTAAAATTGACTGCAAGTCGTTAAATTTCCTGAATAAATCATATTTGTACTCACATTCAAACGCCCAAATATTATTCATTCACAATTAAAATTGACTGCAAGTCGTTAAATTTACAAAAACTATTAATGATGAACCCGAACGATGAATTTTCAACACCGAAATTTACAATATTAACAACGCAGATCATTATGGAACAAGAAATAGATAATTTCTTGGATTTGACTGACAAGGCGGGAACAGAAGTTGTTGGATAGAACATTCTTTTTTAATTCAATTGAAGAGCATTCAACTTCATTACCTAAATTACAAGAGCGCTTCAACATCGAAAATACGAATCAATTTGTATAGCAGTCCATAAAAGAAAAATCATTGCAACTTTGCAAAGGTATTGAACATTGAAACTAGACATTCACGTTTAAAGTTGAGCTATAGTCTGTTCAGCGAGCCTACGGAGTAAAGTAAACAAACATGTGCGTGCGTGCAAGCCAAGACCTAACGAAGCCCGATTCACAGTACAGTTTTTAGGCCTACCTATTGAAAATGCCTAAACTACTGTAATGGAACAAAGAAATAATAAAATTATTTTAAAAAACCCTACTTGAGAAATCAAATTATACTTATGCAAGCTACTGTACAAACACAAACATAACGAATTGTTAATCAAAATGTAGGACTTTTGTATGCTCGATGTCAAACAGTGAAGCACAAACTGGAAGTGCGACAACAGCTGTTTTAAGAACGAACTGTAGGTGGCAATGAGTGTGAATAGGCCGACCAGCTGATGCCAGGCCCTTTTCCTTACAATTCTCGGAATTCCTCACTCATACACATGCAAAGTTTGTTTGGGTCACTCCCAAACAGATACAGACTATAGAACTGCTATGAAGAATGCCAATATAAATCTAGAATCAGATTACTGGAATTTTCCAAAGTAGAGACAAAATTACCCATAAAAATATAAAAACAGAAATATTTTGATAAACGAAAAATTTATAACATAAGAAATAAATCAATATAGAGTATAATAGAAAATTGAGTCATGAATAGAGCTGGATTGAAATACAGGAACAACAAACTCCAATCTCATTTAAAATCACAAATTTAATAACACAGTGTACGCATATTATACAAAAACGCAATTTCACTTTTCATTGTCCTCTAATCAAGATTATATTTATATTATTATGATCAAATACGAAAAATTTACAACACATTTGTTTATAAAATAAATTCAATCATAAGTTATTGCTGTACAATGATTTAATCAATAATTATTATATTATCAATAGATATTTTACAATAACCATTCAGTTTTAATAGTAAATGTTACAGATTTTAATTTAAATGAATAGGAAATACATTTTAGTATTATTGAAATCGGCTGAAAAACAAAACAAACTTACTGGCGTTTTCACTATTGTTTTTTCAAAAAACTGAATCAATTCATAAAACACATATGCTAGCCATCATCATTTAAAATTATTGGACATTTTCAACAACCGTTACCATACTTCCTACATGTGAAATATGGTATTTCCTCAATAAACATACGAACTAAGTTCATTTAGCTCGTATGTATCACGCAAACGAGTCACATTATGATATTGTGGCTGTGTAAAGTAAAAACTGTAAATACAATAAAATATGCAACAGTGTCGATTTCCATTATTAATCGACGGAGGATGCTTTGCAGTATATTCAGCTTCATTAAGACCCAGAGACAAGCAGTAAGCTTAAAACTATAATCTTCAAGTCGATAATTTGTCAACATTATTGCCATTTCCAGACATTTTTTGATCAAACTTTAAAAGAAATTGAACATAGCAAATTTTAATGATTCCAAAATGATTTGGACATTGTATAATGCTGTCGAACCTTCTAGATACGTACTACCTGTGAATAAATCTTCCTCCAAGTGAAAATCAATGTCTACTTTAGCATTATTGTTGTATTCACTTAACTTAAACTTTATCCAACAATTATGTTTAATATCTACTAACATTCATGAAATGCATCATGTCTTCACGTCCAACTAAAAAACATCAATATTTGTACTGCGCACCTGCTGACAAGCAGGATTATTCGTTATTTAAATTATTATTCTTTACAGATTACTTATAAAAATAGTAAAGTAGAATGTAATACATTGAACAGATAGTATTTGATAGACTAGACTAGCATTAGACTGTCTTTCATACAAAACATACAATGGTTTTTATAGTAGTTGTAGAATTTAGTCGCAAAGACATTACTATACAAAGACATTCCACTTTACTACCATGAACACTTCAAAGAAAATTATTTGGACATTAGAAAAATGTCTTTTTATAAAGGTGAGTAACCACTCATGAAAAAATGTTGACACTGTTAGAAAAAAATCTATTACGTTAAAATACAGAATATTTTTGAAAATATAGTTCAATAAGTATTTTAATAACAAAAATTAAGGAAACAATTAAAAATATGTGCGATTAGAAAATAGAGAGCCTTATTCTCAAGTTACAGAAAAGAATGTCTTAGAAAAAAAAACTTTCTCGACTGTTTATGATTCATTAGTTAAAAATGGAAAACACAGACACACATATACATATATGGCAAGTTGTCAATCCAGTCCTGATTTTTTTCTAGTCACCTACTTTTGGAAATAAAAGAATCAGCCTAAATAGATTACCGCTCAACATCATATTGAAGCCTTGGTCACTCAGAATAACACCAACAGTTTCAAAACACAAATTTCTTGATTGTACCGACGCTGGTTTTCAAGTTCGATGACACACTGAGCAGGTTTGTTTTATTTGTTTCAAAAGAATGACTAAATTTGTCGATTAACTATATCTGTTTCCAGTCGTTTGTGTGAACCAAAATTGTCACTAAGCATTCAAATCAATGTGACGCGCTGCGTCCACACTGACCATTTGTTACAGAACATTCTGTTATGAAACAAGTTACAGACCGGTTCACGGTGCGTGGCGCCTCGATGGAGCATGCGCGCTGAGCGCTTTCTCCCACTACTGTACCTGCTGCCTCGCAGTACAGTCAAGTTCAAATATTCCCTAAGTCCGCTAACGCTAAAAAGTCCAGAAGTGAGTGTATTTGACGCGACTGTACTTGACGGCTTGAGGGGAAGCGTGGTGGGAAAGACTTTCTGTCTCTCTCGCACTGCCTCCCCTGCCACCAGCGAGACGCCATGCACCGTGAAACGTTCTGTACTGGAAGTTTCTGTAACATGTTTCTGATACTTCTGTTACAATTTATACATTTTTCATGTTCTGTAACAAATTACAGACCTACGCTCTGGTAGCGAAAATATGTAACTTGCGCATGCGCTGTTGGTCATTTTTGCAGCTCATCTGACTTTTTGTTTGATACCGTATTTTGCTTACGTTTGTGTATTTGGTTAGGTTTACGTTCAGTTAAGTTTTGGATTTGAAGTGATGGAGTGGAGAGTAGAAACTGATTTAAATTTGATAGAATTATTTCATTCTCACCTAATATCATGGGAAACCATCCAGATTATAAAAACCATCTGAAAAAAACGCTCAGGGGTCCACCCAGACTTTTTGTTTGGGGGGGGGGGGGAATTTTTGGTAGGGAGAGGGGGTGTAAATTGAGATTTTTCATACCTCATTCTTGACAAGATTGTGCTGCCCAATAAAGTTCCCGGAGGGGGGGGGGAAGGTTCATACTCGACTTTTTAAAGGTTATTAACTGTGAGGAAACAAAATGCGTCCATCATGTGTATTTTTATACAGAGTGTTTCAAGAGTTCAAGATGATTGCCAGACTGCATAAGCATCTTCTCATGATAATAAAAAATTACACAAATGTATGCCCAAAAACGCTTTGTTTCAGAAATAAAGATGGCGGAAGATTACAGCTATTGCCATCATTTATTCAGAAATCTCTAAGGATAACATGTAGATGGTGTGAATTCAATTGAACCAATGTGAAAAATTCACAATTTAAAAGGACAGTAATACAGAGAGAAGTCAAAAATTGAAAAAAGTAAGACTTTGGGAAGTAGCAGAGATAATATTATGCATTCTAAATGGTTTACATTTAAATATTTATCATTTTTGACTTTATCTTGTCAACCTGTCTGAAGACATCAGACATATTTTGGAATAAATGTTTTGTAACTTCATAAATGTATGTAGACAGTAACTGTTGCAGAACATTTGTACATGTTACAGAACTTGTTACAGAACATTTGTACATGTTACAGAACTTGTTGATACCAGTTACAGTAACAAGTTACTATTATTTGTGTTTTGTAACCTGTGTGGACGCAGCTGGTTTTCAAGTTCGATGACACACTTAGCTAGTTTGTTTTATTAGTTTCAAAGGAATGACTAAATTTGTCAATTAACTACATCTGTTTCCAATCGTTTGTGTAAACCAAAATTGTCACAAAGCATTCAAGTCAATGTGACTCGCTCTTACAGTTTGCATCAACTGCAATTGTTTCGAAATTTAATCTCATAACTTTCTTCTGTCACCAGTCTAAACATTAAAGCTTCCATCCATAAAAAATAAAAAATTGCCGATATTTGAAAAAAGTGCAACATAGTAATTTTTACAATGAAAAATCAAAGATAGTTTTGAAATACAATCAAACTAAATAAATAATTATTGTCATTTATGGGAAATTTGCAGCTAAAGTCTATGCAAACCTTAGTTTGAAGTATCATGGTCATGGGATACAGTGCTGCCAAGCTGTCACATTTTCAAACAGCTAAAATTAATATATGTGAAAAAATGTAAACGAAAAATGGCAACAGCACACTCATATTCCCGTATGAAATAGCATTGAAATAAGACTCTGTACTGCAATCCAAGGTTTGTATGTATTGAGTAAAATGTTTAATTAAAATAATAAGAAATTCATTTACCAGACTTGTAGGCATGTAAATTGTAAAATGTTTACTCTCAATAATATTTATCTTCTATGAGTATGTGAAATATACAAGTAATTTATTATGCAAATATTACAAAATACTGGTTTGAAAGTGTACATCTATTAGAAAATTGGAAATGAATTTAACATTATCCACCGAAATTGAAGTAGAACAAATCCAATAAAATACAAAAACATTTTTTGGGGGGGATATAGGCCTGAACTTATTGCAGCTTCCAGCGCTTTAGTCATTTTATTTCATTGGCCTTTTAAAAGTCTATCTTCGCAATACTATAACAAATAGAAACAATTCAATCTTTGCACTAATGGAGATATTCAGATTAAAGCTAACTTGTAATATTGATTCACAGGATGTCGGGAAATATTACAAATTTCTAATTGTACTACAATGAAAAATGAATACCTATACACTTGAAAAGGTGCACTATATTACGCATCACATCGTTTATCAATATTTACAATATAACATTACCCAGTAAATATTCAATAGATAAAACTCAGAAGACGTAACACATTTATCAAATATTTACAGGAAATTGATTAGAATAATTCAAGTGATATAGAATTTTAGTTTTCAACCTGAATACATTTAAATTGTTCTCAAAACATTATTGACAACTTTAAGGCAGCTACAAAAATTGCATGGATTTACAAAAGTTGGCTCAAAAATCAAAAGTTTTGCAACTTTTGAAATTAAATAGATTAATCGATATTCCCCATACATGGAAAATTTCTACATACCTACTCATCTACCCACCTTATAGCCAGACCAAAAAAATTAAACACTCAATATAATCCCTAACTCCCTAGTAGGGAGTTATTGTATACCGTCACGATATAATAACGTAACGCTAAGATAACGTTACAATGAAATAACCACAACGTCATTTTGCTTGTGTTTTTCTACGAATGCGCAGGAAGCAAATACCATAATGTTTTATGATATTGTAACGGTATGCAAAAACTCCCTGATGATTGCTTATTACAGGCGAAGTATTCTACAAAGCCGTTACACTTAATTTCGTTACACACAGATTTCAATTTTTAATTTATAAACACACTTTTATGTTACAATAGGACAATAAAATACAAAACAATTTTCTATAGATAATCAAAATCTAATAAATTTATGACTTTTGACATCTGCATGCTAGAAGATTACAAAATAATTATTAATTGAAATCAGTTTCAATGGAAGATCATTTATAATAAAGGAAGATGTATGAATTGATAAGATTTTGCTCCAATTATAGATGAAAGTAAATTTTATTAAAATACAAAATTATTTGTTTTGAAATATAGAATAAACTTAAATTAAGTTTAATATGAAAATGAAAAATAAAGAGATTATAAATACGTTTTAATTTAGAAATAAGAAAAGGAAGACAAATATAAGGGTATAACAAATATTTAAGATTTGAATCATTTAAACTTTTTCTTGAAAAGATCTCAAGGTAAAATTTCTTTAAACCTCCTAAACTTTAGGAATTGTCAAAAGTCAAAATTAAATTTAAAAACGTAGCACCAAAATAAAATTTTAAAATCTACTGCTTACTCTGAATTTGCCCGAACTTGAATTTTAACAAGTGCCAGATTAACCATATTCAGTTCAAGTTCAATAACAAAAACTTTATGAAATTGAATTGAATTTTTTAAAATCATTTTGAGGATGATAATTACAAAATTCAAAAGTTAATACCATGATTCGTATGCTATAAGAAACAATGAAGAGTGAAATTTGATGTAAACAATATGTACATACAATTATTATTGTTTAACAATAATTTTCACAGGGCTCTCTAGACTCATCCTACTTTTAACTATCTATTATTCCTACCTGATAAGTATTTCTCTTCTAAAGAACTTGATGTGATAGTTGCAGTTGGTGTTGGTTTATGTGATTGTTTCATCTCATTACAATAATTATCATTTTAAAATTTATTAACAAAATTTATCATAAATAATCATAGTGTATTGAGTGACTTGAGACTTGTCTTAATTTAAAAAAATTAATCCTATAATATATTGATAATACTTCATTAAATATTTGAAATAAATATAGTCAAATATTAGTGATACAGCCAAAAATAAATCATTTGAATTTTATTTTGAAATGAGAAAGTAAGACTTACAAGATGTCGGATTGATGCACTGCCATCAAAACTATGGACTAAATTTTTACCAGACAGAATTTCAAAAACTAGTAGATGCATATAGATTTTATTGGAAACATGGAGGGCCTACAATTTTAGGTGGTTCCGAACCACCAGGAAGGGATTTTATAGCAGAAAATTATTACGCACTGACTGAATTAGGCAGATTTGTCATCTCCTTATTCATGTACTTCACTATGGTATTAACCAATCGACCTTAAAAATATTCTATCATTGTTTTGATTTGATGTGACACAGTAGGGTTTTTAATACTTTATTGAACTAGAACATTTTTGAAAACCCTGGTGCATTATGAACATGGAACATAATACATATATATACAATAATTATAAATACAGTCAATATATTATCAATATATTATCATCTTTTTGTTCATGACTCCCTGCAAAAAGCTAATGGTGAAAGCATGCAAATGAAAACCATGAAAATAATTTATTAATAATATAATTGCCAGTTTGATAGATTGTCACTTCCTTCAAAGCCAACTTGTGAAAACTATGAATTGTAAAACATTAAAAACTGCCAGGATTATCATTTGAAATTGACAATTCATCAACTTTCAACTTCCCCTAATCAATTTCACTTAATGAAAGAATTGAAGCTTGCAGCTCACAACAAAGAAATTATGAATTAATATTTTATAATAAGGAATAATAATGATTTCGTTGAATAATTGAAAACGAATAAAGAAAAAATAAATAAACAAACTCAACAATTAATGACTTAAATACTGAGTGGCACATATCACATTATGTACAAAATAATAAATAAATAAAAACCCTAATTGAATAACATTCGATAGAAACTATTAAAAAGCTTTAATACTTTGGCACAAAGTGCAATTAGAAGATACATGAACCAATTTAGCCATACATATATTATGATACAATATATAAAGTAAAAATAATTATCTATATAAAAACTATATACAGTAATCGACATCAAATAAGTTACATTTTTCATTATTTACATTATGATAAAAATACAAATAATATAATACTTATTAATACATGAAAATCTATAATAATGTCTCATTTACACAAGCTTAATCGCCTTTGAATACTATAACAACAATAAATAAGTAAAGTAGAGTAACAAATTTATAAATAATTATAAGAATGATCTTTTCAAGATGTCTTTCTATACGAAGATGTTGAAAAATTAGCAAGATATGAAGGTCAAAGATAAGAAACAGTAAAGAATGTGCAAATGCAAGAAAAAATTGATAATTATATTTCGTTTTTGTTTATTGCACTATTTGATATTAAATAAAAAATACTGGAAAATACTAGAGGTGTGTGAAACAAAATATATTCAATAAGGCAAGATTATTAGACGAAAACTCCATAAAATCAATAATATCGGTAATACTACAACTTAGCGCTTGATTGCCACTCCAACATTCTTGGGTCCGATTCCCCACCCAGTCTGGATTTTTTCATTATTCACTCATGTATCTCAACATCAACTAACCCTGCACAAGTCTAAAACTCATGCAGGCTGATTTATGAAACAGATGTAATGAAATCAGCAGCAGATTGAGTCAAGCTAGATAACAAACTCTATCACTCGACTTGTGATTATCTTTTCATGCACAATAAAGCCTAGTTATGAAACACTGAAAGGCATCTTATTTCACATTATCAATAAAAACAAGATTAATATCAACATTTTAAAGAATCAACGAAAACTTAAATAAATTGATGAGAAGCAAAAAGTCAGCTAAAACCAAGAATGTAATGAATGGGTGGTGATAACACGAAATAAACAGTAATAACAGACAAATTATATACTGTATATATGACCAATCATGAAACCTTGGTTTAAAAACATTTTGATATTTCATTTTTTTAAAAAGATAAAATAGTTATATTTATCAAAATTTAATACAGCATTTGATGTATTTTTAAAAGTTCAAAATGTCTGAGCTAAGACAGCAAAAGAAAATCATGATGAATCTTAGGTCAAAAGCTAATCAATTCTCATTAATAACATGTAATATTGATAGTCAGTTCAGCCATTCAAGCACTAATCGAAAAAGCCAATCATCGCTTGGTGTTTGAGTTGTTGAAAATAATTGAAAGACAAGGTCAAAAATAATTTTTAAAAATTCTTAAAAGCTGGACAATGTAAACTTGAAAAGAAAAAACTTTTCCTGGTTCATTTCATTTGAACAGCAAAAGAAATTCAAATAATGAAAAATCAAACTTTTTAAAAATATTTTATGTTTATCATTCATCAAACTTTGATATTTATTTGTTTTAATTTGCATGTTTATTCATTTTGTTCCTTTATTCCTGATTTATACCATTGATTAACATCATAGTTACCACTGATTTATCATAAACACATTCAGATATTTATTAAATTTATAAAAAATGTTAAAACTGTACGAAATTCATCAAGCATCAAACAAACGTCCAGTTATACACAGTTATTTAATACTTATTTCAAAATCAAGTCATTTTTTTATAAAACTCACTGTGTAACGGATTCACCACATCATTGATAAGAATAAAACATTTGTTAATCAGATATTTTATTCGGGAGTGTAACCTACATGAAAATTCACTTAATAACACCCACGCCTTTCTAATCAGTTATAATGAGATTTTTTCAGTTCTATCAGATAAAAAACATTTAGCATACCCCCAAAATGTAGATATTGATACACCGTACCACGTTTGGCGGAACAGCCCACTGTCAATCAGCATAGTATGCTACATCAACAGTTGATACATATTTAATGACAGTGATACACAGCTTTGTACAGTTGCATCTTGTGGATTCCTTATTTTCAACATCTCAACTATTTCTACTCCACCAAATCAAATCAATTATTCGATACTTCTTCTGCTAAAATCAAACTGTATTTTCAAGAATCTTACTAACAAAAATTCTGACATTACTTTAAGGGACTTCAACATTGAACACATTTATCTTCCTAGTGACTGTGATGTGGTAGCTATTCCTCTAACTCGACATTTAATCTAACTAAAAAGCTTCAACTACTCGTCCCCGGTTGCAAGAACGTTCATTAAACGACCATCAAATTTACCCGAGCATTAAAAGCTTGTTACTGTTAAGACAGCTATCAAATGTTCTAATACAAACTCAACAGCCCTAGGCTCATGGATGTATATTTTTCGAAAAACATTTGTCTGTCAGACTAGGCTTGGAAAAACTCGAATAACAAATGAGATACCACATTTAAATATATATTGTAGCATCAATTGGACTTTTTTTTAATTTTTCAAGAAGAAGGTGAAAAAATATTTGTCCTCAACAACCAACAGTTTTTTCTGGTCTTCAATGAATAATACTTAAGAAACATGTTAGATACGTAATTTTACGTTTATGAATAGAAAATGTTCAAATTCTCAGTTTTGGCAAAAGAAATATTTTTTCAGAGTTGGGTGGTTACACTAAGAATGTAATTTACAAAACACACCATTTTACGGATTTTATACATAAAAATGTTCAAATTATTCTCAGTTTTGGCTCGAAATATGTTTCCAAAGTTAGGTTTACACTAAGAATGTCATTTCCAGATCCTGCCGCAAATTTCAGGGTATAAACCGCTCCTGTCATCATAATTTACTATTATATCTTAATTGGAATATACTCATTTCATTCATAAAATAAAAAACAGCTGTTGAAAATTGATAATAGAATCCTAAATCAACTTGGACACTAATACAAAGCTATTCATTTTCTCAATACTGTACCATGTAGGAGAAAACTGAATGGAATCAGACCAACGCTAACCACAATCTTTCGTCTAACAGACCATGCAATCAACGAATCCTTTGATTGCAATTCTATAGAAACTGACTGTAGCACAGAAGAATGAACGATAAGAAAGTATATAAAGATTCATTCTTCCAGAATTTCTGTACGAATACAACATTTCCAAGAAGTCGTCTGAGAGAAGAATGATTATAATTCCTGAGTTGAATAAAACCTATTATTTGCATTCAATTTCCCATTAGGCTGTTTAATAATATTATAAACGTATATGACAAATCACCTTAATTAAACTGTTTAATAAAAGACTAAATGCAAATAACAAGCCTTAATTGGTATATTTATGTAAGAAGCTAGACGCTTCTATTCAAACTCCTTCTTCAATAGATGAAAGACTTTTAAATTTGTTAATCATGTGTTGTTGATAAAATAACAGTTTCAGTTTTAGTTCATATTGAGATTGATTAATGAAGAGGGTTTTACAGATTTTGTTAAATGTTTATATAAGATTTTATTTTTGTAATTGACATTAAAATTAATTTTCTTTGACTATTGAAAATCCTTTTCTCAATTATTATCTAAAGAGAATCTGGAAAAATATTATATTTATATTGTGTAAATAAAAAAAACGGTTACAACACTGCTTCATTAGAGATCAAACGCTTACATTTTCTCTACTGCGAGCAAACTGTTAACTAGCTGCTCAGTACAGAGGTGGAAAAACTCTTTTGTACAGTGCATGTTTCATTCTTATAAGTGAAATAATATTTTTTGCTGCACTCAAGAAATCATTCCTCACTCGCCTTCAGCTCGTGCGTAATGCATTTCTCTCTTTGAGTTACTTTGCGCACCAGTTACACAAAAAACTAATCTGTAATCAATTTTTGTAACCCCGAATACCATTATGAAATGCTCTGTCATATTTAATGGTCCATTATAAATTTAACGAACGTTTTTGAAATCGGGGCAACTCACTTTTTCCCAACATCTTCAGATAGAAGTCTTATTTAAAGTAATAATAAGCTCAACATTTCTATTACAATCACATAATAAATATTATTATTATTTTCATTCATAATCATGTTGCATGATCAATTCAGATGAATTTCAACGGTACATTATTTTATGACCGTGTTTGTATTAAACGTTGACTTACACATTGCAGGTGGTACTTATCAGAATATACTGTAGATATCAACGGGCCTGTTTTCAACAGTGGATATAGATATATTCTACGTGCGCGGATCGCCGTGTGAGAGAGAGAGAGAGAGGTCTCAATTGCCGTTGGTGGTGCGCGGCGTGATGATTGGCGTCACTTTATCGCGCTCCGTTCCGTAGATTTTGCCGGCTTTTTTGGCCATATTGGTGAGCAGCTCCAGGGAACATTTGTGTGCCGAACGCAATGATAACGACCATTCTTTCAGGCCAATTTCGTCCTGCAGCAAAAGAAAATAAATCACATTCAATTTTTTAGAACCTTTTTCAGTTCAATAATTAATGAAATATTTTAAACAACATTTAAAATAAATTTTTAAAATTATTTTAATAAATTTATTAATGAAGAAAGCTCAGACACATAAAAAGCTCATAAATTATCAATACTGTAAACTATAGTTCACACCACCAAATTCGCGGATCTAAAAAATTGCGCTGTTGTCAGATGTGGGAGCATGTCATCAGCTGATACAAAGTAGAGAATCACTACAGAATTTTGTAGTAGAGATCACCAACCGGGAAGTGATAGCCGAGTGCCGTAGCAGGTATCTGTTCTATCATAGATAAGTTACGAAACTCCTGGGCACTCTTTGGAAGGGTGACCGATTGGATTGGCCATCAAAAGACTCTGTTCTCTGCTGTAAAATCACTTCCCGGTGGTTCGGAACCCACCTAAAACTATAGGTCCAACTCATCAATCACAATCATCCAATTATCCACGGACAGGTCTCAGACCCATGTGGGCTTCATTCTCCGAAAATAATGCGCGAATTGACAACACTACTCGTACGGTGTTGCTAGTCTCCAAGTGTGATGCTAGCAATCATATGGTTTGTCACACCAGTCAGTTGTTTTTTGGCTAAAACGCAATTTCTTTGAGCCGCCTAATTTCTTGGTGTAAAGTATAGTTGAAATAAATACAGTAGAACTTCGATAATTCGAACGTTCTATAATTCGTAATTTCTATAATTCGAAGTAAAAGCTCCGGTCCCTTGAAAAAACCTCTTTAATTCGTAGAAAAACAATGTATTTTGGTCCCTTCCATAATTCGAAGAAAATCTGCTGGTTATGGTCAATCCTGAGACTCTGTAATTCGAAGTAACGTCGGTCATAACACTCTATAATTCGAAGTTACCAAGGAGTGGGAGAGATGGCGTATTTCTCTCGCAAGGCTATGAGCGCATGCGTTCAGCAGCTCCAATTCTCACGATTCATACGATATTTTGCGTTGATTAATTTGGCAGAACTGCCAAAATAATTCTCACCAATTCTCCAGTGCTGAAGTCATAATCTAAAAATAGATCAATGCATGCTTCAGTCATTGAACTTCGACCTTCAATTCAGTTCAGAGTTCGACTCGGTACGGGTTACGTAAACTGCATTTCCGCTTTCACGTTTTGTATACACATTGACATCTTTTATTCAGTTATACGGTAGTTCAAAAACCGATTATGAGTTCGCGACCCCGATATAAGTGTTTATCAGTTTTCCAGAAAAAACAAGTCATTGAATTAGTCGCGAGTGGTGTAAAAAAAAAGGATGTGGCAGAACGTTTTGAAATTCCGCTATCAACGTTGAGTGGTATTCTTAAAAAACGAGACGTTTTAGCTGCTTCTTCATCGAAAGCAACGTGGAAGAGACAGAAACAAAGTGAACACCCTGAACTTGAACAGTGTTTATTAGAATGGTTTTCCCAATGCCGTTCAAAAAACGTACCAATTGGAGGCCCTTTGCTGAAGGAGAAAGCAATATTTTTCGCGGAGAAACTGGGTAGTACGGGTTTCAAGGCAAGTACGGGATGGCTTGATAAATTTAAAAAAAGAAATTCTATCAAATTTCATAAAATTTGTGGGGAGAGCGCTGAAGTTGGAGAAGGTGTATGCATTGAGTGGAAAGAGAAACTGATTGAAATGATTTCAGAATACGATCCACGAGATGTCTTTAACGCAGATGAAACGGCTTTATTCTTTAGATGCGTTCCTGATCGTACACTCAGCTTCAAAACCGACAAGTGCCACGGTGGCAAGAACAGCAAAGAACGAATTACGCTACTGTTGTGCACGAATATGGACGGTTTCGAGAAACCTAAACCATTCATAATCGGGAAATCAGCAAAGCCACGCTGTTTTAAAAACGTCCGATCGTTCCCTATCATGTACCGATCTAATAAAAAAGCGTGGATGACAGCAGAACTGTTCAATGAGTGGCTCTTGGGACTTAACAACGACATGATGCAACAGAAACGGAAAATTTTATTGCTGATTGATAACTGTACAGCTCATAATAATTTGCCTGAACTTGAAAATGTGAGAGTGGAATTTCTTCCACCTAATACCACTTCTCGTCTGCAACCACTGGACCAGGGGATCATAAAAAACTTTAAAGTGTTCTACCGCAAAGAAATCGTGATTCGACTGTTGGATTGTATTGATGAAGAGCGAGACCATAAAGTTTCGATTTTGGATGCCATGAACATTGCTCATAAATCCTGGAAAAACGTCTCTCAGCAAACAATCAAGAACTGTTTTGCACACTGCGGATTCTATGGTGATCAGCATCCAGAAGCAGAGGAATTGCCCATCGTAGCTCCTGCTGACTGGTCTCGTGCTGTGGGTGAGCAGGAAGAAGACAACTTGACATTCATGGATTTCGTTCATGTTGACGACGATGTGGCCATTTCAAGTGCATTGACTGATGATGAGATTTTGGCTCAACATAGTCGGGACAATTTGGAGAATCAAAATGATGATGATGATGGAGACGACGACGACGATGACCAACCTCCTCCTCAGCCAATTTCGTTAAAGCAGGCTCGATCTCACTTTGCTGAATTGAGTAATTTCTTGTCAACAAGAGATGTCGACGATTCAGTTTTCTCTGCCTTGGTTTCCATTGAAAACGCAATTGATCGTGCTAGAACGGACCAATTTAAGCAGTCAAAAATAACTGACTTTTTTAAATAAGATAATCTTGATTTTTTTCATAGTTACTGTATCGTACAGTATATCCCTTATTTTTCACTAGTACTGTATAATTCAATTTTTTTTGTTATATCCCTGTGAGAATAAGTATGTGAAAACAGGAGAATACAGTCTATACTTTATATACTACCTTCTATAATTCGTATTTTTTTCTCTACAACCTTCCATAATTCGTAACTTCGATAATTCGTAAACTTCCATAATTCGTAGTAAAGCGTCGGTCCCTTGAACTTCGAATTATCGAAGTTCTACTGTACTTGAGGTTTGAAATTCATCTGGAAGGATCTCTATGAGTATATTAGAGCTCTAGGAGCATTATGAGGAGTTTACCAACTGAATATTTTAAAAATTGTTTCTCAATATATACATATATATATATTTTTTTAGGATGAAGCCCACATAGGTCTGAGACCTGTGCGTGAGTAATGAATTGGATGATGGTGATTGATGAGTTGGACCTACAGTTTTAGGTGGGTTCCGAACAGCTTGGAAGTGATTTTACAGCAGAGAACAGTGTCTTTTTTGCTAGCCAATCCAATCGGTCGCCATTACAAAGAAGGCCCAAGAGTTTTGTAGCTTATCTCTGATTGAACAGATACCTGCTACGGCACTCGGCTATCACTTCCCACTTCATTTCAAGTCCTTTTAGGGAGTGTGATAGCTTTTCTAAAATTTACTACCAGTTTAGGAAATGATTAGCAGAGAGTCAGACAAGTTAAAAACACGCGCGCTTGGATTACCCCTGGAAGCGTGACCGCTCTAGCTTGGTCAGCATAAATGACTATTCTCTGCTGTATAATCACTTTACGGAGGTTTGGAAACTACCAAAAACTGTATATCGGACTCATCATAAATCATCATCATCGTCGTCATCGTCGTCATCATTATCATCATTACCACAATACACAGTCTCAGACCTACGTGGATTCATCCTCCGAAAAAATGTCCTATATGATAAAATAATATGCATTGACGAAGAAGCTTTACTTGGTAAATGCATGTGTTTCGATCATTGAATTTAAAGAGCAGGTGAGATGCAATGGAGAATTTTGAAATGTGGTGTATGAAAATATATGATATAATATCATATGAAATAGAGAAACAAATGATATTTTTCATACTGATATAAGGCATTCAACAAAGGACGATGATAGTTCGTGTAGTTGAGCCCTAATATTAAGAGAAATTCAATAACAGTGTTTCATTTCAAGAGAACTTTTAAATTAATAGTGGTTGAGTGAGAAGATTCATTTTGTTATTTTTCGAGTGAAGGTTTTTAGCAAATCTTAAATTTTTTGTCTGTGTTAACCTCAAGGTTTTGGACAATGTAAAATTTATTCAAAATTATGGAAGGAAGCAGTTTTGGATTTGAGTCTGTAGCGCCTTCACATTCGTTGTAAATTTGTCACATTAAATGAATAAATAATTAAGTAATGAATAATAAGACGAAATTGCCACAAACACATTTATTAAAACTTTGAGAAACTAGTATCGGTTGTTATACCATTATCAATCTCAATCAAACTCGAGTTTGTCACAACCACATTTATTAAAACTTTGAGAAACTAGTTTCGGTTGTTATACCATTATCAATCTCAATCAAACTCGAGTTTGTCACAACCACATTTATTAAAACTTTGAGAAACTAGTTTCGGTTGTTATACCATTATCAATCTCAATCAAACTCGAGTTTGTCATAACCACATTTATTAAAAAAAATATTGAGAAACTAGTTTCGGTTGTTATAACATTATCAATCTCAATCAAACTCGAGTTTGTCACAATCACATTTATTAAAACTTTGAGAAACTAGTTTCGGTTGTTATACCATTATCAATCTCAATCAAACTCGAGTTTGTCACAACCAAATTTATTAAAACTTTGAGAAACTAGTTTCGGTTGTTATAACATTATCAATCTCAATCAAACTCGAGTTTGTCACAACCACATTTATTAAAACTTTGAGAAACTAGTTTCGGTTGTTATACCATTATCAATCTCAATCAAACTCGAGTTTGTCATAACCACATTTATTAAAAAAAATATTGAGAAACTAGTTTCGGTTGTTATAACATTATCAATCTCAATCAAACTCGAGTTTGTCACAATCACATTTATTAAAACTTTGAGAAACTAGTTTCGGTTGTTATACCATTATCAATCTCAATCAAACTCGAGTTTGTCACAACCAAATTTATTAAAACTTTGAGAAACTAGTTTCGGTTGTTATAACATTATCAATCTCAATCAAACTCGAGTTTGTCACAACCACATTTATTAAAACTTTGAGAAACTAGTTTCGGTTGTTATACCATTATCAATCGCAATCAAACTCGAGTTTGTCATAACCACATTTATTAAAACTTTGAGAAACTAGTTTCGGTTGTTATAACATTATCAATCTCAATCAAACTCGAGTTTGTCACAACCACATTTATTAAAACTTTGAGAAACTAGTTTCGGTGTTTATACCATTATCAATCTCAATCAAACTCGAGTTTGTCATAACCACATTTATTAAAACTTTGAGAAACTAGTTTCGGTTGTTATAACATTATCAATCTCAATCAAACTCGAGTTTGTCACAATCACATTTATTAAAACTTTGAGAAACTAGTTTCGGTTGTTATACCATTATCAATGTCAATCAAACTCGAGTTTGTCACAACCACATTTATTAAAACTTTGAGTAACTAGTTTCGGTTGTTATACCATTATCAATCTCAATCAAACTCGTGTTTGGTGAAGGTTTGTTTGAGATTGATAATGGTATAACAACCGAAACTAGTTTCTCAATATTTTTTTTAATAAATGTGGTTGTGACAATTTCGTCTTATTATTCATTATGGATACCTTCCACAATATCACCTTCGCCACTACAAAGAGAGAAAAATAAATAAACAGTAACAGTGTGCACTTACCGGATTGGTGAGTACAATTTTAGCGACAGCCGTTTTGAGGACAATGCACTGTTCGTTCTTGACGGTGACCAGGTCGGCGGAGACCTCTTCCAGCTGGTCCATGAATAAGAGCTCGGGCTTGGTGTTGCCAGAGTCGGGGTGCAGCTCCAGGCGATTGGGGTACAGCTTTGCATAGCGGGTCTGCCACGCCGACGCGAACGGCCCGCCCAACTTCTTTATGTAGCCGTGCAGAATGCAGTCCGACTCTTCAATTAATAAAATAGAAGAAATTCAGTAAAAATCATTGATTAAAGATACATGGAGAAAAATTATTAATCAAATTCTAGGTGGGAGAAGGAGGAGGAGGAGGAGGAGGAGGAGGAGGAGGAGGAAAATGAGTAAAAGAAGGAGATGAAAGAGAAAAGGAGAAAAAGAAAAGAGAAGAAGGAGGGGAAGAAGATGAAAGAAGAAAAATGAGAACAGGAAAAATGAGGAAAGAAGAAGCAAATCACTTCCCGGTGGTTCGGAACCCACCTAAAACTGTAGGTCCAACTCATCAATCACCATCATCCAACTCATTACCCACGCACAGGTCTCAGACCTATGTGGGCTTCATCCACAAAAAAAAAAGAAATGGAGGAGAAGAAGAAGAATGGGGAGGAAGGAGGGGAAGAAGAAGAAGAACATTAACAACAAGTTGAAGAAGAAGACAAAGTACGAAGAAGGCGGATTAGGAGGAAAAGGAGGATGAGAAGAAGAATGAGGGGAAGAAGACGAAAAGAAGAGAAAGAAAAAGGAGAACAAGAAGATGAAGAAGGAAAAGTACGGAAAGGAGTAGGAGGAGAAGGAGGGGAAGAAGATGAAAAGGAGAAGAAGAAGATGAGAAAGAAGAAAAAGTATGGAGAAGCAGGAGTGAGTAGGAGGAAAAGGAGGATGAGGTGAAAAAGAAGAAGAAATATAAGATAAGAAGAAGTACGTAGAGAAGGAGTAATGGGGAAAAGTAGGAAGGGAAAAGGAGGAGGAGGAGGAGGTGAAGAAGAAGAAGGAGGAGGAGGTGGAGGAGAAGAAGAAGAAGGAGGAGGAGGTGGAGGAGAAGAAGGAGAAGGTGGAGGAGAAGAAGAAGGAGGAGGAGGAGGAGGAGGAGAAGAAGAAGAAAGATAAAAAGAAATACGTAGAGAAGGAGTAATGGGGAAAAGTAGGAAGTGGGAAGGAGGAGGAGGAAGAAGAGAAGGAGGAGTAGGAGATGGAGTAGAAGAAGAAGGAGGAGGAGATGGAGGAGGAGGAGGAGAAGAAGAATGAGTAGAAAAAGAAGAAGAATGAGTAGAAGAAGAAGGAAGGAAGAAGAAGGGAAAGAGGAAGAACAAGGAGAAGCAGAAATAATCAGAAAGAGGAAAATAGAATGAGGTAATGAAGAGAATAGAGGAGTTAGATCTCAAAAAGAAGACGGGAATGAAGAAGAAGGAACAACAAAAAAAGAGATAAAAGGAAGATGCGAGGAAGAGTAACAGGAAATATTTCAAGATGTAGAAAAGTGACGAAAATAAGTTAGAAAGGTTTACAATGAGAAGGGAGAAGTCAAAAAGAGAAGATAAATATAGAGAAGAAGAAGAGGAAATTGAGTTTGAAAAAAGAAGAGACAGGAGAATTAGTGTATGAGAAGAGTAAAAAAGAAGAAGAAAAGTATAGAATTGTATAGAGAAGAATATAATATACTAAATTTGGCATTAATGAAAATTCACCATTATAATATTTACAATAATATTAGTATAATATAGTACCGATATTATATAGTATAATAATAATATTAGTATTGGTATAATATTAGTAGTATTAACAATAATATTAGTATTAATAATAATGTAGTATAATATTTACAATTTCCCTAAAAAATTGAGAAATTTTTAATTAAGAACTTGAAGGGCGTTTAGGGTGTCCCACTCCACCAAGCTGGCAAAAAATTAAAAATCTAGATTGTTTGAACTTTTGAATATGCAGAACCCTACCACAATAGCATCTGATCAGTGTAGGTAGTTAATAATTTCAGATCAAAATTGAGCCTCACCTCTACTAATTGACATTGTAATTATGGTAACTACTGTATAAGATTGGTAATATTCTATGCATATAATTGTTGATCTGACTTGTCTTACACTTCGTAACCGGAGTAGGTTGAGTGTAAGATAGGGCTATTTGCCCTAACTCCGCCCTTTTGTGTAAATGCATCACCTTGATATTACAATTCATTTATTATGTAAATATTCTTATTAATGTCAGTAATCTAACTTACATAACAACGTAATAGTAAGGTATCGTCTTGTATCTATTTTTTATCTTCCATGAATTTAGGTGATGTCATTCATTGTAAGGTAGTCAGAAGTCATATGAATTGTACTTTTACTCGAATAAAGCTATCTGAATCTGAATCTCCAAGACGTAATCTTCAAAAAAAGATTCTGCGTCAAGTTTGTAGTGTCTATAAATATAAGAACGGAATAGAAGCCAACCTTTTTCGTCAGTGTCAAATCTCTGTTTCTGCTTGGCTTTTCGCTTGTGCTCCATTTTGTCGGCCTCTAGGTTGATTGTCTCGAATACAGTCTCGGCAACTTCGTTCTGCCATCTTTCCGATATTACCAGCGGAAAGTTTTTGTACAAGTCCTGATCGGCATCAGTCAGCTAATCACAACAAAAAGTAATCAATGAAAAATACATTAAAATAAATATTACCATCTATTTTTTCTAAATATTTTTATTCATATTAGTACATTTTTGATTGATGCTGTGAAACTCCATAATAAAATTAAACAAGGATGAAAGTTTGTCACTTCCACGTTTTTGGTGACATGAAAGGAGAAACAATAACGTGTAATTGATACAGTTTAATCCTTATTGAATTTCTATTTGTTCTAATATAAAAACTGACGCTGTATTTCTACTTAATATATGATTTTCACTCACTTTTACTGGAGTTAGTAGAGGGATGAATTTCACTTCTAAAGAGAAGCTTCATCACCCTCTATTATCTCCAGTAAAAGTGAGTGAAAATCATAAAATCCTGTTTTAGGGAAGTGATAGCCACGAGCCGTGGCAGGTATCTGTTCAATCAGATAGAGATAAGCTGCGTTCTCGTTGGTCCTGTTCGTAACGGTGACCGATTAGATTGACCAGCAAAAAATACACGTTCTCTGCTGTAAAATCACTTCCCGGTGGCTCGGAACCCACCTTAAACTGTAGGTCCAACTCATCAATCACCATCATCCAACTCATTACCCACGCACAGGTCTCAGACCTATGTGGGCTTCATCCTCCAAAAAAATTATATTAAATAGAAATACAGTGTTAGTTTTGATATTAGATTGTTCATCAAGTATTTCGTCAGGGAAAACATCACAGATCTATATATTCATTAATAAATTCATGAGTTTTTGACAGTTTGTGCCAAGAAACAAATCAGCATGAAAAAATTGCCTTTCCTAGCAATGCCCTAATGCTGACGTCAATAAATTTCGATCAATAATTTTGCTGAAGACTTCCAAATTAACACTAATGCCCTTTCTAGTAAGTGTTAATTTTTTTATGGCGATTGACATTATATTATTTACATACAAATACAGTCATATGTTGTCTATACAACCTCAGCGTACATTATTACGATTATGAGGTACAGTATTGCCACGTTGTACAGCAGCAGAGCAAGCCTAGTCAACAGTCACGTTATCTTACAACAGCATAGGAGTGACAGAATTTAAACATAAAATGGCAACAGCGCGTTCATATTCCCATATGAAATAGCATTGCCATAAGACTCTACTGCAAGCTAAGGTTGGCACGGACTATAGCGTTACCTAGTGATAAGTTGTTAGTATCTAATTGCTAGCTATAATGAAATGAGCTTAAAGCATTGTTTTCCCAACTCAACTAAAGGGTTTCTCACATAATAATAAATTTTAAAAAATAATTTAAATGAATTTATTTCTTATCAGATACCGTACAAAGATACAATTCAATATAAAATAACAAAATAAACAGAACATTCATAAATCATTTTTAAAAATTATTTTAAAAAATACGTTAAAACTATAGTAATACTGTTCATGCTGTGTATAGAACAGACAATGAAATGTATATATCAGAACAAGGAAATTACCTGATAAGAATTTAGGTAGGCTACTCCCGAGGCAAGCCTATTTGGGAGTCCCAGCACAAAAACTTATAAAGAAAGTGCGATTGACATTAAAGAGAGATGACAAAAAGAAGAAAAATTAAGATAGTATTAAGAGTAAGTGAAAAAAACAAGAGTAAAAGTAAACTTAGTAAAAACTTATTATAAGTAATAGTAAATAAACAATAAAGTATATTGAATAATAAAAATGAAAGCGTCCTTAATACTATTTTTAATTCTTTCTTGACATTACTTAGATTGAGATAATAATAATCATAGTTCTTCTTGTCATTAATTACATTTTTTTAAATCAAGGTGTTCACTAATACCAGTACTTTGATGACTGAAAGACATGTGTATTTTGGGATGGGTGAGATAACGTTTCTTTTAATGTAGATTTGATTTAACTTTAGATTTCAGAGATGTTTCAAAGTATAGTTATAAAAAGGTTTTCTCAGTTTCAGGTCAGTTTTTAAAAAATCTTCTATATCATTTGTCTGTAAAATCCACTTCTTCAATTATTTCCTAAATTTAGCCAGAGTATTGAGTTGTTTTATTCTGATTGGTAACATGTTGTATACTTTTGGTGCAATATACAGGTAGAATCTACGGTAGAATTCTTTATTGGGTTTAGGTGGTATCCAATTTCCAATTGAGCGCAATTTATAGCTATTGTATATGGGAGTTTGTTCACCGCTTCTAATAAAAAAGTAATCATCACCTTATAAAAGTATAAGTACCTTAGAGGGAGAAAACCCCATTCTTTAAAAATAGGAAATGAATTAGTTAGTCGGTGCTTCCTAGCTATACATAGCCTCCTCATGACATATTTGTACCCTCTAACAAGTGGTTTTATAGTGGAGTAGTACGCCCCATAATCAACAGTGATTATCCTTCAGTACTGGATTCTCATTGATCATCTCTATCTATAAAAGGATGATACCCTGACTCACTCATCAACGCAGAGCCAAAACTACTAGGCCTATGAACTTGAAATTTCGTATGAACAATCCTTATAGGATTTCACCATGCAATAAGAAAGGATTTTTCAAAATTCGCAATTTTAGGGGTGTTTTTAGGGTTAAAGTTTTGCCTATGCAAAGCACGGGTACATGGCTAGCTAGCTTACTGGAATCTTCTAATCATATGGAAAATAATTTGAAATTTTTCGATCTTCTGTACACGCTGTTTCGATGGACAAGCTGTTTGTGTGTTTTGCAAATCATCATTCACCTAACCTACTGAACTTGCCGGCCAAACAGCTGATAGAAGTCAACAGTTTTTAATCATATGGCAGGCCCCTTAGCGGGCCTTACGTTATTTACGCTGGAACGCAAAAACTTTGCATGTAGGATACCGTACAGTCGGAGCCTTGCAGTATGTAGGAAACATATGACTGGGTATGATGAAATGTAATTATGCCGGGTTGATGACATCTGTTAACCAATGCAGCTAGAAATTTGAAATGTATTCTCAGTAGGAGGTGGCGAATAATAAAATAAAAAACCTAGCTTCTACCCTAATATTCTTGGGAGGTTTAAATTTGAAATGTTCATTGAGAGGTGGTGAGTAAGGTCTTACTGTGTAAGAAAGGACGAAGGAGGCCTCTCTGATCAGCTGGAAGAGCCCTAGGACTAACTTCTTCCCTAATATTCCTAGAAGGTTTAAATTTGAAATGTAACCTCAGTGGGAGGTGACAAATAATAAAATCAAGAATTTTTTATGAGAACGCAGCAACGCGCGTCGGGCCAGCTAGTCACTAATATATAGATAGATTGTTTATTGACAATTGTCGCCAGGCTGAAGCCGATTATAAGTCTTTAATAATAAATACGTTTTTGAATGTATAATTAATTAATTATGTAATAATTAAGGAAGCGTAATACTTATGAAAGAAAAAATATGAGAAATACGAAAAAATACCTCGTACATATGAGGTAAAATGACTGTATACAATCGACGGTATCTATTGCTGGGAAAAGACAGTGTTGCCAACCGCAAACTAGCATTCTTTCTAATTCCATTTTTTACAACCAAAATACTTGGATATATTTAAAAAAAAAGACAAAGTCACTACTGACCTTGATGCCCTTGGTGTCTTCTTCGTCGAACGAGCCAATGTCAAAAGCATCGGCCGCGTTCACTTCGCCGCGTGGTGGAATGAGGGGCGGGGGGTATTTCTGCACGTAGACCTGTTGCCAATCGATGCCCGCGAAAAACGGATGCTCTTTCACTTCGTCCGCTCTGCCACAAAAATACACAAACGAAAAAATTAAAAACATTCTACTCTAAATAATTATGATGCTGGTTAAGAAATATCTAATATATAAAAGTATTAATGCGTCCCTGT
This sequence comes from Conomelus anceps, assembly GCA_948455865.1. Lineage (NCBI taxonomy): Eukaryota > Metazoa > Arthropoda > Insecta > Hemiptera > Delphacidae > Conomelus > Conomelus anceps. The sequence continues at coordinate 14,269,786 of OX418221.1, forward strand.
CGCAGAAACTACTATCTACCTATGAGAGAGATTGATTGATTGATTACTTTATTCATACGAATAATAACAGTTACAAGTATAAAATACAATATATAGGCATCGCCAAGTATTATTACATAAAATATTAGTCACTTAGTACAAAAACTATTTATCTATATAAAAACAGGAAATTACGACTGAAAATGAGATTATAAAAAACTTTTTGCATGAAAAGGCGAAGTTAGGGAAGATGTCCCTCTCTTACAATTAACCTATTGGTAAAAGAGAGAGAGAGAGAGAGAGAGAGAGAGAGAGAGAGAGAAATTAGCTAGGTGCATTCATGGAAAATGGAGTATTTTCTGAATCCAATATGAATGTTTTCCTTTAAAAGAAGGAAAAGAGGCAACAGTAAAAGATAAAGAAGGAGAAGTAATAGGAGAAAAGAGAGAAAAAGAAAGAAGACAAGGAAAAAGAAAGGGAAGGAGGAGAGGATAAAAGAAAAGGAGAAGAAAAATAAAAAGGATATGGCGAAGTAGGAAGAGAAGACAGAGAGATTAAGAAGATAAAAAAACAGAAGGTGGAGAAGAAGGAGAAGGAGAAGAAAACAGGAGAAGAAGAACAAGATGGCGGAGAAAGAATAGAAAAAGGAAGAAGAAAAGTAAGATAAAAAAGATTGATTGATTGATTGAATGCCTTTATTAATAAAAGAGACGGCAAAGAAGAAAAAGAAGGGAAAAAGAAGAACCCCTGGAATATAGGTTACATCAGATTATAGATATTCCAATTAGTTGAAGATTATATTAATGATGGAAAGGTTAGATATTCCAATTTTATAATCAACTTATTAGTTATCGAGATTCCTTTTCATCTTTAGAATAAAACTGAAAATCTAAAGCACTGCGAATATTGACAACATGTAAATCAATTAATGCCATTACACAAAAACATTTTGCTAGCGCCGGAAATCGAACCTAAACACTCTCATTGCCGGTGAGGTGCTTTGAAATACTAAGCCGCACTGACATCCTACTTAGCAAATGAATTTAATTTGAATGAAAAGTTTTCTATTATTCATAAATATTCAAAAGTTCACAAACATTCAATTTTATATAAGTAGAATGATAAAGGCAGGTCATTTGTGTATTGTAGTTTTCATATAACTTGGCAGCAGTATCCTGGGTTCAGATGTAGCATGTCCCATCTGCTACACGCTGCCAAGTTATATGAATACTACAGTATAAAGAATGTTGAATATACAATCTCAGACCTGACATTATTATTATCATCGTCAAAATAATAATTGAATCGTTAATTATTTTCAATTTCCACATTATATTATCATTATTATGTTTGTTGTTCTCCATAGCAACGAGATCAAAAGTTTTATGAAAATTCAATATTTTAAACTATTTTTAACGGTTTTTAGTGTTTTGTTTCGAGTGAACTGTTAAATTAATAGTCGTTAAGTGAAAAAGAATCATTTTGTTATTTTTCGAGGGAAGTTTTTCAGCAAACCTGAATTTTTATTCTGTGTTAACCTCAATGTTTTGAGTAATGTAACATATACAAAATTTGTGAAGAGAGCAGTTTTGGACTTGAGTCTGTTGCTCCTTCACATTAATTTATTGAAATTATGTCACAATAAATAAATAATAAATAAACACGGGAACATTTTATTCGTTTCTAAGTGTTTCTAGAATTCGTTTCTAGAGCATGCACCATCATTTGAATAGAATTGATCTACCTATTCTATGAAACAGAATTTCACTTACCCAGTTCCTTTGCATCCCAGTCTATTCGAAATGTCTCGCTGTAATAGACCTTCGAGCAGCGTTCTCAACGCCGTCGAAAACGAGTCTGGCAGTTCAACATTCTGTACAGACAGAAATATTATTTTCAATTGAATAATAATTTAAAATAAGAAATCAATATTAAACACCAAGAAAGTACACTTCCTGTTAAATAATGCCAAGAAACAATATTAATTTTTTTATGTTGATAAAATCAACAATTAATTTGTTCTTCAATCAACTTGTAATTATTTACTGAAATTCAATGGGTTTTAAAATGTACGATCGTGGTATACTTTCAAACAGTAAATGCATAACAAAGCAGTATCATAGCCATCCATGCTATTGATTATAGTACCGTAAAGTATTTAGACGATCTGGAAGTGATAGCCGTGAGCCGTAGCAGGTATCTGTTCAATCAGATTCAGATAGCTTTATTCTCGAGTAAAAGTAGAATTCATTGTCTTCTGACTATTACCTCACAATGACTGACATCACCTAAATTCATGGAAGATAAATAAAAAATAGATACAAGACGATATGTTACTATTACACTGTTTTGTAAGTTAGATTACTGACATTAAAAAGAATATTTGCATAATAAATGAATTGTAATATCAAGGTGATGCATTTACACAAAACGGCGGAGTTAGAGCAAAATAGCCCTATCTTACACTCAACCTACTCAGATAGAGATAAGCTGCGTTCTCCTAGGCACTCTTTGTAAGGGTGACTGATTAGATTGGCCAGCAAAAAAGACACTGTTCTCTGCTGTAAAATCACTTCCCGGTGGTTCGGAACCCACCTAAAACTGTAGGTTCAACTCATCAATCACCATCATCCAACTCATTACCCACGCACAGGTCTCAGGCCTATGTGGGCTTCATCCTCAAAAAAAGTACTCAAATCTATAGTTTGAAAAGAGGAGACGATGGACAGGGTGGTGTTGACCTTATATAAAATGGGAAAAGGCAAAGACGAAGAATTATTTGAAAACTGTTTCAACGTTTTCATATAGTACTTAATAATTGATTTTAGTAGTTCGATGGATTACCCAAAGCAGGTACAACTATTAATGTAGAAACACAATAGACCTTAACATGCCCGTCCCGATACATCTATATAAATAAAATTAGAGTTTTGTCTGTACATTTATCAGAATTATATATTTTTTGGTTATTTTTAAGTTTTATACATTAAAGAAGCCGAAACAAGTCTTATCTCAATTTCTGTGTCTGTCTGTCACGGCCCCGAAGGCATTTTACGCGGCCTTCTCCTGAAAAACGAGAGCATCGATCGGGATTAAAGTTATTCATCAGTATTGAAAACTTTTTTGACAATGTCTTTAGCTATAAAAACCTAAATTAACTTTTTTTAACAGAATAATAAACGTTTAAGAACCAAGTATTGTGCGATTTTGGATACAAGTTTTATTACCACATAAGAACAAATCACGTAATTTATGATGATATATCAATCAGCTATTCTCAAATATTCTCTCTGATAACTGTCACTGAATTGTTTACGTTCTAAGTTGTTTACTAAGCTACTAACAACTTCATGATCGTTGCTATCAAAAAAGCCGAAACATATTTAGTCTTATTTCTAAACATAATCCGTACGAAGGACGGGTACAATAGCTAGTGCTAAATAATATTCTTTGTATCATATTTATTGGAGTACGTCCACTATACCGTTCCGGCGCCGGCATACACATGAGCACACTAGTGAAAGCAATGTTCTTTGCCGGGCCTGACACGATACTAGTATGTACTGTCTCGTGTGTTTCTCCCTTTAGGGTAACGGTAGCCAAATCCAAATTTTTTTATAGATTACGTCTTGGAGACTCCAATTAAGGAGTGTAAGACAAGTCAGATTAACAATATTATGCACTAGTTAACATAATTACTATATCAATTAGTTTGAGGTGAGGCTTAATTTTGATATGAAAGGAACTCTTGTACACTATAAAAAGCCTTATTAACTAAATATATTTTCAATTGTTTTTTAAATATTTCTATATTTTCAACTCTTTAAAAACTGCGGTAGCTGTTTTATAACTATAACTGAATTTATACCTCACAATTGTATGCAATGATTGAAGTATACTGTACGATTAAAGAATGTTTGCTCATTTACGTTTTTATATTCTTAGCTAATACTAAAAATGAAATAGGCTCTTCCTTTTTCTTTATTCAAAGATACACGGGCCATAAACTTTAATTAGACTATAATGTGCACTTCATTCTAGGTACATAAAATTACTATTATAAGTATTTATTTATTCATGGAGACAACAGGTTACCCTTATGTGCCTCCTACAAAGAAAACATGCAAAAAGTACAACTTGTATTTTATCCAAGTAAAAATTATTATTTTTCTAAGTGAAAATGAATCTAAGTATGACTTTTCAAGTGAGAATTTAGACTGTAATGATTTTGGTACAAAGCTAGTTCACATCCAACAATGCACTTTGTATAATGCTGAATGAACTGGCGAATACCGGTGTTCAGACAAGTCAATGACTTTCCTGATCTTAAAACACACTATTAACGCATTTTTATGTTACGCGATACTTTCTATATGCGATATAAAACCTAACACTGAAATTTTGGTTCAGTAAGAAAGAATCTAAAAAGGTAAATGAGTAAGATAGCTACCATAGTAAGCGTCATTCGGTCGATTTCGTGTTTGTCCTTTGTTTTGTGTTGTCTGAAGGGACTGTGCCCTTTCAGCAGTTTGTAGAGCATGCAGCCTAACGAGAACCAATCAGCGCTCGAGTCGTAGGCGGTTCCTTTCGAAAGCACTTCCGGTGCCATGTAGCCGTGAGTACCTCTGCAACAATGCAAATCAACATTTACTTATTTATTAAATGTATACACATTCACAACCAATAGAGGCTTACAGCTCAATGCCAAAACAATCCTCATTGACCTCAAAGACTGGTCAAGTTAAGAAATACAAAGAAAAATAAAAAGATTTTAACAATATTTGCTAAACGTGATAAAGGAGTACTAAAAGGTTACAGAATTCAGTTGTAAAGAAAAAAGGAATAAGAAATAGTAAATATATGAAAATGTAAAATATATGACAGGAAAATAATAAAAAATGGGAGATATATTTGTTTATATAAATGTTTGCAAAACAATAGAAATAGTTAAATTTGAAGAGCTTGTACACATTTCACACAGAATTTGCGCAATGGATCACTGGTCAAAAATGGACGAATCTTTATCCAAACTTCGCCATTTCATGAAATTGCATCACTTAGATTGCCATTACCATAGTTAATATCATTAAGATCATACAAATGAGATCATTGTACATAATATCTTGCACTATAAAAATTAGCATTATCTATGTGATGTTGATAATTTTGTTTTTAACCATTCATATACCAAGTTGTAAATTTTACTGAAAAAAGAAAGATAATCTAATCTAATCTGATCACAAGAATCAGATCAACCAATCATATAAACGTAATGTTTTTTGGAGGAAACAATTCATACATTGAATAAAATTTGGAATATCAATCTGATTATTCATCAAAAGCTTAAAGAGCACAATCAGGGATAAGTAGTCGCGTCTTTTACTCAATGCCATAATATGAAACTGACTTCTCAACTTACCCACAATGGCCATATGGATAAGAATAATGATACTTTTTATAAAATAATAGAAACTTATTTTGTATGCGCTCACTAAAAATATGTGCATTCTGATACAGGCTCCAAATAACTGCACAATGCTCTAAACTACTTCCCACTAGAGAGAAATAGAGCATCTTGATAAGCTCAATACCTGAAATTCCAAGTATCTTATTCGAGTTGTTAATTTAATGTACATGTTCTTTAAAGTGGAGGGTTTACTCTATATAGATGCCCAAATCCACAAAATAACCCCTCTTGCACAAGAGTAGATAACAACTTTGGAACGATTTTTGTCAGACCTGTTTTTTTAAATGACAAGATAAAAACGTCAGCCTCGACAAAAGCGGCGCCGTCCTACCATTCGTTACTCGTATCGAGGCCGTGGTCTTAGTGTACAAAGGCGTACATCCGTACATCATTAAAAAATATCTCAATTAATGGTTATGTTGTATGTATGCGTATGCTTTATTGGCCATTGCATTCAAATATCTTATTACATTTCTAATTCAGGATAATGGAAAGTATTTCATTCATTTAGTTAGCACTTTAGTTGGGCCAAATCGACCGGGAGACATAATGTGTCCGGTCAGCAGAGGTGAGTTTCAAATAGAGATTCTTGTGAATCTGTTCATGCAACAGGATAAATTCATTTTCATTGAGAAAATACTTTAATAGACAATAGTATATTTCGCACCTAGGGCCAAAATGTGTGTTTGCCGGCTCGAGATCGCGGTTTTCAAGTTCGAGACGAAGTCGAGAACTTGAAGCGTTTGAGAGCCGGCAAAACATTTTTGCCCGCGTTGCGAACGCTATTTTTCGCCACACCACAAAAAAACAACAAAACAACAATGTTAAGTTGGAAATGAAAGCGAAATTTTAAGGCTACGGTATGGTACTTGCAAGAATACAAGGAACGGCTATCACCTTTTTATCCAACCTACAGCGCTCTGGGTGGGCATTTTGTCAACTACTACAACTGTACGCCAAAAGGTTAGTTGGTTAGGTTTTTTGTTGTTATTCCTGTTCCTGATTCGAAACCTGCATAAAACAACCAAAAACCTAACCAACTAACCTTTCTATACCAACAGTTGCAGTAGTAGACAAAATTCCTAAAAACAAAAAACCTAACCAACCAAGAGAGATTACCAACAGTTGTAGTAGTTCACAAAATTCCCACCCAGAGCTCTGCAGGTTGAATAAAAAGGTTCTATTGTTTGATATCAAAACTACAAAATAATACATATTAAGTTATAAAAAGTGATCATTTTTGACATTTTAAATACTATGTACATATTAAATTATAAAAAAATAAACATTTATTGATGGTTTAAATATTTTTGTTTTACATAAAAGTTGGAAGGATTCATTTTTACAATCAAGACTGCTGTATCCAGACACGATCAGCTGTCATTCAAGGTCATTTTCTTTTCCGCCCTAGGGCGGTAAACGTTTACAGACCTCGACGGAAACCAAACACTTTCGGCCTCCACATGACGCACGAAAAACAGCTCATTACGTCCTAGTGTGGCGAAAAAGATATTGCACTATATAATGCTCAAGATTTTCATTTTGGTGGACTTACCATAAACTTCAATCCACAAAAATATGGCAAAACTATTCAATTAAAAATTGAATTATTCTGAACATAATTATTATAGAGAGGAACAAGTACAGTATTTACAATATATACACCAAAACAATAAAGGGAAGTCATTTCTAAAGACGTGAATGGTTAAATTAAGGGTATATGACTTTCTTTTGATTAAGCCTAAAGCTCAGATTAGGTATATACCTAATCTGAACCCAAAGAAAGATTGGAATTTAGAGATGAGATAATATGAGATTAGATTAAAGCGGCATTTGGCAGCTGGAACAAATTTCAGTGTTGTCAGATGAGGGAACATGCCAGCGGCCGATCGTCGAGAATCACAAACCTCAACGCACGAATTGGCAACACTAGCCGTGCCCTGTTGCCTAGTCATAGCAGGCTTACGCTTTCTTGACTGCACCCTACACACACACTCACACACCCTACACACCCAACTGGCAACACTCCAATTAGTCCAAGCAGCCTAATTTAGCAGCCTTATAGGAACATAACCGGAAATCTATTCCAACATAAAGTTGTGTCAGTGTGCTTGTAATAAGTAGTCTAGCACTACTATGTGTTTATGATGTGTACAAATATAAAATTTGTAATTTTATTCATCTAATTGTAATAAGAGAAATTCTTATTGATAATCCTAAGGCAACTGAGACAGGGAAGTGCCTTGTAAAGGTAAAAACATATGGAAACAATGATGTACGAACTAGTCATAAGGCACATCATGAATAAATTAATAAATAAATAAATAGGCTATATTCATGAGACACAACAAACCTTTTGCATGATTGTTGATTAGATAAAAATAAAATACTTACACGCTGGCATGTGGCTTTTTCTTTGAGAAATCACAAGCTAAACCTAAATCAGAGATTCGCACATGTCCATGCTCATCCAGCAGAATGTTGGCTGGTTTCAAATCTCTGTAGACTATGTACCTTCTGTGCATGTGCTCCAGTCCTGGAAAAAATATAATTATTTCAATTCAGGAGAATTTTTAGGCGTAATCGCAGTGGTTGTGATATTCAGTCATTTTACAATAAATAGCTTCAATGACTTTTTAAATAACAATTTTCTATGCAATTTTAGAGAAAAAGCTTCGATGAGATTTTTTTAGTACTTATAGAGCACGAAATTAGTTTGATTAAAAGCTTAAAATGTTAGAACATAAAACTTTCAACCCTTAAAACTTTTCCCATTGAATATAGGCATTGTTAGCACAGTTGGTTGGAGCGCTTGTCTGTGATAAGATAAGGCGCTCTGGTTAGCTTAGTACCCGCAGCCTTGGGTTCGAATCTCATTCAGCCATGTTTCTCATCATTCACACTTTCACGTCATTACCCACGCAGAAGTCTCCAGACTCATGTGGGCGTCATCCGCAATAAAAAAAGCATGTCATAAATCAATAATCCATAAAAAATAGTTAATCGAAGCCGTAATGAATGAATAAAAAAATACAATGGCACTTCATGCTACAGTCACACCACAATTACATTCCAAATAAGGTATGCGACCTGTTAATTAACACCTTTCAAATTAAAAGATTCCATGATATTTTGCAGGATGGTAACTAAAAGTGCATTAGTTATAAAATAAATTAGTTATGAAATGGCCTCCGGTATTTTTCATTTCACATATCGATTTGAGATAAGCAGGGGATCTATATTTTTACTTTTTTCTCCCTATTTAACATTTTATTATGCTTCTTATAGGATCATGATATTCAGTCACGAATGCTCGACCTGTACTTGGAATGGTGACCGGCATCAAAAACAGAACGCTATCTGTTTTAGTACCACTTACCTGGTGCTACGGAGCCTTTACCCATGCACAAGTCTCAGACTCATGTGGGCTTCATCAGGAAAAATTCAAACTTTCTGTAACACAAAATCTTCCATTTTTTATAACCCAATAGCCCTGTATCCACGATCAAGACCGTGATCATGTTTTTTTGCAAATATTATAATATTATACAGATTATTTCGATACAGATATGATGTGGAATAAAGTAGAGTTTACCTAGAATGACTTCCGCAGCGTAGAATCGCATTTCCTCCTCGTTGAAGACGCCATGTTGTGAGAGATGGTAGTGCAGGTCGCCTCCGTTCATCAAATCAAGAATGAAGCACAACTTGTCGGGCGTGTGGAACGCGTACGTCATACACACTATGAATGGACAGTCTTGCTGCAAACCAAACCAAAAAAATTATACATGATTACAATACGAAAAACACATTTTTAAATAAAATCATTACAATGTTTCCAAATTGTACTTTTTTTACGTCTTAAAGACTCCAAAGGAATAAAATATAAGACAAGTCATTTGACACCTCTGTCAAAATCTCAGGTCAAATCTCAGTCATCAACCAAATACTTACAAGCCTTTCTGCAATGCGAATCTCGAATCAAATCTATATCGGGTCAGGTGTTTGGGGATCTGTCCTTTTTTGATTGGCTTTTGTGGAACTGGCTACAAATCTACAATCTAATCGCCATATTTATTTTTAGCTCTATCTGTAAAGATAGATGGATTGATTTTTTTTTCAACGTGAAACAAGTAAAGAGTATTAAATTCCTGGATTTCTTGTTCAATGACGAACTGCGTTGTTAATATTAACTTTTCAAGTGAATTAAACGACTTGCAGTCAAATTTTATTAAAAATAAGTAGTATTTCACTTACTTTGTAGGCCAAACGTTTTCGAGTTGTTGAAACCCATCTTCAAGGCCATCTTCAAGGGTTTCAACAACTCGAAAACGTTTGGCCTACAAAGTAAGTGAAATACTATTTATTTTTAATAAAATTTGACTGCAAGTCGTTTAATTCACTTGAAAAGTTAATAAAGAGTATTCTTGCAGGTACTTACGCCAGTGCTGACAAGTGATAGCATAATTCTCTCGTTGAGTGCGAGCGTTTCTCCCTGCTTCATTTTGATGCGCTTCTTGTCGAGACACTTCATCGCGTACATCTTGCCCGTGTCCGCCTTCCGACATCCGTACACCTCTCCGAATCCCCCCCTGCCGATAATCCGGTGCACGCTGAAGTCGTTCATCGTTAACTAAAAACAAACAAATATTATTATTATTTCTTTCAGTCCGTGCAAAACTTGGATTGCAGTACAGAGTCTTCTGCCAATGCTATTTCATATGACAATTTAAACGCGCGGTTGTCATTTTTTCGTTTACATTTTGTCACTAAAATGCCATTGTTTCAACGTGACCAGCAGAAACGTTTGAAACGCAGCTTAGCAGCCTTAGTTTCTGGTTTTTTTATTTGAAATTATTTCTACATTATTCTTAACAGAGAAAGCTGATCCGATAATTCCTGTTATTTATGCTTTTGTTAATTATAATATTAAACATTGCAAACAACTCAAATTGGACTACTTAAAGATGTTTTTAAATATATTTCTATTTTTCTATTCTAAAATTGAAAGTAGAAAGGGTTTAATGAGGGAGGCAGAGATGTGTCTAAAGAGTTGTATATGTATGGTTTGCGCAGAAAGACTTTAATTATGAAACTAGAACCTTTTAGTAGCTAGTAGCTGCGAGAATGTTGATATAACCATAAGCATCGAAGATCAGAAACTACTAGCTGCACATTTCACATGTAATTGATAAGTTGAATTAGTTCTATGGTAAAAAATCCCTTGATACCTCAATCAATTAATCAACTCAGATCAGTTTAACAGCATAATACATTACCTAGCAATATATTGATAGTCACATGAAACTTGATAAAATGAGATATTGTGTTAATAAATTTGATATCAAAAATTTACCTGTATATTTAATTCTAAATTTTTCCATTGGCAGAATCTTGTATATTTATCACTGGAAAGAAAGAATAACAATTAGTTGACAAAAACAAAATATTTAGCAATAATACAATTATATAATCATGATAGATAGATAAGGCAGCGTCCACTGACCTCCTATAGAAGAGTTATCTGGATTTGTCAAAGATATAATGCTCTACTAAAAGAAGTCCTGCTATCATGTTAACAATATACCTATTATAACATAATTAGAGGCTGACTCCTAAATGTTTAGGAGATTCAATTCTCGAGTCTCACATCTATACTTATATCTTACAATTATATACATTGCATTGCCTTATGTATTGCAACTCTACGAATTATCTAATTTGGAAACCAAGAGCTTCTGGTGTGATTTTAAATAACTTCGATTGGAGAAAAATAATAGCTTCTGACTCAGATTGATATCTATATAAATAAAATTAGAGTTTTGTCTGTACATTTATCAGAATTATATATTTTTGGATATTTTTACGTTTTATACATCAAATAAGCCGAAAATAGTCTTATCTCACTTTCTGTCTGTCTGTCTGTCTGTCACGGCCCCAAAGGCATTTTACGCGGCCTTCTCCTCAAAAACGAGAGCATCGATCGGGATTTTAGTTATTGAACAGTATTGAACACTTCATTGACAATGTCTTTAGCTATAAAAAACTAAATTAACTTTTTTTTTTAACAGAGTAATAAACGTTTAAAAACCAAGTATTTTGCGATTTTGGATACATTTTACGCGGCCTTCTCCTGAAAAACGAGAGCATCGATCGGGATTAAAGTTATTTATCAGTATTGATAACATTTTTGACAATGTCTTTAGCTATAAAAAAAATTAACTTTTTTTTAACAGAATAATAAACGTTTCAAAACCAAGTATTGTGGGATTTTGAATACATTTCTTCCAAGTTTTATTACCACATAAGAACAAATCACGTAATTTATCATGATACAGGTATATCAATCAGCTGTTCTCAAAAAATATTCTCTCCAATACCTGTCACTGAATTGCTTACGTTCTAAGTTGTTTACTGAGGGCCCGTTCACACGTTACAGTTTTTGTGCGGTACAGTAAATTTGCTGTATCAGTTATTTTGCAGTGCTTTCGTTTGCATGTACATTTCATATTGTATGTTCACACAATACTATTTCGACTGGATCCAGTAAAAAAGCTGTTCTAGCCGATTTCTACATTCGGTTTTGTCTTCGAAAACTGTATCGTTAAAATCAGCTGTACCGCAAAATAACTGTATCCATATCCGGTGGCACATGTATTGTACCGGTAATGGATATGTTCAAACGATACGCTTATTACGCTGGAAGCAGTCTTTAGATCGTCAGCATTGATCTTCTTCATTGATATTCTTCAGCATTGATCTTCTTATTAGTGAATTCCAGTGTTCAGAAATGGAAGATATTAATTGTGAAAATTTAATTTCTCTAATATATGAGAAACCCGCCTTGTGGGACAAGACTTAAGATTAATATAAAAATAAAGAGAGAAAAATGTGTGGAATATTGAAACCAGAATTTGCGTACTTTGATCAAAATTTAAGAGAAACCACTTAAATTTAAATTAAGTAACTTAAATAAATTTAAGAGTAAGTAACTTCTTTAAAAAAATCTTACACAAATAAAAAAAATCTTACACAAATAAAAAAAATCCTGGACTGGAATAAATAAAACTGAACTGGAAGCGCAATGGAAGAAGGAGGAGAGCACAGCAATAAGCAGCAAAGCCGGACCGTGTGAACATCACAGTACAGTTGACGCCGTACAGTAAAAAAACCGTACCGCAAAAAAAAACTGTATCGTCTGAACTGTCCTAAGCTGTCTAAGCTGGGGCCTAAGCTGTCAACAACTTCATGATCGTTGCTATCAAAAAAGTCGAAACATATTTAGTCTTATTTCTAAACATAATTCGTACGAAGGACGGGCACAATAGCTAGTGGGACATAGATTTGCATTCAGAAGATAGTACAGATACAGTACCTGGATTACAGAATAATTTTCTGATTTCAAAAACAAAATAAATACATATTCAATCAATTAGAAACAGTTGCTATCAGCAAAGTTTAAGTTTCTATTAATAATGTTACTTTAATTAAGATTAAAAATAAATAAGTTTCTCACCTTTCTAGAAATTTTTTGAACGGTTCACCACGAAGATGATTGAATATCTCTTGAATATAAGGCTGCAAAAGAGAAGATTGATGATTAAAATTATAAAATAATTTGAAGTTGTAATTTACAGATTGTTATTCAGCTTTCTGCACAAGAATTTAGACTCCTATACTCTTGGATTTCTTGTTCCATAACGATCTTCATTGTTAATATTTAATTTTTATTGTAAATTCAACGACTTGCAGTCAATTTTAATTGTGAATAAATGTAATTTCTACTCACTCAGTCACCATGGCTCGAAAACGTTTGGCCTAAGTAGAATTATTATTTATTCATAATTAAAATTGTCTGCAAGTAGTTAAGTTTACAATAAAAACTACTATGTTCTCTTATATTTAGTTATGAGCAATTTAAATACCATCAATAAAATAAGTATATGGCTTTTGTGGGTGAAAGATCCTTAAATGTCCTCACGTTGCCGTTTCAGCCATGTCATTGAAAAATTTGTTTAACTAACAATTTTAGGTGGGATTTGTTTTTTACATATTGTTTTCTATTTGTATCACAGAGTAAAAAATAATAAAGCAGATGACGTATAGACGTAATACCACCAATTATCAATCAAAATCACATTCCTTACATGCCAAAATTAAAACCGATACTGATTAATAGAAAATTAAATGTTTTCCAATACAGATGCTTCTAGTGTTTTCTGGTATTCATAAAAACATTTTTTGTTAATTATCATTATTCACATCATTTTATATTATTCCCAGAATAAATTCCAACTACAAAACCTAGGCAAGGCTCATATAAATGAACTAGTTATAGAAGTTATCAGAAACTGAATTTCATACGCATAAATAAAAAATAACAGCAGTGTCGTTCCTTCATTTTTGGAGTTGGATTTTTTTCAACTTACTAGATCATACTTTTACCATATGTGTAGAGTTATTGGTTAAGAATTTTAATAATTACCTCAAATAAATTAACGGGAACTTCGTTTTTCATTAAATACTTTTGTACATGTGCAACAGCATCTTTGGGGTAGTCCTGAAACAGAAATAAAAATAACAATATTAATATAAACTTAATAAAACAACTTTTGAATGGAAATTAACTCACGTTATGGCGTGACGGCCGTTTCGCTCTGTTGTCTAGACGATGCTCTAGACAACAGAGCGAAACGGCCGTCACGCCATAACGTGAGTTAATTTCCATTCAAAAGTTGTTTTATTAAGTTTATATTACATATTAGTGGAAACAAGATGGATCTTCAACATCATAACAATATTATTTATAGTTTCTGAAAGATTTTCTCCAAACAGTACTTAACCTCCTACTTGTCTCTTAAACTTAGGTTTGAGCAATAAAGATGACTTCAATAAAATAAGTAAATGGCTTTTATGGGTGAAAGATGCTTACATGCCGTCTGAGATCCTTACATGTCCGAATTTATGAACAACACAAGCAGTTGATAAAGTGGATAATAGTAGATAAAATGGGATAATAAAATTATAATAAATGACAAATAATACCTTCAGTAATGTAAAAAGAGATTAGAAGTTTATTCATACATTCATTATTTCACAGGTCTAGTACACAGTACTAACTATAGAAATGCATTTAAATCTGTTAAAACAGAATAAATAAAATAATTACTATAAAACAATGGATTCAATAAATTTATTATTTACAATAAATGAAAAATAATTTTAAAAAGTAGCTTCCTATTCTTACAAAGGTGTTGACACCTGAACTCAATACAATCCCTCAACTGGAGCAAGAATTTTAACGGGTAGACGACAGATGAGTCCCATAGTGAAATAGAATAAACATGCATTTGGGCAACAACTGACGTTCAAAATTTGGCCCCAATTAGTTTGTAAACACAAATTGCTGTTTGCGAGAAGTCAAAATTTAGAATATTTGGTGTTAAGAGAGTTGATCTTTGTAGATGGGAAAAACGCATTTAACCAGCATAAACAAAGCAATGCCAATAGCATCTGGTAATGTATTGTGAGCTATATTGTGAAATTAACACCAATCCAAATGAGTTTGATGATCAATGATCTGAATAATCAATAAAGAGTTTGCGCAAATCGCCGCTACTCTTTCCCTTTAAACTTATTTGAAATCCAACAATGGCGATGAGAATATCAAATTACTTGGAAAATATCGATGAGGAGCAAATAATGGAGTATTAGTTAGATTGTGTTTATCATAGCCTTTGATTAATTTTAAAAACAATTAACAATTATTTCTCAATGAATAATAAGACGAAATTGTCACAACCACATTTATTAAAACTTAGAGAAACTAGTTTCGGTTGTTACACCATTATCAATCTCAAACTAAAAATATCATCAAAAAATCACTCAACAAATATCAACTTTTTTTAGTTTGATTGAAATTGATAATGGTGTAACAACCGAAACTAGTTTCTCAAAGTTTTAATAAATGTGGTTGTGACAATTTCGTCTTATTATTCATTATGGATACCTTCCACAATATCACCTTCGCCACTACAAAGACAATTATTTCTACTCTATATTTTTCAAATATGCATGCTTAATCTGAAGATATTCATCTTGGTTCCGATGGGATAATCAACGATCCTGTCATTCTCATTCTAAGGTCTCATAAAATATATACCTGCCTTCCCAAATTCTGTTAAAATCATCCAATAAAAATTAAGGCCATCAAGAACTTCTCGTTCTTTTACACAGCATAAGTAAAAATATAAAGATAATAAAGATACCTTTGTCAACAGACTGCTAGCGCACAAACATTATGCTTATGCTAGTTTTTATCTCAAGTAAGATAGACATGTGTTTACACTAATATTTATAACTATTGTATTCAATGTTGCAATTTATTTAGAAATGAATAAAATTTCAATGTGAAATGCAATGTAAGAATGGGAATAAATTGATTTTAAATTCTTAGATTTCTATCTACGTTGTTGATATTAACTTTTTATTGTAAATTCAACAACTTGCAGTCAATTCAAATTGATTTTGTAATAAGTTGATTTTTTTGTAGATTACGTCTTGGAGACTCCAGTTAAGGAGTAAGGACTAAGACTAGTCAAATCAACAATATTATACACTAGATACCATAATAATTACTATATCAATTAGGTACTATCTCAACTATATCAATTGATGAATTTGAAGCCTTATTTTGAGAGATTTTATTTCCTCTGTACACTATTCCTACTTTTTCACGTATTTAAATCAAATTATTGTGGACCTTCAATAAGATTTGAAGCAACATCTTGAAATAGCTTTTGTAAATATGAGACATAACCTAGCTCGTACGCCATGTTATTGTGAATTCGGCGCATGCGCTATTTGTGTTTGAAGCCCACACAAGATTGAAACTGTGCGTGGGTAATTGGATGATGGCGATTGATGAGTTGGACCTTCAGTTTTAGGTTGGTTCCGAACCACCGGGAGGTGATTTTATAGCAGAGGACAGTCTTTTTTGTTGGTCAATCCAATCGGTCACCCTTTGGTCTTTACTTTCGTCAAGACCAACTCTATAGCGAGTACAGTATAGGGATGGCCTTGTTTTAGCACAACATTAACAAGCGTCATCAAAATTAAGCCTCACCTCAACTAATTAATATAGTAATTATGGTAACTAGTGTATAATATTGTTGATCTGACTTGTCTTATACTCCTTAACTGAAGTCTCCAAGACGTAATCTACAAAAAAAAAAAATTAACATAGTTTTGCCCAAACTCTCAATTGTTTGTCTATTCAATTCCTTAATTCATCCACTTCAACCTAAAACATACGAGTACTAGTTTCTGAATATTATTTTAATTACTATCAACTATATCCGGTGGTTTGGAACGCACCTAAAACTGTAGGTCCAGCTCATCAATCACCATCATTCAACTCATACTCACGCACAGGTCTCAGACCTATGTGGGCTTCATCCTCCAAATAACATCAGATTTAATCATATTTAATTAATTAATTCTATAGGATGTAATTTGACAATGTACTCACGTGTGCATGAGCTAGAAGCTCTTTCATAATGAAATTATCGTAGATTTCCCTGGCCATTTTCCGCCTTTCCTCGGGACATTCACATTTTTCATAGTTCTTAATCTGAAACAGAACAAAACGAAAATTATAATAAAGAACGAGAAACAAACAAGAATCTAAAATTTCATTTATTAATTCATTATACAAAATACAATCAAGCCATTATTGCTTACAACTGAGAAATTCAAATTTCGGAGGAGATTTCTTTTTTAGAGAATTACTGTATTAATTGCGCTATATCGTTTACATAATTTATTCATATATTTCTCTATTTCGTAAGTTCTGTAACCACGTTTTCTTTCATTTATTTTCTTACTTATTTATTAAATGGTGTTCTCATTCCAATTTCATCCTCTCCCCCTTGCTTCATCATTTACCTGGAACTCAAATTTACCAAGCAAAATTTTGCTTGACAATTATCATTTTCTATAAATAATTATCATTTTTCTATAATTCCGAGCCATTTATTTGTTTTTCCATTGTTGTTGACCCGATTAAGCATTCAACTTGAACTACCTGCCACACTCTCACTCACTCACTCACTCACTCTCTCTCTCACTCGCTCTCTCTCACACTCTCTCTCACACTCTCTCTCTCTCTCTCTCTCTCTCTCTCTCTCTCTCTCTCTCTCTCTCTCTTTTCCAATTCATAGTTTATAATCTTTTATTATCTATATTTTTATCTTATTCCATCTTATACCTGCTACTTTTATAATAAACTCTTTTCATACAGTATCAAAAATAACTACAACTAAATTCAAATAGAACAACTCTCTCCTAAACTATACTGGTTAAGTGTCAAGAATGGACGAATCTTTGACCAAACTTCGCCATTTCATGTAATTGCATCACTCAGATTGTCATTACCATAGTTAATATCGTACAAATGAGATCATTGTATATAATATCTTGCACTATAAAAAAAAAAAAATTATCTGAGTTCACTATAGTATCTATGTGATGTTGATAATCTTGTTTATAACCATTCATATGCATAATTTGTAAATTTACATGAATAAAGAAAGATAATCTAATCTAATCTAATCTCTCTCTCTCTCTCACTCACTCTCTCTCTTTCATATACTTGCTGTGCACTGTCTTTTAATTCGGAGAATTCTTGCTCGATTCCAGACTCCCAATGAGATTTCATTAAAGTCGAATACGACACTTCTACCTAACAACGGAATATAAACTAAAGCTACTAAAAAGAGTAGCCTCAACAAAGCACAAGAACATTCTTCTAGTTTTCTCGTGTCACGAACGCCATTTTTGAAGTGGAACTTGTGGAAATGGTCTTACATTGTAAATCAGCATTTCTTTGAATTCCACCACCCTCTAGTATTCTGTCCAATCTAATTTCTCATGAGTCTTTCTTACCCTCAAGTCTTTATTCTATAACCTCAAGTCTTCCCTCAAGTTTTCCCTAGTAATTCTCTCCAATCTACATATTTTCTAAGGAGGCTTTTTTTCGCTCAAGCCTATTTAATCTATAACCTCAAGTCTTTAATTGTTAAAAATAACATACCAAATTTGGTCAAAGTTTTCCTAGTTTATCAACGAACACGGCCGTTATGAAGTTGAAAATCTTTAAATCTTTCTCTACAATGTAGTACGATTTTCATGATCATTGGATGACCCCCCCCCCCCCCAAAATGCTTGTTCTTACACTCGCACGTCCTTTCATTCCCTTAAAATACGACCAGTGGCGTAGCCAGGGGGGGCCCATGGGGCCCGGGCCCCCCCCCCCGAAATTTCAGAAATAAAAAATTCTCAAATAACTAATAGATAAGGACTTATTAAAGCCGAAGGGTTCTATCTGTTTTGTTGTATTATAACGAACAGATTACAGTAACCCTGTTTGTGTAATGGAATATAGCTACAGTTATAGTCAGATTAATACATTTTTCAATTTTTTCCTTAATATTTACTCATATAGAAACTTGTTAGGTGCTCAAAAGGATAATTTTGATTTAAAATGAGCTACGGAATCGAATAAAACATGTTAGAAAACTGTGACTACCATAATTGTTTATTTATTACATTAAATAAAATGCAATTTTCAAGTTTGAAGTGGATTACCTTTGTTAATTATTGATAAATCACCTTTTAGAATAAACTCATCTTGTAGAATATTTAGTTTTGAAGTTAAAATTCAGTATAACCCACTAGCCTGAACGCACCCAAAGTTCATAAAATCGGGATTTTATAAATGAAAACACACAAATAAATGCAAGTTCTATGCAAGCGTGTAAAATCAGTGTGCTATGATAAAAAAATTCCGATTTCATGAACTTTGGGTTGGGTGCGTTCTAGGCTAATGACATAAATTATATGAAACTTATAATAATTTGTATTAATTTTGAGATTCAGTACATAAGTTAAGTATGGTTAGTTCCAATTCAAGGGTTTTGACTCAAAATAGTCACAGATATCGGTATATAAGACTTTATCATTTCAAACCTGGCCACCTAGGTTCTTGGTTAGTAATTTCTCAAAACTTTTTTTGAACTTTAGAGCCTAACAAGTTGTCTAGATTAGCTTTTCACACCACTAAATTAAAAAAAAACCCGGAACCTCCTATACCCCCTTGGTTAGCCCCCAACCCCCCCCCCCCCCGAAATTTGATCCTGGCTAAGCCACTGCCCACACCCCCCACTTGGTGAGCCCCCCCCCGAAATCTAATCCTGGCTACGCCACTGAATACGACCCTTCCGTAGCCTAGCTGTTTAGCCAAATATGAATATTGGCCTTCTAAACTAAGCCATAAATGTTTGAGAAACACTGTGAGTTTAAGAAAAACTATGTTAACGATAATCGGAATACTTAATGCATTTTTCTGCTCAAAATGCGAGATTTTATAGAGGAATGGAGTGGTCAGGTTAGCATCACCGTTATCATAAACATAGTTTTTCCAAGATTCTAATAATTTCCACCTTTCCACATTGTATTCATTCGTACCAAGAAACTATCAGACCAGTAGTCCACATGCAATTATAAATTTGCTACTGTTTAGTTGCTTTTGTCCCAGCCAAATATTTGTCCGTTTAGTTGCAGCCAGTTTAAGTCAAAATACAAACAAAAAATTTGCAGACTTTCGTCGGCGCAGTCCTATACAAACTTTCTGTTTCAATTTCTATTTCTATTTCTTACTTTTGCAATTAAACAGTTACAACTACAATAACTTACGTTTGTTACTTTAGTTAGGCTACAACTATAATAATGTTACGGGTTCTAAGTCTAAAATAACGCTGGCAACACTTAAATTTATCACTTGCACTTTATTAACACAAATAATCTACAACTCACACTGTTCAGTAATTTCCTACAGAAAAATAAGCAATTAAAAACAGATAACACGATTTTGTTCAACTGATAATGAGTTTTCAATAAACTGTACAAAAATCAATCACTAAATGTCAAAAGGCCGATCTAATATTAAATAATAACTGTCCAATAATATTCGAAAAGAATCGTCGAGGAAGAACAATTAACTTACGTAGCAAAAGTCCGTAATACAGTAATAGGTAAAAGAATTATCACTATAGAACTGTCAAGAGAATTATCACTACAGACAATGAAAGTTCCTTAGATGGTTTATAATAGCGCCAACGGGATTGCACTGTCTGTATTAACGGGAACTGTCACTACTGCCACTTATCAACGTAGAACAACAACTGAACTACTTAACTGTCACACTTGTTTGTCACGACGAATTTCAAACAAGACTGAACTAATTTATAAGAGTCTACCTCTATTTATATAATTTTTCATAATTGAGATATCTCTAGATTTCTCTACCAACTTCTACTAATTTCTAAAATAAACAATCAAGGTAACTCGAACTTTCCACAATATTCGATAAGACTCCATTAATTTCTAATCGAACAACTAGAACATTCTACAAATTACCAAGTAAACACCATAAAAGTGTCAAAAGCAGAGTAATTAATTGCTTAAAAGTAAACATTTACATAGCAGATAACACCGAGAACCACTGTCCTCCTTTCTCTCTATTTTCATTCTCATATTCGCTATAATAACTTACTTTAGTCGGTGCACTCCTATATAAACTTTCAGTTTTTTTTTAATTTTGCAACCTAATAGTTACAAGTTAGTTCGAAGTTACTGACAATTGAACAGACTTTGTCAGTTTGTTCAATTGTCAGTAACTTCGAACTAACTTGTGAGATACGAGCCGATATGGCCAAGTTAAAAATGAATGCTGCTGTGCAGAAAGGTCTCCATAGTCTAGTGGTTAAGGCGCCCGACCGACCGGCAATTGGGAGGTCCGTGGTTCGATTCCCGGTGGTGACTGATATTTTTGTACAGTAGCATTCATCGATTTCCATCAGCTATTAAATACTGTTGTCAATATCCGCCATTGCGGAATATTCAATATCTTCAATATAAACTGATAGCAATTAAAAGAATTCGAAATTAATAAATTCTGTTCTAATAGTTACAACTACAATAACTTATTTTTGATACTTTATTACAACTACAATTACTATTTTTACTTCAATTATAACTAACATTACCTACTTTAGTTACAATTGCACTTAGTTTAGCACAACTGAAAATTCCAAGTGAGCGCTTGGCTGCAACAGTCATATTGGTGAAATACAAAAAAATGTATAGCCTACTAAGTTACGCGCATAATTAAAAACTGTTGAAAAAATATGTTGGAATATGAAGTCTAGATGTGAGTGGAGGAGGATCAACAAGTTTTGTTCCTTCTATTCATCTTTACGCTTCAGTTTAATTATGATGAATGCCACTGACAGTGGCAGACCCAGACCCCGAGCGAGCCATTGTTTCAACTACTACTACGTAACATACAGCTCCAGCAGAGCAGCTGTCACTGTCACTATGTTATGGTTTTTATGAGATACGATATGTACAACTCTTGCATTTGTCTAGTTCAAATGATGTCATTTATTCAAATTACTAGTCATTAATAGTTATTGGATTAACTAGTATTATCATATTAGTCACCCTAACAAGGGTCTGTTGAATAAAAATTTAGAACCCAGTTTTGACTGAGGGTTGGTTACTCAGACTGATATGAGAATAGATTACGATTGAATAATTTGATTAGCACTTAAATTTGAAGTCAATGCTAAACATTATGGAAGTTTTTACTTGCAGATTTCTATGAATTGTAATTTGTAATTTTTTACGAAACAGCCCCCAGATAGTGATTATCAGTATCTACTACTAATAGTAGTAATAGTAGTTATCATACTACTCTAGAGAATTGAAATTCAAATGAGGCTTAGTAACAAGACATATTTATTGAAAAAATACTAGTAATAACCATAGACAGGCGAGTGTTATTCCTAACTGTACTGAATAATAGCATTGATCAAAGATAGATCATACTTGATGGTTCGTCTATGATAATAGGTACCATTCAAGTGAATTAAGTAATGTTAATCTAAATATTAACCACATCTACTCTCCGTACCTTTCTCTCGATGGAAATCTTATTTTTTTTTTTTTTTTTGTAGAGTACGTCTTGGAGACTCCAGTTAAGGACAAGTTATAAGACAAGCCAGATTAACATTAGCCATATACACTAGATACCATAATTAATTACTATATCAATTAGTTGAGGTGAGGCTTAATTTTAATGTGAAAGGAACTCTTGTACACTATAAAAAGCTTTATCAACTAAATATTTTTTCAATTGTTTTTGAAATATTTCTATATTTTCAAGACTCTTTAAAAACTGCGGTAGCTTATTGTAGAATTTCCTACCAATATAACTAGGTTTTTGTTTGAATAAGCTACTATTGTGACTCACCAAGTGATAATCTCCTCGGCTTCTTGTATTATAATCATGTACGTCAAGATTTTGGTTAATATAATTCGTTTTTACATATAAAGTAGCTTCATACACGTATAAGCAGGGTACAGTTAGGAGTCTTAGGTATTTTCCAAGTCTCTTGAACAACGGCAAATATGAATCTAATCTATTTACTCTTTCTATACACCTAACCGCTTTCTTTTGGATCTTAAACACCCTATCAAGATTTTGTTTTGATGAATTACCCCATACTAAGATAGCATACCTAATATGTGACAGTAAGAGCCCATGGTAAGCTGTAAAAAGTAACTTTTTGTCATTCAATCTAGCGAGCTGTCGCAGGACAAATACCCCAGATGAAATTTTACAACATATTTTCTCAATGTATGGTGCCCAGGTTAATCTTCTATCCAACAAAACTCCTAGAAATGCAATGTTTTCTTCCTGGTCTAGTTGATTATCATTTACAAACACGTTTATAGCCCTATCTTCATTTGAATTATGCCGTAATTAGCCGTGAGTCGTGGCAGGTATCTGTTCAACCAGAGTAGATTATCAACGCTCTCCTTGGCCCTCTTTGAAAGGGTGACCGATCGGAGGGCAAGCAAAAAATACTTTGTTCTCTGCTGTAAAATTATTTTTCGGTGGTTCGGAACCCACCTAAAACTGTGGGTCCAACTCATTACCCACGCACAGGTCTCAGACCCATGTGGGCTTAATCCTTAAAAAAAAGATGACAACAAATGGCTATTGGATAATTAGAGCCACAAACGGAGAGAAAAAAGAATCGATGGAAGAGGGAAGGAGTGTGAAAGGGAAAGAGTGGGAAAAGCCAGAAAGAGAAAAAAGAAAGCGTGAAAGATTGAAAGGGAGATAGAAGAGAAAATAGATAGAGACAGAAAGATGATACAAGATGTACAAATCAATTACCGATAATGTAGATATCATCACTGTCTTCGATGATGGAGACGTGTGATGGAGTTAAGTAGCAGAGCACGGGCAGGACACAGACAGGGCACGGGCAGAGCACAGGTAAGCACAAGCAGTGATGGGGGATAAGCCCCTTGTGAGACTCGAACAAAGCACTTTTGCTAAGAACTAACTTCTGCGTCTTATCAACCCGGCAACAGCAGGCAGACGATGGAGGTGATAGATAGGGGATGATGAAAGCAGGAGAGAGACAGAGAGTGAGAGGGTGATAAAGAGATAGGTATGTGCGGGAGAGCATAATGTTGGTAAAGGAGTATGAAGCAGGAGTGTCTAAAGCAGAAGATTATAGGAGGTTGAAGGGACTCCTATCTTCCATTGTCTCCTACAGAAATTGATGATGCAAGATATCACCATCACTGTGCTATACACAGTATATAGTTCATAAGCAAGTGCATGGTGGTTGAACAAAAAAATTTATCTATGACAATTCATTTTAATACTGTTACAAAAGCAAAAAAAGCAGTTATTTATGCAATTGTTCTACGGAGATCGTTCCATTCATGGGCAAACGTGATTTGCAATCTGATTCTTCTCGTTCTCTCTCGTTAGATGTCTTTCTCACTCCTATTCTTTATATCTGTGTCCCTTGCACTCAATTGAGTTTCTCGAGAATTCTACAAACTTCCTGAACAATCGAGGTCGTGTTTTACTATATTCTGTCACCTTCCATGGCATTCTTGAAGAATCGAGAAGCCGCGAGTTCTTGGAATTACACAACTATAACAGTTATATAAAGAAGTCCACGTGAACAAGTGAGTTAGTCTAAAAAGCTCGCATGTCTGTTGTAGATCTCGTGGAGTAAACAGTGCTCGAATCCAGTGTAAAGTGCAGAGACAAGTGTTTACTGTTTGTGCAGCTTACTAATTGTTTAAAGACGTTGTGTCAAGTGATATTATTTGGGACTGTCAAATAACGAATTGGACTGTGTTTGTAAGTGATTAGTTGCTCTTTTTATAATTTTTTTCTACATTATTGCACAGTTTATTGGACTCTTGTTTCTTTTATTATTGATCAGCCTGTAATTAATTATTCATTAATTCTTGTAAATAATTACTGAAAATAAATATTAGCCTGTCATTTGTTGATCTGTTTTTCTTTATTAATTGAACTTACAATTAGTGTGTGTAAATAAAGTGCAAGGGTGAACTTTAGTGTTGCCAGCCTTGTTTTAGCCATTAGAACCCGTAACAATACATTTAAATCTTAAATATCGATGGCTTATAGGAGCGACTTGAAAAAATTTTATATTGGAGAAACAAAAAGCAAAAGAGTATCATTTTTTATTATCAATGAGGGCTGCTGAGTATCAGCAAAAGTGTGTGTGTGTGTGTGTGTGTGTGTTTTTTTTTTGTCTAACCGATTTCACAAAAAACGGCAACGATTTGGAACACTAAATTCGGCACAAAGCCTCTAAACTCGATTCCGTGTACCTCGAAGCCCGTTTTTTATTTTCCTTTCAGACTTTTGAAAATTAATGTTCAAATTTCACTGATGGGCACTATTTCAAAATATGTTTAGATGCAGGAAGCTCATAAAGCAGCTGATAACATGATACGTCACGAATGTAGATGATACGCCAATGTCTAAGCCAAAGCAACAGATTAGCTCTGTATCAATACTACAGCTGCTAATTACCCAGCGTCATGTGAGCTTAGATATTGTGTGAATTGAGTTTTTCCTGTATTACATTAATCTAACACGAAACTATGCAGGCGAGTAGAGCTGCAAAGTTGCTAAAAAGGTAGTTTAATTATAAAAAACACAAAAAATCACATCAGTGCAAAAAAAAACAGTTTATTTGTGAACTTCTCTCTTCTAACAGATTAACTGTATGGCATAAGCACTGTATGATATTTCACTCATACTTCCCAATTATTAATTTTGTGACGGCTACAAGTTATCTTACCAGAATAGTACGAAATAATTGGAAGAATTTGAAAATATTCAATTAGTGACTCGAGTGACAGGACAGTATACCGAGGGTAATAATTACTGATTCTGTCACAATTATTATTTTTCACAGAGGGTTGTAGCAATGAATAGGAATAAATCAAGTTGATCAAGTTGGATAAATCAATCTTGATGATTAGTCTATGGTTGTATGGTTGTACACTGCAATTGCAATAGATGGACAGATGTCAAATATTTCAATTCTTTAATACATAAAATGTATCAAATTCTATAAAACAATTCTTTAATACATAAAATGTATCAAATTCTATAAAACAATTCTTTAATACATAAAATGTATCAAATTCTATAAAACAATTCTTTAATACATAAAATGTATCAAATTCTATAAAACAATTCTTTAATACAGTACTGTACTATCAAATATACCCAATGTTAATGTTATGTTTATAACAAGTTAAAGAGAATAAAATGCTACAATTGACACCAATTTTTAAAATAAACTTAGTATAGCTATAGTTTAATTACAGTTTATTTCTCGTTGAATAAATGTAATTCTGTATTCTGATCATGCATATTATGGTGTTTGCAAGAAAGAAAAAATTTGTATTTTCAGCATGTATAGTGTTATTGGATTTTTTATTTGTAAAATCTTTCTTCAAGTTGACATATTTTTTTAATGATTCTTCTTTGTTTACTGCTAAAGAATAACTAACTTGTTATCATTTTTTTTATTATCAATGAGGGCTGCTGAGTATCAGCAAAAGTATTGCTCAGAACTATTTCAGATTTTATTTCGTAAAATGTTATCAAGTACCTAAAAAGTGAGGCTGTGGAGAAATACGTAATAGAATTATTACACTTATCAGAGCATCGATATTTTAACTTATAAATATTAGAAAAAGAATGTTATATTATTGGAGACACAGAAAGTATAGTTGCAAAATCAAAAAGCATGGATGTCAATGAATATCAGTTACAAGCATCCATTTCCATGTTTGTGATTTATTGCATGGAAAAACCAGCATGAGATAGTTATAAAAAAGATGAGAAAAAATGAAAAATGAAAATAACTTATACACATAGAGAAGTGATATTCATGAAAGTGACAACACTTGTCCACTCCCACCCTCCTTCTCCAACATATCGATCCAGTAGGTGGTGTGGGAGGGGTTGGAAGGTGAGAGAGGTTTGGAAAGCAATTAATAGATGATTGAGGAAAATTGAGCAAATGGATTTTCTCGAGCGTGAATTTTTTGCAAGGGAAGAGGAGGAAGAGTAAGAGGGGTATGAGGAGAAGTTGTTCAAAGCATCCTTCAACCCCTTCACCACCACTGTCACACTATTTGAAACCCTCAAAACTGATGAACACGCTTAGAGGGACAGTTTGTTAACTAGGAGCTGATAATGAACGAAATCATCTGCTTGGATTGCTTTCCACTCACACCAACGCACAATCACGCATGGAAAACGGCTCAACTGATTTCTCAATCTCGTGAATACACAACATCAGAAAGAAACACTACTTTTATAAGCTCATATTCATTGAGGTTATTGCCAGTGGCGCAACCAAGGAAGGGGGTTTAAGCCTAACCCCATCCGATCGTAAGAATTAAGGTCCTTCTAGAACTAAGGACCTTCTAGAATTAAGGTCCTTCTAGAATTAAGGTCCTTCTTCAAATCTTTATATAAAATAGGCGAACATGTTTTTTGTGATGATAACTCCTCCGTGGTTTCTCGACCGATTTTGTTCGTTCACGTCTCATTTGAAAGATCTCATCGAGTAGATGTTTGATAAGGTCTTACATTTTGAAGAAAAAAGTCATCAAAGTGGACATGAGCAATGAACGATCAAAGTTTCAATTTTTGCCATTGCTTCTTTAACATAGGGATCGGTGAGCTGAACATTTTCACATTTCAACTTATGATTTGTTGATCAGCTGTTTTGAGGAGAAAAAGTTTATTTTTCATTGTTCATTCAGAGAGAGAGAGGGTGGGAGGAATGGATTAAGAGGAAGAGAGAGAGAAAAGAAGAAGAAGGGGAAGAAGAAAGAGGAGAAGATGAAGAGGACGAAGGAGAAGAAGAAAGAGGAGAAAAAGAAGGAGAAGGGGAAGAAGGAAAAGTCGGAGAAGTAGAAGAAGAAGAAGAAGAAGAAGAGGAAGAAAAAAGAGGAAGAAGAAGAAGAAGAAGAAAAAGAAGAAGAAGAAGAAAAAGAAGGAGAAAAAGAAAAAGAAGAGGAAGAAGTAGAAGAAGAAGAAGAAGTAGAGGATGAGGAAGAAGAAAAGGGAGAAAAAGAAGAAGAAGAGGAAGAAAAGAAGAAGAAGAAGAAGAAGAAGAAGAAGAAGAAGAGGAAGAAGAAGAAGAAGAAGAAGAAGAAGAAGAAGAGGAAAAAGAAGAAGGAGAAAAAGAAGAAGAAAAAGAAGGAGAAAAAGAAAAAGAAGAGGAAGAAGTAGAAGAAGAAGAAGTAGAGGAAGAGGAAGAAGAAAAGGGAGAAAAAGAAGAAGAAGAGGAAGAAAAGGAGAAGAAGAAAAAGAAGAGGAAGAAGAAGAAGGAGAAAAAGAAGTTGAAAAAGAAGGAGAAAAAGAAGAAGAAGAAGAAGAAAAAGAAAAAGAAGAAGTGGAAGAAGAAGAAGAGGAAGAAGAAGAAGAAGAAGAAAAAGAAAAAGAAGATTAAGAAGTAGAAAAAGAAGATTAAGAAGTAGAAAAAGAAGATGAAGAAGAAAAAGAAGAAGAAAAGAAGAAGTGGAGGAAGAAGAAGAAGAAAAAGAAGAAGAAGAAGAGGAAGAAAAAGAAGAAGAAATAGGGAACGAAAAAGAAGATTAAGAAGAAGAAGAAAAAGACGAAGATGGAGAAGAAGAAAAAGAAGAAGTAGAAGAAGTTGTGAAAAAGAAGGAGGAGGAGAAGTTTAAGGAACTCATATAGCATCATAGAGCCATTTGGAAATGGAGCAACTCATACTGTGCTTAAACTTATCATCATAGGCAATGCTGTCGTTCAGTATGTAGAAAATCTACATTTGGAATGTATTTTACAAAGCTTAATAAAGTGCGACCCGGGATAACCTAGTTGTTAATAATTAACAAGGAAATCGACTGTCCAGGATGATTTGTGTTGATATATTTCTTGATTTCACCTTTGTTTAAATATAGAAATACTATGAGTGAAAATAGGCTTGTAAAAGAGTGGCCTATTACAGAGGTAGTTTTTTTATTCTTCTCTGAGTTAGTCTCGAGACGAGAACAAAACGAAGAGTTAGATCAAAGCTGATGTTGAAAATGCGTCCGGGATTTGGGGAAGTCCCTTAACAATTTAGTCTGTGTGCAAAGAAGCAGTCTCCTCTTGTTGAGTAGGGAGAGAGAGAGAGAGTGATTGAGGGAGGGGGGGAGGTAGGTGGGGAGCGAGAGAAAGAAGGAAGAGTAAAGAGAACTAGAGAAAGAATAGAAGGAGAACCAGTGAGAAGTAGGCTGGAAAAAGAGAACGATAACAACGGTAATAAAATAAGAAGAGAAGGAAAAGAACAGAAGGAAGGAGAGAGGAATAAAGTGAGATAATGAACTTTTCCTACAGTGACCCGAAAAAGTGCCTATTTTGCACTAACTGTAGCATGCAAAATAGTATATTCCTGCACCAGTGCGGGAATAGTTATTTATGCATTAAGAGCGTGAAGCGCGACTTTATCGCTCGAGCCAAAACACGCAGTAATTTTGCGAGAGCGATAAAGAAGCTTCACGCGCGAATTGCATGCAATATTTTTCCTAAAACTGCAGTTCTGGATTCCAACATAATAAAACCTTGTAGTATGTAACATCACAGACGTGCGCGGATTTGGTTAGCGTTCGCCTTTTTTGAGGTTATGTGAATTTCACGGATTCAGTGATCCACCAATGAGAAGACATCAAAATCAAAACAGAAGCGTAAAGAAAACAGCTGGCGAGCGTAAAGTACTTTACCGCTTGCTGAGCAGTAAAGAGGTATTTTACAATTAGTTTTCAGTACGTAAAGAACTACTTTACGAGCAGTTGTAGGAAAAGTACTTTTCCGCACTCCAGATTTGCAACCTAACAAAATAGTGAGCATATAATTCGAAGGTTTCCTATTCTCCATTC
Organism: Conomelus anceps; assembly: GCA_948455865.1. Taxonomy (NCBI): domain Eukaryota; kingdom Metazoa; phylum Arthropoda; class Insecta; order Hemiptera; family Delphacidae; genus Conomelus; species Conomelus anceps. Next base: position 14,299,616 of record OX418221.1, read on the forward strand.
AAAAATAGGTTGACTACTCTGCTTCAGCTACGAAATACATTCAGCTGTATAGTAGTTGTTGAAATCGATTTGATTCGAAGATAGGTTATGTGAGGAATTGTCAGGTTATGTATGCCCTGTTTTGTTCTGTTTAAATTACTTTATGCATTACTGTATGAAAAATTTAATGTGTAATTCGAGCGCAAAGTATTGTTTCTGCACTCGAGAAACTGTTTCTCTCGATGCAGAAAATAGCTACTTTGCACTCTAGTTACACAAATAGCTATTTTCGTCAAACTCGTACATATTCAGCACTTTACCGAGCATTGAATCGAACCGGTAAATGTCTATTTACAGAAATAACAGCTGATTTTCATTACCGCGTCCTTTTTCAGTGAGGTAATGGATATTACCGTATTCCAGCTGATTCAGAATTTGGAAAAAACGGCTGATATCAGAAGAATTTTTAGTATTTTACGGCTGTGGTGGATTTTGAAGTTATGTTTGATGATGCTTGTTGTACTTGCTCAAAGTTTATATTTTAGAATAGTATGACGAAAAATATCATACATAACTCGTCCGGGAAGATGTTTACCGTACTCGTATGATAATACAGCACTCGACTTCGTCTTGTGCGTTAACTTATCATACTCGTACGGTATAAGTAGTTTATGCAACGATTTTATTTTGACCCTTATTAAAGCACGAGTTGGATGTAAGTTATAACACGAGCGAACGCGAGTGTTATAAATATCTCACGAGTGCTTTAATGGCCAAATAAAATCGTTGCATACACTATTTTATCTACGACCACTAGTAGATTCACATCAAAATTAAGCCTCACCACAACTAATTGAAGTAATTATGGTATCTAGTGTATAATATTGTTGATCTGACTTGTCTTATACTCCTTAACTGGAGTCTCCAAGACATAATCTACAAAAGAAAAAAAAAAGTATACATTTAATTGAAACAATTTCATTTTACCTGTGACTGTCAGAGATACCTAACCTCTCATCTCAAATACGAGAAGTTATAGTAGATTGTTAGGTTAAAGCAGCTGGTGTAGCAGTTTGATCAAATCAGCTGATAGTTTCACAATATTGAATTACGATATTGATTCCATCAAAAATGCTTCTGATTGGTCCAGAACCCGTTTTATAATGTAGAACCTGTACTATAATGAGCTCTTTATGCAATGGGTTTCAAAAAGCATTTCGAGACCATTTATCTACGACCATGTCATAATGTATACATTACAGTTTCACAATTGATGCCAAAACAGCTGTCTTTTCGAAATGCTTTTTGAAACCCGTTGCATAATGAGCTCATTATAGTACAGGTTCTACATTATAACACGGGTTCTGGACCAATCAGAAGCATTTTTGATGGAATCAATATCGTAATTCAATATTGTGAAACTATCAGCTGATTTGATCAAACTGCTACACCAGCTGCTTTAACCTAACAATCTACTATAACTTCTCGTATTTGAGATGGGAGGTTAGGTATCTCTGACAGTCACAGGTAAAATGAAATTGTTTTAATTAAATGTATACTAGTGGTCGTAGATAAAATAGTGTATGCAACGATTTTATTTGGCCATTAAAGCACTCGTGAGATATTTATAACACTCGCATTCGCTCGTGTTATAACTTACATCTAACTCGTGCTTTAATAAGGGTCAAAATAAAATCGTTGCATAAACTACTATTCCCGCACTTGTAACTCAATATACTTACTACTACACCATTAAAATAGACTTGAGTGTGGTACAGAACTCTAACCATTAACCACCATTCATTCACCATACTGATGGAGCTCTTTCGACAACATTGTACATATTCGAGTTCTAGATAATTTACTTCAACAAACGTACAAATGCAATTTGTGAAGTAAAGTCCAAAATAGAGCATTTTTGCAACAATATTTGTTGCAGTATAGAAGCTGAAATTTGTAAGTATTATATCAATAAAAAGCATACTAGACAACGCACGATTAAGAAGTAACTAACGAATTGCCGAGTGCCGTAGCAGGTATCTGTTCAATCAGAGATAAGCTACGAAACTCCTGGGCGCTCTTTGTAAGGGTGACCGATTGGATTGGCCAGCAAAAAAGACTCTGTTCTCTTCTGTAAAATCACTTCCTGGTGGTTCGGAACCCACCTAAAACTGTAGGTCCAACTCATCAATCACCATCATCCAATTCATTACCCACGTACAGGTCTCAGACCCATGTGGGCTTCATCCTAAAAAAAATAAATAAAAAGCATACAAGACAAGCGTCGACGTACGTTTACGGATCGTTCGTTTATTTGGCTGCTTAATACGAGAATAAAAGCAAATCTAATTTCAACCTTCAAACTTTTGCCCTATAAAAAAACGACGTATAATTTATTTCAATTCTAGGTTACAACGTTAAACGCATCCGACACAAGGGGAAAGGGTTACAAACGTTTCCCCTAATCCTGGACCCCCAATTTTTACCCCTACTCCACTGAACTTTTCCCCAACTCACAAACATTTCCCTCAACCCTCAGCAAACCTGCGTCACGAAAAAACCGTGCAATTCTGCCCACCCACTCTGGTCCCGGCATAACCCTTTGGAGCCGATATTAAATTCCCCGAGTACTAAACCACTTTTATTTTTTTTCTCCCTCACTCATTCTTCATTCCGCTCACACTCTCACTCACTCCCTACCCCTCTCGCTCTCTCTTACAGGTTCCCTTTCTCCCTTAAAAATGTTGAAAAATAAATGTCTCAAAGGAGTAATAGCAACAACAATTGGTTCTAGTCGGTTATAAAACATCAACCACTGCACGGTCATTAATACAAACAATTTGCAACACAATTGGGAAGCTGAATCTACATTCTACACTACAAATACATACAGGGTGGGGGAAATGTTTGGAAACGGCTTAATATTTCATATACAAAGGTGATTTTGCGGTAGGTATGATTGAGGATCCTACTCAAATTGAAAATACTATTTTACTGTGACTTTAAAAATCTGGTCCGCCATCTTGGAACCGCCATTTTGAATGTAACTTTTTTTTTTAAATAGGAAGGGGGTCATGCGATACATGATTTCAATACGGAATTTTAAGACAAAATGAATGCCGAAAACCGCACATCGATATGTCAACCCGTTTCGGAGATATTTACATTATTAATCGATACCATGAAAAGCAGAAATGAAATAAATAAGTACATTAAAATCTTACCTATCAAATTTTTTGTTAATAGTGTTTGCTAATAAACATTAAAACCCAATTATTTTAATAAATGTTCAAACTGTTTTCCTTCAGCTGTTTGACAATGTGCTAATCTTAAATAATAGCCATCAAGCACATTTTGAATCATTTCGCGTGATGAACATCTGACTCTGGATATCATAATATCAACAATAATCATGATATCAACCTAAAATCATCTGTAATAATCCAACTGATTTAATGAATTCTTTTTCAATCATGAAGTAGTGAGTGTGTTTAAAGTCGTTCGCAATGGCATTTTTAAATGAAACCGAGAGAATAACTTTGTTAATGATGCGCGGCTATGGAGATAGAGTACGGTCTTACCAAGAAGTTTCTGATTTATTTAACGAAACATTTCCCAACAGAAATCCAATTAGTAAAAGTGTTGTTTTTAAGACAGTAAAGCGGTTTCAAGAAACGGGCAAAGTGACTGATCGTGCTCGCACTGGAAGAACAAATACTGCCACCAACAATGAAAAATCTTTAGAGGTAATGCAATCATTTGTTGAAGATCCGCATACATCAACTAGAAGCGTTGCCAAGGAACATGGTATGTCTACTCGTTCTGTCAGAAAAGTTCTTAAGGAATCTCATTTCCATCCGTTTAAGCTTCATGTATTACAAGAACTGAATGAGGATGATTTCGACCGCCGGGTAGAGTTTTGTGACATAATGATGAACAAGTATGACAATGATCCAAACTTCTTTAATAATGTAGTATTTTCGGATGAAGCTACGTTCATGCTTAACGGCAATGTAAATAAGCAAAACTATCGTTTCTGGACCGATGTCAACCCATACTGGATGAAGGAGGGTCATACACAGTATCCTGAAAAATTAAACGTATGGGCTGGTATGGTAAATGGTCACATTGTAGGACCATTTACTATCGAGAATAATTTAACAGGTGCCATTTACGAGAACATGTTAATAAATTTGATCGTTCCAGCCATCCAGAACATCAACGGACAAGAGTTACATAACTTGTGGTTTCAACAAGATGGGGCGCCCCCTCATTATGCATTAGGAGTGCGGGATATATTGAACCAAACATTTCCCCAACGCTGGATAGGTCGTAGAGGTGCAATAGAGTGGCCCGCTAGGTCACCTGACCTCTCTCCACTTGATTATTTCTTTTGGGGCTACATGAAAGACAATGTGTACAAAAAGAAACCAGCAACAATTAATGAACTGAGAGAATGTATAACTGAAGTGGCTAACAGAATTCCACGCGAAATGATTCAAAATGTGCTTGATGGCTATTATTTAAGATTAGCACATTGTCAAACAGCTGAAGGAAAACAGTTTGAACATTTATTAAAATGATTGGGTTTTAATGTTTATTAGCAAACACTATTAACAAAAAATTTGATAGGTAAGATTTTAATGTACTTATTTATTTCATTTCTGCTTTTCATGGTATCGATTAATAATGTAAATATCTCCGAAACGGGTTGACATATCGATGTGCGGTTTTCGGCATTCATTTTGTCTTAAAATTCTGTATTGAAATCATGTATCGCATGACCCCCTTCCTATTTAAAAAAAAAAGTTACATTCAAAATGGCGGTTCCAAGATGGCGGACCAGATTTTTAAAGTCACAGTAAAATAGTATTTTCAATTTGAGTAGGATCCTCAATCATACCTACCGCAAAATCACCTTTGTATATGAAATATTAAGCCGTTTCCAAACATTTCCCCCACCCTGTATATACATACATACATTCTACACTGTACACACAACAACATACACATACATCAGCCCAACCCACGTCTAAACCAATGATTTTGATTGAGAGCCAACTTAAAAAGTGTTGCAACTCAATTCTCATTTGACAAATGAATATTTTCTCCCAGAGGATTGCACTTCTACTCTGTGTTTGGTCCACTAACACTGAACCAAAGTGGCTAGCTTTGAAAATTATTCCAATACGGTCCCGTGCTTTCGGTTGCAAATCAACATGGAGCATTTTAAATGTACTACAATGTTCAACAAAATTGGTATGAATCGATAACAATACTCTGAATTAACAGAAGTTAATTCATGGTTTGAGAATTTTTTTTCGGAGGATGAAGCCCACATAGGTTTGAGACCTGAACGTGGGTAATGAATTGGATGATGGTGATTTATGAGTTGAAACTACAGGTGGGTTCCGAACCACCGGGAAGTGATTTTACAGCAGAAAACAAAGTCTTTAGGGTCTTCTTTCATTAGATATTCAATGAGTTCAGTTATTTTTCCAATATTGGAGGCTAGTTACATTTTATCCGGAACATGAAGCCAAAATAGGTCTGACAAATAGCTTGGGTGACGATGATGATGATGATGATGATGAGTTGAACCTACCGCTTTTGGTGGGTTCCGAAGCACCGGGAAGGGATTTTACAGCGGAAAAAAACCTTTTTGCTGGGCAAGTTAAAACGGTCACCATTACAAGCGCTCGTAACTTATCTGACTGAATTGAACCCAAGGTCTGTATCTTATAAGTTGAGCCCGAGCAAAAAAATGTAGTTGCAAAATTGTGTAAAATGTTGATTTCATTACACGTGCAATTAAATTTCTGAAGTCATGTGTTTATTGCATTGGCATCAATGTTTGTTTTTTTTTGTTTTTTTTTCTGGAATTTCGATATCATTACTACAATCGTCATAATTCGGCGGGTTACCAGCTGCCCTACTCGGCACTTGCCCGACCCTACCAGTTGACCGACCAAAACAAACTTTACGAAAACAGAATTTTACGAAAGAAGTAAAGCGTACATTTCGTAACATTGTCAGGCTAGGTTAGATTAGGTTAAATCGTAAACTTTGTTTTGGTCGGTCAACTGGTAGGGTCGAGCAACTGCCGAGTAGGGCACCTGGTAACCAATCATTGAATAACATCAATGCTATTTCAATGAATAACGGATAAGATCAGGCGGAAAGCACAGTAACCAACATACTGTAAATTTTTTTTGTGGAGGATGAATCCCACATAGGTCTGAGACTTGTGTGCGTGGATAATGAGTTGGATGATGATGATGATGATGATTGATGAGCTGGACCTACAGTTTTAGGTGGGTTCCGAACCATGATAAAACAGAACGGCTTTTTGCTAAACCCTTTCCAGAAAATTTAAACTAAAAAATTTACAGGAACTTCCATCAGATTTTGCATTTAGTACGAAAGTTAGTAATAAAATTAGTTATTATGAAAGACCCTGGTTACGTTTCTTCTTATTTTTCTTCTCCTTCTTTTCATCATCGACATCTTCAGACTTCGACGTAGCACGTACTTCGTAAAGTCCTTTCAATTTTTTGGCAAGAGAAACTTCTCGACAATATTCTCCTCTCTATTGCAACTCTTTCACTTTTTCTACTCTTTTTTCCTCTTTCTACCACTTCCCTTTCATCAGAATCTACTTTCACGAAAGACAATCGTCTACTATCATTGACATTTTTAGGGGTTCTTTCATTTTCACATCCTTCTTCTGCTTTTGTTCTCTCTCACTGCATCGCTCTCCCTCTTTCCCTCATTCACTCACACTCTCGCACTATCTCTTTCTCTGTATCTATTTTTCTATCTACCTCTCTTTCCATACTTTTTCATTTTCAAGACAATGGAATAGAGAGTCTTCACCCTGCCCTTCATCCTGACCATCACCAACCAGCTGTGAACGATGCAATTTATGTAGGAGACCATCTTAAAATGGAAAATGAGACTGTTGATTTATTAAAATTGCCTCTCCGAAAATAGAAAAATTTCTCCCGATGATAGAGTGCGTAAAACACAGTTGAGACACCTCCCACTACCTCCCCCACCTAAAAAAACCAGTCATAAATTCTAGAGTCTCAGCGAAAACGTCTTCTACACGCAGAAAATCTATGATTTGAATGTCCTCTCGCCTACGTATATTATAATAAACCGAAGGGAGATTCGATATACCAATGATATGACCACTTGAAAAGACAAATAGCTGTGTCTTGAGTAGGCATTTCCAAATCTCTGCAAGCTAATAGAAATAATCTATAGGTGAAGACGTCATGATTTATTGAAATTTATTAAGGACCCGACAGGCCTGTGCCCTACCGCTTGAAAGGAAGATTCTACACTCTTGAAACTTGGTGTACAGCTTCCTCATAGTCCAAGTGAGATCGCTATTGATTATGGAGTTTGGTTGTCGAATATTGAAATAATTATGATGTAAAACTGATTTTCACAATAGGCTCTACGCCAGTGAAAATCAAAACATAGAGCAGCTGGTGCTGGAAAGGAAGGGGGTCATGACTCCCCCCTCCCAAAATCGGAAACAATCAAGTGCAAAAAAGAAAGAAGGAGGGGGTAAACTCACAAAAATTTCAGCAAATCAGCATGTTATTAAATTTAAAAATCAAAACATTGGACATTAAAAAGGTTGATACTAATCCCAATTATCCTCTTTATTTTACAGTGCAAGCGTTGACGTTTTCAATTTTGATCGTGTTGAAATCTTTTCTTAAAAGATTGTGAAATTGAACGTGTTTAAATATCTTCGAATTGAAAAAAAAAAACCGGGAGAACATATTAAGGCATGATATATTATGTGATCTGAACAAGAAGAAGAAACAAACACTTTTTATGAACTGTTGATGTGCTTTTTTTGTGAATTGGGAATTAATATGTTAATGAAAATCAAAGCAGTTGAATGCCTATCAGAGCAACTAATAATTATTTTATTTTATGTAAATTAATCGGGTCCTTGGATATCCCGTTGTATCCGTTCATACTCTGCAGAAAATTGTCAGATAGTAGTTGTTATCCATTATATGATGCGTAAACTAATCTATTGTCATCTACAAGAGCGGCCAGAAAAGAGAAATCCCCAGAAAGAGACTTCCCCACCCAAAATTTTTATTTTTTATTGCAGATGATGCCCTCATGAGTCTGGAGACATGTGCATGGGTAATGAGGTGAATGATGAGAAACATCCATGACTGAATGAGATTCGAACCCAAGCAAGGAAACTAAGCCAGCCATAGCCTTATCTTATCACAGACAAGCGCTCCAACCAACTGCGCTACCAGAGCCGCCAAAATCGGAAACAACTTCCTGGAAAAAAGTAAGAAGGAGAATCAAACTCACGAAAAATGCCAGCAAATCCCATTTGGAAGCCCCAAATTCCCTAGCCGAGACGGCTCCTATTCATGTAGAAACTTGAAGTATTCTTGCAATGCAGAACTAACCTTGTTGAGTCGCGGGTGCATTTTGAACTATAACTAGTTTATCTCCGGCGTTTGTGCATCCAAAATATTTCTATTTTATAGCTTGAAGATCAGAAAGATGGGATTCATATTGAAATAGTATCGTACATTGTTAATAAAATAGGCGTATAGGCCAAATTTTTATTAGTTTCTATTTTATCAAAGCTTTGGTGATCAAAAAGATACAACCGCAATGTAATGGTAAATTACGAAATTAAAAGTCAGCATTCAAATATTTAAAAAACATATTTTGTATAGATTGAGATTAGATACAAGGGACATAATTTTATGCACCCAAAAGTAGAAGAAAGTTCTTATCTTCTAAATTTCGATATTCATGTTGAGATTGCCGAGATTGGAAGTGATAGCCGAGTGCCGTAGCAGGTATCTGTTCAGTCAGAGATAGCTACGAGACTCCTGGGCGCTATTGTAAGGGTGACCGTTTGAATTGACCAGCAAAAAGACTCTGTTCTCTGCTGTGAAATCACTTCCCGGTGGTTCGGAACCCACCTAAAATTGTAGGTCCATAGGTCCAACTCATGAACCACCATCATCCAATTCATTACCCACGCACAGGTCTCAGACCTATGTGGGCTTCATCATAAAAAAAAAGATTGAATGCCAAATAGTTATTTATGTATAGAGAGCGACTTTATAACTCGAGTTGAACAGTTACCGCACGACGCTTAACGTAGTGTGGTAATTTTGCGAGACTACTAAAGATGATTTACGCTCGAAATGCATAAAACATTTTTTCTACAACTGAAGTATTGAATTCCATTCAATAATATTGTTGAAATATCATTTCCGTACACAATGCACTATCGTCATTGCGGCTATGAAAAAATCAGCTGGCTAGCTTCAGTGTTGGCAACCGTATGATAAACATCGTTTTGTATTATAATTATTTGGTTCTTGTATAGCCGCGTCTCCACCAACCGAACATGCTCGGCGAACAGTGTTCGCTGGAATCAGCTGATATCGCCGAACATTTTTTGGAGTTGGTTTGGTGTGGACGTCTTCTCGAACATTGTGATCGGTGTGGTGGGAATAGTGGCGGGAACCTGTTGTTGGTCGTCACTGTTCGCTCACAGACCGAACATTTCAGTTGAACTCACGAACATGTTCGGTGACCCATATTATGTTTAATGTTTGCCTGTTTTTTGTATTCGCCAACAATGATCGGCAGACATGTTCGGTTGGTGGAGACGCGGCTTATGATGTATGATCAGGCGGATAGGGTCAAATTGCGCAAATTCTGGGCCCCTGGCCCTAACCTAACCAAACCTCGACCACCGAATTTGGGTAGTTCTTGAATTCTGAGAACGAACGATCGCAGTTCGACCGCACCCGATCAGGCTACCTACGATCTGCACTTTTGTACATTAATTTAAAAAAAAAAACAAATATTAAAATAGGCCTTATTAAGAACCTAATAGGCCTAGTTATTTTTTATTAAAATATAATTGCATTTTATTTGATGAATTTTGGACGTCAGGTTCCAGACTGAAATCTAGATAATCTAGACTAAAAGGTTGGCAACACTGACAAGCATAAAGCTATGACATAAAGCCACGTCTCCACCAACCGAACATGTCTGCCGAAAATTGTTAGCGAATACAAAAAACGGGCAAACATTAAACATATCGGTCACCGAACATGTTCGTGAGTTCAATTGAAATGTTCGGTCTGTGAGCGAACAGTGACGACCAACAACAGGTTCCAGCCACGAACCCCACCACACCGATCATAATGTTCGAGAAGGCTTCCACACCAAACCAAATCCAGAAAATGTTCGGCGACATCAGCTGATTCCAGCGAACACTGTTCGCTGAGCATGTTCGGTTGGTGGAGACGCGGCTGTAGAAGTCGTAAATTACTTTATTTGCTCGCTCATCAGTTAACAGCTGTTTTATGATTAGTTTTCAGCACATACTCTAATTCTGTATGAACAGTGGTAGGAAAATTATAATTTAAAAACATTGAGCGCCCAATAAAGTAGGAAAAACCTTTCATTATGATTGTAAAGCCGCGTCTCCACCAACCGAACATGTCTGCCGAACATTGTTGGCTAAAACAAAAAACGGGCAAACATTAAACATATGGGTCACCGAACATATTCGTGAGTTCAATTGAAACGTTCGGTCTGTGAGCGAACAGTGACGACCGATCATAATGTTCGAGAAGGCGTCCACACCAAACCAACTCCAAAAAATGTTCGGCGACATCAGCTGATTCCAGCGAACACTGTTCGCCGAGCATGTTTGGTTGGTGAAGATGTGGCTTAAAATACGCTTATATGTTTTTTAACACTTGACCTAATAAATAACCCAATAAATTTTTCTATAGGAGCTTGGTTCAAAAATTATAGGGGGCCTTTGGTGTTTAAAATGGAAGTGAAAATGCGTAATTAGTATTTATTTCTTGGGGCTAGATTTGCAAATCTGCTCTGCACTGGCTCTCTATTGCTATAAGTGTCTCGTTTAGGCCGGGTTAATACAATTTATTCAAACATTCGTTGAGTACACATCCACACGTTTGACAGGTCAGACTTCAACTCAATTGCCTGCCGCATATCAAGAAGGCCTGTCAAGAAAAATGCTTCAAGTGTGAGGGTGGCCTATATTATTAAGCAATCTCGAGACACTTCGGCACATGCCACACAGTTCGTGACGCCTCCGTTATCTACACATATACACTGACTGGTAGAGCAATCTACCGAACTCACCGAATTCCGATTCTAACTCACTTTGGCTGACAAGATATATATAAGTGTGGAAATAAACGAAGATACATGGCTATAATACATAGATATACAGTCAGGGGTGGCAATCGAACAATTTCGGGTTGTGAATCACGACCTCTAGACACGACATCCTGTGATCGAACCCCGTTGAATTACTACTGTAGTTGCTATAGCTATCTCCAAGCTGCTATAACTATAGTTATCGGTATGCAGCATAGCTACTACACCTAAACTATCACTATATATTTCGAACTTACTACCCTCTGTGACTCCATCCAAAACTTCAAATCGAGATCCACCGAAAACTCTGTGGATGGATGGCGTGAGTAAAAGAGCTGCAAAGTGATGGTTAGAAGGTAAAAAAAGGAATAAGAAGAAGAGGGAAGAGAAGAAAAAGAAGAAGCGGCAAGAGAAGGTAGAAGGCGAAAATGGCTAGTTGTAATGGAAGTGAGGTTGGCACTGACGTGTTTTCCTTTTGTTTTATTCTATTTTTCGAAACAATTTTGTAGCACGTTGTTGGAATGGATGCGGTAAAAACGAAAATGCGTATAAAAACAGACAAATACAATGTTGACTATAATTTATAGCTTTGTTCCTCTTTGCTTACTACGGGGGTACCGAGAACAGTTTTCAAATAAACAACTACCAGGATATGAAAGACAGAGTCACGAATCTTGATAAAATCCGAATAAATTATGTCTACTACCGTGATGAGTCAGAGTTAAACTTAGAAAAAAGATATCAAAAAGCGTAAAACCTGTAATTACCGGTAATGCGACTTATTTCAATTAGGGGATGGCCATCGCCAGTGATACGGTGCGTGACTAACGAGAAGGCAAGTCTACCGGTCTACGCCTAATAGAAAATTGGCGAATGGCGGCCATACTTGCTTGTCTAATACATTTTGATGTTAACAATAATTAGTATTCATTAATCCACAAATCATATCATGTTGGCACCTGCTGAAAAACACACAAGGTTTAGCGGGACCTTTTATTTGGAACTTGTAAGTAAATAAATGATCCATTGATAGATAGGTAATTTAAAAGTTTATTTTTATAAATTAAAAAAAAAAGCCGTTGACTTGTCAACTTGTTGATTATTTACGCTTTGATGCTCCATTAGACTATTTCAACCATCACGCATAACTTAAACTATAGCCAAGTGGACAAATTCAAAGATCAATTACTATAATAACGGTTGAAGAGTAGGGAGGACTGTAAGTCTTGAACATAACCTGTCTTCCGTAGACAGTTCTGTTTATTCAAAGTCATCAGCTATGATTTAGATAAGAATAGATTCTTTCTTTACTCATGTAAATTCACAAATCTTGCATATGAGTGGTTAAAAACAAAATTATCAACATCACATAGATGCAATAGTAAACTCAGATAATAATTATTTTCTGAACAATTACGATACCGTACATGATAATGTTGATTTCGAATCAACTAATTATATAGCCGAAGTGATAGCCGAGTGCCGTAGCAGGTATTTGTTCAATCAGAGATAAGCTACGAGACTCCTGGGCCATCTTTGTAATGGTGACCGATTAGATTAGCCAGCAAAAAAACAGTGTTCTTTGCTGTAAAATCACTTCCCGGTGGTTCGGAGCCCACCTAAAGCTGTAGGTCCGACTCATCACTCACCATCATCCAATTCATTACCCACGCACAGGTCTCAGACCTATGTTGTGGACTTCATCCTCCAAAAAAGGAGAAAAAAATGAAATGAAAAATATAATCAGTTATGCAATTCAATTCATATAGCCTAATGAATAAATTCACACTTAGATTAGGCAAAAATAACATAACTTACCGTATAATTTAAAGACATTTTAATCAAAGATTACGTAATAAACGTAGGTTTGTAGAAATTTCACCAAAAATCAACAAACTTTAGTAACTTCCAAGGAATAAAAAACTAGTGTTTGTTATGTAATGCAAAAAATAATAATTGGACAAATTTACCAAAATTATTGAAAAATTTATTTGTATTTATTTTTGTAAATTTTGAAAATGCAATATAATTTCAAAGTTATAATAAGGAAGTGCAGAAAGGTCTCCATGGTCTAGTGGTTAAGGCGCCCGACCGGCAATTGGGAGGTCCGTGGTTCGATTCCCGGTGGTGACTGATATTTTTGTACAGTAGCATTCATCGATTTCCATCAGCTATTAAATACTGTTGTCAATATCCGCCATTGCAGAAGTCTTCAGTATAAACTGATAGCAATTAAAGGAATTCGAAATTAATAAATTCTGTTTAAAAAATAATTAATAAGTTGATAAATTTCTAACAAGCCGAAAATATTCTAAAAATTTAGTGAATCCGTTTACAGAGAACGCAATGCTGTCTACCCTGACAGGTCTTCTTCCGGTTTCTCCCCAGCACCCCCGCCCCACCTAGACAAAATCTAACTACCCCTACCCACCCCGCCCATAAACCCCCGGCATCAAGTCGTCGCAACGCGGACTTGACGCTTTAGAACTTTGAGTTAATTAACTTGATTGGATACAAGGAACAGTTTACATGAGAATGAGGGGCTGCATCATTCTCTCTCTCCCACTCTCCCTCCCTTTATCTTGATGCTGCTGCTGTCCCAGCCGGAAGGATAAGGATAAAAGTAATTAGTAATTGAAAGTAATTCAAGGATTAAAGGTGCCACCGGAAGTAGCCTGGCATCCCTCAACTCCATCCCATGATGCAACACTTCCTTCTCATTATTTCTACCATTTTCTTGTGCAAGAAAGTTCGAAACTTGGCTTGGCAGTGCACACCGTGAAAATCTTATCCTCATTTTCCATCCTTACTGTTTTTTTTTCTACTTACTCTCCTTCCTTCACCGCAGAAGGACGTTTTCTCCAATTATACGTCACTCTTTCCCCCTCCACACAGCCTCTCTTTCTCTCGCCTTCTCAGCTCAGTCTCTCCCATTTCTCTCTTTTTTCACAGATTTAGTTCAATTCTGCACTTACCTTCTCTGGCTAAATTGAAATGCTAGTTGAATTCCTATCAAGAACTCCTCATCCAAATATCAACAATAGTTTCTAGTTAATTTTAATCCAATTTTTCCATCATTTAGGTTGACATCTAGTTGGAGACCGACTTGTATCCCAACTTTTCTGAGTGGAAATTACAAACAAAACTTTATCCATGATTCAGTTCGTTTTTCTTGGCTGCTCTTCAATTACAGTAAAACCTGTTTAAGGTGGAACTCCACCGGACTGAAAAAAAATTTCCGTTTTCGCAGGTTTCCTGTCTAGACAGGGTGGTCAATTAAAAGCATGTGACAGGTAAAGAAATTACTGTAATTTGATTTTGTCTCATGAAAAAGCTAATTACAATTACAGCAACTAAACACAATTGTTTTAAATAAATAATCATTAAACACTGATGAAACAATCACGCATTACTTTAAATGACAGAGCTCAGAGTGAATCTGAAAGAACGTACCAAACGAAAGACTGGTGTAGAAAGTTCCAATTAAAATTAAAACGCCAGGGATGTTATGACTAATTAAATGTGATGGATGCTATGGCGTCAAAACACCGTGTGTACAGACTTTCAGTTCCCCTTAAAATGAATGTTTGGTTGCTAATCGCTCCGATTCTTGAAAACAAATCAGCCAATTAGTAGTTGGGCCAAAACTTCTGGGCGCGTGGAAGGCTGGCTACTACTAGCCGCATTAAAAACATTACCTGCTGCTCTATTCCATTGCCACTAAACTATGCTATACATAGATCGGTGCGTGCAGTAGCCCGATGTTTCCAAAATAGTACCCGCGCTAATCCCATTGCCATAGCACGACTGGTTCTAGCTACGCGCCAAGAAATTTTGGACCATCTGTACGTACGCGGGCGAGAGAAGCATATAAAATCGAGTGGGACACTGTGCCTTATTTATTTTGCAATAACCTTCTAAGACATCCGGTAATAAGAGATAATGTAGCCTATCATAGAGTACTTGATACGTTAAAAAACATCTGCTGTTTTAAAAACAAATATTGAACTCTATATTTACTTTATACAGAAAAAAATCCGGAATACAGTAAGTTGCAAAAGCAAACAGCTTCTGTGAATCTTTATCAAATTTACGTTTTACACAGTTTTAATTATTGCAAGGGGCTTTTTAAGCTTTCCGTTTCCGCGTTAGAAAGGTTCTGGCATAGAGAGGTCCTTCTCCATAAAAATATACAAAATTCCTAGGGACCAGATAAAACATTCCGTTTCAGCAGGTTTCCGTCTTACAAGGGTCCGTCTTAGACAGGTACTGTATTTGCTTTTATCACTTTTTTTGGAGGATGAAGCCCACATAGGTCTGAAACCTATTACACACACATGTGTGTGGGTAATGAGTTGGATGATGGTGATTGACGAGCTGGACCTACAGTTTTAGGTGGGTTCCGAACCACCGGGAAGTGGTTTTACAGCAGAGAACAGTGTCTTTTTTGCTGGCCAATCTAATCGGTCACCCTTACTAAGAGTGCCTAGGAGAACGCAGCTTATCTCTATCTGATTGAACAGATAATGCGCTATGGCTCACGGCAATCACTTTCCCACCAAGAATGAATAAACTTTTGATAAAATCTATCTACTGACAGTAACTAATATAAATTCACCTAATTTATTAGGTGACATATATTTTTGTTTTATTCCTCTAAATTTTAACCTTTTATCATGAATGTCCTCAGCATTATTAATTAGCAAAAAAAAATTCATTCATTTTTATTTATTTCATCTTAAATATTAAAATTATATTTAAAAAAATTAATTAAAAATATCAAATAACTACTATATATTATTTTTTGTTTTTGTTCAAACGTGAGGAGATTTATCGAATACGGGAAAAAAGCGACCAGGGAAAAAAGGGACCATTATGGAATACGTGAAATAAGCGGCTAAACTACCTGAGTCTCGCCCACCCCCCTTTCGAGGTCATTCAACCGATCTTATGCGCGAAATAAGCGGCCAAAAAGATTGAGGGTAAATCCGTCGGAGGGTATATCCAAGGAATTTGTGAAAATCCGTCCCACTCTATAGTGGAGTTAACCTAACATAACCTAACCTAACCTAACATTCTGTAAATATATGTTAATATATCTGTAAATATTATTCATAAAATGTGAAAAAAGCATAAAAATTTCAAAAAGAATAAAAAAATTACTGACGACGCTATCTTCTAGCTGATTTTAAACACGCCTAAATGATAGAAATATCCAACTATCATTTAGCCAGTCCAAAGCCTGGATAAAGTCTGATGGAAATCAGTATGCCAGAGTAAGTGTCAACCTCCGTGTTTCGGAGGACACGTTAAGCCGTCGGTCCCAATTGCATATAAAAAAAAGCAGTCGTTAAAAAAGCGGCGAGGTGGAACTACCCACCATGAAAAGCCATACGAATTTACTTTTTAGTGTCAACCTCTTAGGACACAGGTAAAAATCAATGATGGTCGCTTTTTTCGCAGGTCACTAACTTCACTCAAGTAGTTACCTCACAGGTGCACATACTATTTCGTGATATCCGCTCATTTCGCTAGCCGCTTATTTCGCTGGTCCCTTTTTTCGCGACACCGATTTATCTACTATAGGTTGATCGCTAAAGGTATATTTATTTATCTACTATAGGTATATACGAGAATGGCTTTGGCCCCCATAAGAATACATGTTAGCTGATACCACTCTCGTGGCGATCCACCTATAGCAGATAAGTTAAATTCCTTACCTTTGAACTAAAACAAAAGTTTAAACTTTTATCAAAAGTTTAAAATTTTATCAAAAGTTTGTGGAAGTGATAGTCGCGAGCCGTAGCAGGTGTCTGTTCAATCAGATAGAGATAAGCTGCGTTCTCCTAGGCACTCTTAGTAAGGGTGACCGATTAGATTGGCCAGCAAAAAAGACACTGTTTTCTGCTGTAAAATCACTTCCCGGTGGTTCGGAACCCACCTAAAACTGTAGGTCCAACTCATCAATAACCATCATACAACTCATTACCCACGCACAGGTCTCAGACCTATGTGGGCTACATCCTAAAAAAAAAATATTAATTAGTAGATTCTTATAAGTTAGACGAATAAAACAAAAATATATATACCAACTAATAAATTAGGTAAATTTATAGTAGTTACCTATTAGTAAATAGGTTACTAGTCAGACCTGGTGTAACACTACTCAACATTATACACCCACACAAGAACACCTTAACTCACTTTACTAGCTGAAAATCATGTTCAACGTTATTGAACCTCTAAAATTTTCAGGTCTGCACTCATAAACCTTAAGGCCTACCTTACTTCAAGGGAGACTTTTGGAAGGGTCTTTGTTAGAAGATCTTTAAGTCCAAGTTTTAAGGAAGCTTTACGGTAGCTTCATAAATATAGGCAACAGCAGATAGGAATTCATGTTGTAACGGCGATTGTCGTTGTGTAGTGGTAGGAACACCTGACAGCCACTCCGAAGGTCACGGGTTCGATTCCTTTTCAAGACTGACATTTTTATACCGCCTTTCACTTAGTAGACATCCATCCACAAAAAAATACACAAAACATCCTTACACAAAAAAATAAAAATTGTCGTTTGCATCATTTAAGAATCTCAACACTAAAATGTTATTTCCTCCACTGATAATAACGTTTATCTACGACCATGTCATAATGTATACATTACAGTTTCACAATTGATGCCAAAACAGCTGTCTTTTCAAAATGCTTTTTGAAACCCGTTGCATAATGAGCTCATTATAGTACAGGTTCTACATTATAACACGGGTTCTGGACCAATCAGAAGCATTTTTGATGGAATCAATATCGTAATTCAATATTGTGAAACTATCAGCTGATTTGATCAAACTGCTACACCAGCTGCTTTAACCTAACAATCTACTATAACTTCTCGTATTTGAGATGAGAGGTTAGGTATCTCTGACAGTCACAGGTAAAATTAAATTGTTTTAATTAAATGTATACTAGTGGTCGTAGATAAAATAGTGTATGCAACGATTTTATTTGGCCATTAGAGCACTTGTGAGATATTTATAACTTACATCTAACTCGTGCCTTAATAAGGGTCAAAATAAAATCGTTGCATAAACTACTATTATTTAATTCCTACTTGGAGTTATTATAGTTTCTTTATTCAATTTCCAATACTGAATTAGTATAATTAATGCCATCGTATATTTTTATTTGTTAGGTTGTAAATTTGTTAATTTACACAATTAAGCCTCTCTCTCATGCTGTTTCACACTTTCTTCTCTCTTCTTTCATTCCCATTCACTCCATTTTCTTCTCTTTCTCTCGCTCCCCCCCCCCCCCTTTTAACGGCCATTTTGTTCATAGTTGGCCAGTTCGAGCCTCAATAATTAATCAGACCCCTCTACAAAGTTGCTCGGCTGTACTGACTACTCTCTAGTGTCTTGTAAAACATTTAAGCAAGATACAGACTTTTTCTTCTTCTTCATGGTTGTATGCTTAAATTACCCCCCCACTCTCTTGCAGCTTCTTTCTCTAATTGACGTCATTAATAACTAGTAGCTGAGTCGTTACTGTTACACTCTTCTACTTCTTCATTTCTTTTTCTTATTATTCCTTATCATCCATCAACCCCTACCCTCCAACTCTCTTCTCTCTTTCTCTTCTTCATTTTCTCCTCCTTTTTCGTTTTATCAATTTATTCTCCTTCTCCTTCTTCTTCTCCTTCACCTCATCCTTCTATTTCTTCTTCTTCTCCTAATCCTCCTTCTTATTTTTATTCTTCTTCTGTCTTGTTCTTTCATCTTCTTCTTCTTTTACATTTTCTTTTTCTTTTTCTTCTTCTTCTTCTTCTTCTTCTTCTTCTTCTTCTTCTTCTTCTTCTTCTTCGTCTTCGTCTTCGTCTTCTTCTTCTTCTTCTCCTAATCATCCTCCTCCTTCTTATTTTTCTTCTTCTTCTTTTACATTTTCTTTTTCTTCTTCTTGTAAATTTTCTTCTCCTTCTTCTCCTAATCCTCCTTCTTCTTCTTCTTCTTCTTCTCCTTCTCCTAATCCTCCTTCTCCTTCTTCTTCTTCTTCTCCTCCTGATCCTTCTTCTTCTTCTGCTTTTTCTTTTTCTTCTTCTCCTAATCCTCCTTTTTCTTCTTCTGTCTTGTTCTTTCATCTTCTTCTTCTTTTACATTTTCCTTTTCTTCTTCTTCTTCTTCTTCTTCTTCTCCTTTTTCTTCTTCTTCTTCTCCTTTTTCTTCTTCTTCTTCTTCTTCTCCTTTTTCTTCTTCTTCTTCTGTCTTATTCTGCCTACTCCTCCTTCTTCTTCTTCTTTTCCTTCTACTTCTTCTTCTTCTTCTTCTTCTTCTTCTTCTTCTTCTTCTTGTCTTCTTCTTCTTCTTCTTCTTCTTCTTCTTCTTCTTCTTCTTCTTCTTCTTCTTCTTCTTCTGTCTTGTTCTGTCTACTCCTTCTCCTTCTTCTTCTTCTTCTTTTTCGTCTTCTCCTTCTTCTTAGTCTTCTTCTGTCTTCTACTTTCTTCTTCATCATCATCTTCTTCTTCTTCTTTTTCTCCTTCTTCCTCCCCTTTTTCTATTTCTATTTCTTTTTCTTCCTCTTCATTCTTTCCTTTTACTTTCTTTTTTGCCTTATTCTCCTATCTTCCTAGTCTTTTTCTTTTTCTCCCCCCCCCTTCATCACGAGTTGTATCTCATTCCTACATTAAAACGCTTGTAAACCTAGGAAAATGAATGATTTTGATTTTCCCTAGCTGTGCGATGTTTGCCGAATCAAATTCCCTTTCTCGTTTCAAATTTGTCGAATGAAATCGGATAAAATTTCCAACAACAATAGAACTTCCGAACAGTAATTACAGTAGTAGAATAAAGCACCCGCCATTCCATTTAACAATTACCCATTTAAGTGGATTACAATTTGATTTAAGTAACACTGTATCAAATGTTTTGCACTATACCGAATTCTAGCTCAACTGTATTCGGATTAATTGCAATTGGTGTCGACTTTAGTTGTGAACTAACTTCAAAACAAGTGAGACTGCTCTAACTATACTAGTAAATTACATTCGTGATCAAAGTTTCTGTATCACCGAACTTGGCAGTTGCATAGATTGTCGCCTTCAATGATTACCAATGTAAGAAAGATGTCAAGAGACTGTTTGTCTAGTCACTGTTCTTGGTGGTATATGATAATGGATATAAATTACATTGTTATAGGAGATATTTTTATTAATTTCAAATCTCAAATACACTTTATCTACGACCATGTCATAATGTATACATTGCAGTTTCACAATTGATGCCAAAACAGCTGTCTTTTCAAAATGCTTTTTGAAACCCGTTGTATAAAGAGCTCATTATAGTACAGGTTCTACATTATAACACGGGTTCTGGACCAATCAGAAGCATTTTTGATGGAATCAATATCGTAATTCAATATGGTGAAACTATCAGCTGATTTGATCAAACTGCTACACCAGCTGCTTTAACCTAACAATCTACTATAACTTCTCGTATTTGAGATGAGAGGTTAGGTATCTTTGACCGTCACAGGTAAAATGAAATTGTTTTAATTAAATGTATACTAGTGGTCGTAGATAAAATCGTGTATGCAACGATTTTATTTGGCCATAAAGGTAAAGAAGACGAAAAAGATAAAGATGAAGAAAAAAGAGGAAGGAAAAGAAGACGAAAAAGAGGAAGATGAAGAAAAAGAAAAAGAGAGGAATGATTTGTCGACGAAAAGGGAAAGATGAAGAAAAATAGAGGAAGAAAAAGAAGACGAAAAAGAGAAAGATTAAAAATGAAAGAGGAAGAAGAAGAAAAAAGGTGGAAAGGAAGAGGACGAAAAAGAGAAAAATGAAGAAAAAGAAGATGAAAACAGGATATGAAAAAAGAGAAGAGGAAGACACGAGAAGAAAAGAAAAGAAAAGGAAGACAGAAGAAGAAAAGAAAAAGAAGATGTCTCTACCGTTTTTCTTCTTCTACCTATTTCTTTCCTCTGGTCTTCATCTTCCATTTTTAATCTTTCTCTTTTTCGTTTTCTTTTCCTTCCTCTATTTTTCTTCATTCCCCCTTTTTGTCTTCTATTCAGGTAGAAGAAGAAAAAAGGTGGAAAGAAAAAGAAGACGAAAAAGAGAAAGAGGAAAAAAGAAACAGGAAGACAAGAGGAAAAATAGGAAGAAAACAAGGTGAACAAAGAAGATGAAGAAAAAGGGAGGAATGAATAGATGACTAAAAAGAGTAAAATAAAAAATGGAAGAGAAAGACCAGAGGAAAAAGAATACGTAGAAGAAGAAAACAAGGTGGAAAGGAAAAGAAGACGAAAAAGAGAAAAATGAAGAAAAAGAAGAGGAAGACAGGAGATGAAAAGAAAAAGAAGATGAAGACAGGAGATTAAAGGGTTGTAATTTGTAGGAGCCATGCCATGTTGAGTGATAAGTTTGTGCTGGGTCATACTTATCCAAGCTGTACACCCATCCCTTTCATGCACTGGCATGGCAGGCAGCAGGCAAAGCATTAAGCCAGTTACCATATTCATGTTCAGTTGTATATGCCAGCTACTTTCAAGTAGCACTGTAGCCTACTGAAGTTTGGGTAGGGGGTTGGGTGGGGGTAGTGGCTAAGCATTCCGTCCGTCTCTAGAATCTTCATAAAACATTCATGAAGCAAAAGTCCCTACGATAAAGGCAATATACAAAAGAGATAGAGCGATAGGGACAGATAGAAAGGGAGGTTGGATTTAGATTATTTACTTTATTCGTGTAGATGCACAGTATTAGATTCTGGATTATTATAGTTAAAAAAATAAGTATTGTAATTTTTTACTTTATTCCTGTAGATTACAAGATGCACAGTCTTAGATTCTAGATTATTGTTACAAAAGCGAATGGAGCAGTTATTTACGCACTCGTTCTACGTAGATTGTTCTATTGTTTTCATGGTTGGACGTGACTTTGACATCCGATCTTCATTCACTTGCTCTTCACATGTCTTTATTCTTCAAGTCTGCAACTCTCTCACTCAATTGAATTTCTCAAGACTTCTCGAGATTTCTTCAGACTTCTTGAACAATTGAGATCATGTTCCGTGGCCTTCTCGAAGCGTCTGGTGACCTCCAATTCTTGGAATTATACAACAGCTATATAAAGGAGTCCACGTGAACCAGTGAGTTAGTTTTACAAACCTGCGTGACAGATTGTGTTACAGATCTCGTGAGAGAGATAATCCAGTGCCGTTGGAGTAAACAGCGCTCGATTTCAGTGTCAAGTGCAGAGACAAGTGTTTACTGTTTGTGCAGCTTACGAATAGTTTAAAGACGTTGTGTTAAGTGATATTATTTGGGACTGTCAAATAACGAATTGGACTGTGTTTTTGTAAGTGATAGTTGCTCTTTTTATAATTTCTTTCTACATTATTGTACAGTTTATTGGACTCTTGTCTCTTTTATTATTGATCTGCCTTTAATTACTTATTCATTATTTCTTGTAAATAATTACTGAAAATAAGTATTAGCTTGTCAATTGATGATCTGTTTTTATTTAATTAATTGAACTTACAATTAATTTGTGTAAATAGAATAATTTGTGTAAATAAAGTGCAAGTGTGAACTTTAGTGTTGCCAGCCTTATTTTAGACATTAGAACCCGTACCATTATTTATTCACAATTAAAACTGGCTGCAATTCGTTAAATTTACAATAATAAGTTAATATTCTAATGTCATCTAATTTCTAGTAGGCTAGCACCCTAGGGCTCTATCACCTTCACCTTCTCAACTAGAGTAGAAGAGTACTACACTGAGTCTTGTATAGAACAAACTAGGAAGTGATAGCCGCGAGCCGTAGCAGGTATCTGTTCAATCAGATAAAGATAAGCTGCGTTCTCCTGGGTCCTGTTTGTAACGGTGACCGATTAGATTGGACAGCAAAAAAGACACTGTTCTCTACTGTAAAAACACTTTCCGGTGGTTCGGATCCCACCTAAAACTGTAGGTCCAACTCATCAATCACCATCATCTAACTTATTACCCACGCACAGGTCTCAGACCTATGTGGGCTTCATCCTCATAAAAAACCTATTAATAAATACAAAAGGAAATCTTTCGTTTATATGAAAAATTCAAACACAAATTTTTATGTTGAATTTGGAATAATGTATATGGTGTAACAGTGGATAAAGTATCTCGAATAATAATAATTATTATCATATAATATCACATAATTATATCATAATGAATACAATTGTCGTTATACGGAGCCACAATTGTACATATAAGTTGAAGC
>OX418221.1:14323266-14364744 GCA_948455865.1 Conomelus anceps
GGCTAAGGGATAGGCTGACCTTCATTGGCGGTTTGTTATTGGCTGAAAGCCATAACAAGTCACGCCCTCTGGTGGGAGGAGCAACAAGCAAACGAATCAAATCAAGTCTTTATAAAATCGGTCTTTAGTTCTTGATTTGATTCTTTTTTGCTTGTCGCTCCTCCCACCAAAGGGTGTAAATTGTTATGGCTTTCAGCCAATCACAAACCATCAATAAAGGTCAGCCTATCCCTTTGCCAATAGTATCATTCCGTGTTTAATATATATATATATATATATTAAGCTACCAGCACTTTCGTTTTAGTTTGTTTGAGATTGATAATGGAGTAACATCCGAAACTAGTATCCCACGTTTTTAATAAATGTGGTTGAGACAACTTTAAGTCTTATTATTCATCATTTTACAGTACCTGACAACAGAGGTATATTTCATAACAATTTACCAATATTACAAATTGCAATCTACAATGGAAACTTCCATGAGGTTCGGCAGTAACTAAAAATAATAACTACAATAACAATCTACAAGCAAACATATCCACGAGATTTAGTAGTAACTACAGGTACAATAATTACTAATTATATTAGATGGTTCTATCCGTATCAGGCCCCGAAATTAAAAAAAATAATAATAATTCTATTGTCATCTGTTCAGATACATTTTTTTTTCAAATACTAAATGACTTGTATAATATGGGTCCGAGTATCCATCTCAGTCACAAGTCACTGTTTAACGGCATTACTGCGGCCCCGACCGATTCACAAGCGCCCACTCGCATTTTTCCCCTGATGACAATACATAATTCATGATGGTCGAATAGAATTGAATTGACAACGGGAATAGGGAAAAGTGGTGAGGAATGATGGGAAACAAGGATGAAGACGAAGAGGAGAAGAAAATGGTGAAGAGGAGGAGGAGGAAGAGGTGATGAAGGAGGATGAAAAGGGTTGAGAGGCGGCTGAGGGGTTCAAATTCATGCCCCAATGTTTATTCAACAATCGACAGTGAACAATGGACTTCCATTGCTCCAGTGAGATCGTCAGCTGTGCAATTCAGTGAAACCCCAAATTAGAACCTACGACCGAGTAGATATACAGGAATGGTTCATGTTTATTTACTAAAATTCTGTTTACAAATCATTCACACTCAGGCCCAACAATTCATTGGTCGAATTGGCAAATTTCGATTTAATTAATAAACAGAATTTATTAATTTCGAATTTCTTTAGTTGCTATTAGTTTATACTGAAGACTTCCGCAATGGCGGATATTGACAACAGTATTGAATAGCTAATGGAAATCGATGAATGCTACTGTACAAAAATATCAGTTACCACCAGGAATCGAACCACGGACCTCTCAATTGCCGGTTGAGCGCCCTTAACCACTAGACCATGGAGACCTTTCTGCACAGCAGTATTCATTTTCAACTTGGCCATATCGGCTCGTATCTCACAAGTTAGTATCTCACAAGTTAGTTTGAAAGGTCTCCATGGTCTAGTGGTTAAGGGCGCTCAACCGGCAATTGAGAGGTCCGTGGTTCGATTCCCGGTGGTGACTGATATTTTTGTACAATAGCATTCATCGATTTCCATTAGCTATTCAATACTGTTGTCAATATCCGCCATTGCGGAAGTCTTCAGTATAAACTAATAGCAACTAAAGAAATTCGAAATTAATAAATTCTGTTTATGTATATTTGTCAGTTTATTCAATTGTCAGTCACTTCAAACTAACTTGCTAATTAATAACTTGTCAATGTAATAGCATCAATTTAGATAGATGAATTAATAACTATCGATTCAACTATCGATAACTGTTCAACGTAATAACATCAATTTTCTTGGATGAATTAAATTTCCATTCCATTTAATAACATTTAATTAAAACGATTTAAAGCAAATTTCGATTTAATTAATAACTTGTCAATGTAATAGCATCAATTTAGATGGATGAATTAGTAACTATCGATTCAACTTAATAACTGTTCAAAGTAATAACATCAATTTTCTTGGATGAATTAAATTCCATTCCATTTAATAACAGTTAAATGTAATAAATAACTTTGCGTTTCTTCAAATATGTATCAAGGAAGGTGACACATTTGTTTTTTGATAAGATGGGGCTCTGGCTGGCTTCGTTTCCTGTAGCCTTGGGTTCAAATCTCATTCAGCCATGGATTTTTGTCATCATTCACCCATTCACCTCATTACCCACGCACAAGTCTCCAGACTCATGTGGGCATCATCCGCAATTAAAAAATGTGAGGTTATCAACTGAGACATAACAATGGCTCATCGAGATATCCACAAAGCTTATTGGTTCAATTAAATGCAAAATTTAACAACCCTCTATTCAGTATTCTAAAAAAAATAGGAGAATTTTAAACAATGAAAACAAGAGATTCCGATTCAGATAGCTTTATTCGAGTAAAAGTACAATTCATATGACTTCTGACTATTACCTTACAATGAATGACATCACCTAAATTCATGGAAGATATAAAAAATAGATACAAGACGATACGTTACAGACCGTTTCAAAGTGCATGGCGTCTGGCTGGAGGCAGGGGAGGCAGTGCAAGAGAGACAGAAATTCTTTCCCACCACGCTTCCCCTCCAGCCGTCAAGTACAGTCGCGTCAAATACACTCACTGCTGAACTTTTTAGCGTTGGCGGACTTGGGGAATATTTAAAAACTTGACTGTACTGCGAGGCAGCAGGTACAGTAGTGGGAGAAAACTCTCAGCGCGCATGCACCATCGAGACGCCACGCACCGTGAAACAATCTGTACTATTACACTGTTTTGTAAGTTAGATTACTGACATTAATAAGAATATTTGCATAATAAATGAATTGTAATATCAATGTAATGGCATTTACACAAAAGGGCGGAGTTGGTGCAAATTAGCCCTATCTTACACTCAACCTAGAGGAAGACTAAAGAATTCCAAACAATATAAATTATACTCAGTGATTCGTACCTGTCGATTATCCCTATCTAAATTATCGTAGCCCCATCCTTATCTACATATTAGTATCTCCATCTAAATGTAATTGTAAATGATTTCACGGATTTAAGGACTTTTATAGTAGTTTAAATACGATTGAAATTTCATTCATGAAGGAATTCAAATTTTCCATTACAGAATTCAGTTTGTTCCCCAAATGGAGAGAATTCTACAATAGATAAACAATAACATAATAATTTCATTGCAAACATTACAAGTAAAATTATTATTTGTCATTGGTTTTATTATATGATTATATTAGGCTATAAGAAGTTATGATAATTTATAATGGTGTTGTAGAATCATATTATATAACATTACCCAATGAAATATTTGCGTGCCATCTTATCCATGTGTATAGAAAATAATAGACAGTTTGAATTGTGGGGGAGTGATGCGAGAAACCAGAAAAACTAGCAAAACAGAGCTAAGGAAGAAGAAAAATCAGATAGGCAATCTTTTCAGCAGAGGCATATATGGGAACAAAATCCTCGAGGGTAAATGATGCATAACGCAAGATAAGGCATGAATTCCTGCACATACGAAATTGCCAAGTTTTCAGAAGCATGCACAGAATATTTCCATTTTTATCAACATTCCATCCAATATTTTCAGTATGCATGATTAGTTCGTTGTTTCCACAGCGTAACTTAAAACTATACTAGAAGAGAAAGTCGAAGTAATATTCAACCATAGATAACAGAATCTTTAGTATAATATCTAGTCTGTGATAAAACACTAAGTCAGTACGGAGGCTGAAACAAGACTAAAAATATTAACCTATCATTAAAATTTGAAATTTCAAAATTATATTAATCTTTTTTGGACTGTGATGGTGTTTTGTAAATTGATATCTTTTTTCTGAACAAGACTCTTGAATTATTGTGCTTGCTAACCTATGATTTTAATTCTACTTTGAATTTTTTTGAAAAACAGATTTGGGCAACAGCCTGTTGTATTCACATTGATTGTATGTTAGTTAAATAAATAAATAAAATAAAAATTAATCTTTAAATTTATGAGAAGATCAACTCATTCCTGAGAAAATATCTCATTTTTCACGTAGCACTGGATGGCATGCACAATGCAAATAAATCATGTTATAAGATATAATTATTCAACAGCGAATTTGAAAATAGATAACCTAAAATAGGTATAGCCTGGAAGGATTGCTGCTATTGGCCAACAAAATCAGTAGGGCGGAGCCTCTGATGGGCGGAGCTAAACTACGATGATGTACTGTGATTGGCCAACAAAATCAGTAGGGCGGAGCCTCTGATGGGTGGATCTATACTACGATGATGTACTATGATTGGCCAACAAAATCAGTAGGGCAGAGCCTCTGATGGGCGGAGCTATACTACAATGATGTACTGTGATTGGCCAACAAAATCAGTAGGGCGGAGCCGCTGATGGGTGGATCTATACTACGATGATGTACTGTGATTGGCTTAGGCGACAAACACACCAAAGCTGAGCCAAACCATGATGAGCGGAGCGATAGGAAGCCAAGCTGAGCAAAATTTCCTGGCATTGAAACTGAAGCCGATTTGATCTCAAGTTTTCTAAGCTATAAACGCTTTCCAGACAAGTTAGTATGAAAAATTTGCTGTTAAAGTAGAATTAAAATCAGAAGTGTATTGGAAAGTCGGCGAGGACTATAGTCTTTGGGGGCTATTGCTGCGGTTCGACAATACGCTTCTGGTTTTAATTCGAGATTAATAAGATACATTACAAATGACTCCAAATATAAACCGTCTTTGAAGTATGAAGTAAATATGAAATAAAGTGTCGAAAACTATTATTCATGGGTAAAGAACATTGAAAGCATCTTGTGAAAACAAACCAATTAGTTCTAATGATTTAAAATAATATCTTTAACTTAGATTAAGTTGAATCTTCAATTAAACGTTACAATTTACTTACAATAATCATCGCCATAGAAACAAGATTGTAATATTCACCATATTTCTAGAGAATGATGAATGAGTTTATGGTACTAGGGGACTTACATATTATACGGATGCCACTCTTCAAACAGCTTAACCTAAACTCGCTAGATCGCGAATTCCTAGATATCAAATTCAATTAATTAATGCTTCAGTACACGTACCTAATCTTCAGTACATTTCCATTAACGGGAAGTTACTACTAAGCAAGGTTGGGTTGAGATTGTTAAATACTGGGCTCCGTATAATACGTAAGTACCATAACTGCTAATTCATTGATAGATGTTGCAATATTTTAAACTAAACATTTAAGAGAAATTATAATTCCAATGAAATAGCAATTATTGTATGTAAATAACCTCCATTTGTTGATCAATAAATACCTGTTACATCTTACAGTTAATAACACCCACAATTTAATTAATTGTTTATTTATCAAGACTATACATGAAGATTCATGCACTGCAGCACATTTAAATTTAATGTACGAATTTACCCTAATAAGAAAAAATTAAGATACACTGTTCATATTTTCAGAGACGCAAGATAACTCACTCGTATATAACTCACTCAACCAGTGCGTACAATCGGTGCTTTGAAGTGTGTGTTCATGAGAAAGGGTGGGAAAGAGAAAAGAGAGAGATTGTGTGAGTGAGTTTTCCGAAAGTGGAAAGCGACAGTCGGGTATCTCATCGTAAATTACCTGTGCTTGCAGGCGAAGCGTCACAAGCAGCACCTAGGAGGTGACCGTCCGCCCGGGCTAACTGCTCCACTAACCTCGTCCCCTAACCCTTTTTCTCTCTATTCCCATCCTTTTCCCACCTTTCCCACCACTCATGCTCCTTCTTTTACCTCTTTATCATCCCCTCCACTTGCTTCCGCATCGAATTCAATCCGCCTGTCTTCCGGAAGCTGCCCGATCAATCCACTTCCTTCTTTTTCTTCTGCATCTTCTCACCTGCCTCTTCTTTTCCCTCGTATTTTTAATGATTTGCTCGATGCGCGTCTATATTTGCATCAGTCCTGACTAGACAGCTCTCTGCTACATTCACTCGTAGTAAATATTTTTCAGATATGAAGATCATGAAAACAAATGAAATTTTATTTCTTCGAAATTACAGAAGATGAAAATATAATGTTGTGACACGGAAATTAATGAACAGTGATTCTCGGTGTTATCTACTTGGGTCAACAAGTCTTCCGGTCTAAGCAATTAATTACTCTTCTTCTGTACTCTCTTCGCCTTGTAGTCTATTTTTTTGACACTTTTATGATATTTGATTAGAACCTTATAGAAATTTATCAGCTAAATCGAATATTGTGGAAAATGCTAGACTTTCTTATCTGCTTATTTTAGAATTCGGTAGGAGTTGATAGAAAGATGGAGAGATATCTAGTTCATGGAAAAATTTATAAATATGAGAGACTTTCGTAAAAGTTAGTTTTATTCTTGTTTGAAATTTATCGAGACAAGTGACAGTTCTGTAGTGATAATTAATTACTGTATATTGTGCCTTTAGCGAGAATTCTTTTTAAATTTATACGAGTGGACTATACTCATAGCTATTGTTACGGGTTCTATGTCTAAAATAACGCTGGCAACACTTGAATTTATCACTCGCACTTTATTTACACAAATAATCACAACACTCATTGTTCAGTAATGTCTTACAGGAAAAATAAGCAATTAAAAACAGATAACACGATATTGTTCAACTGATAATGAGTTTTCAATAAACTGTACAAGAATCAATCACTAAAAGTTAAAAGGCCGATCTAATATTAATTAATAACTGTACAATAAACTGTTCGATAATATTAAAAAAAAAAACGTCGAAAAAGAACACTTAACTTACGTAGCACTAGTCCGTAATACAACAAAAACTATTCAGTAGCTCACTGGTATGAATTAAGCAGGAAAAAGAATTGTCACTAACAAAGGCACAGAGAAATAATTATCACGTATATATAGAACTGTCACAACTTGTTTATCACGACGAAATTTCAAAGACAACTGAACTAATTTACAAATGCGTTCGCCTTAAATAGGTTTGTCAACAATCGAGCAATTTCTACATTTTTCTATCATCTTCTGAATAAACAAATCAAGGAAACTAGCACCTTCCACAATAATCGATAACATTCCATTAATGTCTACTCAAACATTTAGAACATTCTACAAATTACCAAGTCAACACTATAAAAGTGTCAAAAACAGTGTAATTAATTGCCCAAAAGTAAACATTTACATAGCAGATAACACCGAGAACCATTGTCTCTCTTTCTCTCTATTAACTCCAATTCAGACTCGCTACACTATTATAGCATTACGGACTTGTGCTACGTAAGCTTAATTGTTCTTTTTAGACGTTTCTTCTTGAATTATTGGACAGTTTATTAACTGTTATTATTTAATATTAGATCGGCCTTTATATTTATATTTAGTGATTGATGTTTGTACAGTAATATTGCGAACAATATCGATTTATCTGTTTTTGATTGCTTATTTTGTGAAAGATATTACTGATCAGTGCGTGTTGTGGATTATTAGTGTAAATAAAGTGCGAGTGATAAATTTAAGTATTGCCAGCGTTATTTTAGAGATAGAAACCGTAACAATAACTAACTATAAATATAATTCTATTGCGAGTTTTGAAGACAGATAACTTATGTGATGTTTTCCATGACGAAATACTTGATGAACAATATAATATCAACACTGAAACTGTATTTATAATCAATATATGATTAGGCTGATAAAGCTTCTCTTTAGAAGTGAAATGCATCCCTCCAGTATCTCCAGTATAGGCTAGATGAGTGAAAATCATATATTAAATAGAAATACAGTGTCAGTTTTGATATTGGGTTATAGATAACTTCTTGTGATTTTTATTATACTTGTAAGTATAGCTTACTTGTAATTAAATTTGACTGAAAGTCGTTGAATTCACTTGAAAAGTTAATATTATACTTGTGTTGAGAACCAAATAGTGATATCCCAAATAGGGTCTATAGAAATCCACATAATGATCAAGAAAGGAACGGTATAGTGAGTTTTAAAGCATCATCAGCACATGAAACATACAAAGTTGGTAATTTCTGACTGCAACTGCTAAATACAGCTCACAAAATAATTGTTCTATGGAGTCGCTACTATTTTACTAGACAAACAACAGCGCCAATACAGTCATTGTATGACATGTCTTATGCTTTTCATCACGGATTCTTCAAGAAATAATCTTCAAGAAAAGATTGAAACTGCATACGTGCTGTTTAAAATTTCATTCTTTCCACTTTCTATGAACGTTGGAATTATGTTTCTATTTTGTAGTTTGGAAGAAAAATGTATGAATTCTAATTCTGCTCCTTCTTTTTGAAAAATCGAATGTGATATTCAGGAGACAAGTCAATGGATTCTTCAACCAAGAATCAACCAACCATTCCAAACAACAAACCGACAAATTACAGGAAACAAAACAGCTTTTTTCATCTTCAACTGACCGCTACTGAAGTCAATAAATCTCACATCGGCGATGAACAACATCAAGAGGTCACTTAGCTGATTTTTTCGTGTCGCTAACCAACAGAAACCAGTACAGGCAACAATTGAGGCACATTACCAAGCCAGGTGGTGACTGATCGCTATTAAACATGGCTGAGTTGACAGTTGACTAGACGGAGGCATGCCTCATGTTCCCTCAGAGGCACGGGAGGTATGCCTCATATCTTACTACCTCACAGATCCTCCTTCAGGTTTCTCACAAATGTTGCAGGAGCCAATGGAAAGAGGCAAGTTGAATCAAAGTTGTTCAAGAAAAGACAAATTGAAAGGAAGTTGTACAAGTGAGGACAAGTTGCAAGAAAGTCGCTCAAGAAAATGCGAATTGAAAGGAAGTTGTACAAATGAGGACAAGTTGCAAGAAAGTCGCTCAAGAAAATGCGAATTGAAAGGAAGTTGCACAAGTAAGGACAAGTTGCAAGAAAGTCGAGTAAAGGCAAGTAGAAAGAAATTTGCACAAGTTGCACGCAAGTTGAAAGAAAGTTGCACAATAGTTGAATAGTATAGTGATTCCGCGCTTGACGTACAATTTTTTCTTGTATTGATGAACAGGTTGAAGCATCATTGCCATACTGCTTGAGCTGCTTCAAAACAGGCATGTGTCATCCATTGATAAAAAAGGTTTACTGCAACTTGTCTATTTATGTATATATGGTAACATAACTGTGTTCCTGTTTTCAGGTATGTGGCCTGGATGCTTCAAATGCAGCAGGAGCAGACAAGAAAGAAGTCGATAGGAATGCAATGAAAGTTTTTAAAATTTTCAATTACCTTGAACAAGGTCCTCATTGATATACTAATTAATGTAATGAATATTTATATCAGTGACATTCCCACCATGGAATAGCACTGCTTGCCTAGATAAAAAACGTTTCATGAATTTTTTTTGGAGGATGAAGCCCAAATAGGTCTGAGACCTGTGAGTGGGTAATGAGTTGAATGATGGTGATAGATGAGCTGGACCTATAGTTTTGGGTGGGTTCCGAACCACCGGGAAGTGATTTTACAGCAGAGAACAGTGTCTTTTTCTCTGGCCAATATAATCGGTCACCCTTACAATGAGTGCCTAGGATAACGCAGCTTATCTTTATCTGATTGAACAGATACCTGCTACGGCTCACGGCTATCACTTCCCTTATAGTAAAATAAATATCGAAAATAAATATCTCTAAAGATTAGAAACATTATTCATGACGTATAAATAACAATAAATGAATAAACATTTTGAAGAAATATCAATGGAGAAATATATGTTTGGAACAGATAAATTAATGCATATTGAATTAGCCCATCTTAAGCATTCCCTATTTGCTTTATTAACGTCACCGGCTTTAGCTAGTGAAGCTTATAGCTTTTATTAGTGAGGAAACCCTAAGTATATTTCTACCTGACCGTTTGAGCCATGTTATGAGAAAAGTGATGAGCCTACACTTTTAGCTGAGTTCCGAACCATCGGGTAAGTGATTTCTTGAATGTACACGTTACTGATCCTGAAAAACTACTGTTCTCTGTTGTAAAATCACTTCCCGGTGGTTCGGAACCCACCTAAAACTGTAGGTCCAACTCATCAATCACAAACATAGGAAAGTGACAGCCGCGAGCCGTAGCAGGTATCTGTTCAATCAGATAGAGATAAGCTGCGTTCTCGTAAGTCCTGTTTGTAACGGTGACCGATTAGATTGGCCAGCAAAAAGACACTGTTCTCTGCTGAAAAATCACTTCCCGGTGGTTCGGAACCCACCTAAAACTGTAGGTCCAACTCATCAATCACCATCATCCAACTCATTACCCACGCACAGGTCTCAGACCTATGTGAGCTTCATCCTCTATAAAAAAACACATAACTAACAGAAAAATTTGTTACTACAACAGTTTCACTCCCTCTCAGAATTACAAATTTTACTACTGACTCGCAGAATTGACAATCGTAATAACAAGTTAGTTTGAAGTGACTGACAATTGAATAAACTGACAAATATAAGGGCGCTCAACCGGCAATTGAGAGGTCCGTGGTTCGATTCCCGGTGGTGACCGATATTTTTGTACAGTAGCATTCATCGATTCCCATCAGCTGTTCAATGCTGTTGTCAATATCCGCCATTGCGGAAGTCTTCAGTATAAAGTAATAGCAATTAAAGGAATTCGAAATTAATAAATTCTGTTTATGTATATTAATCGTAATAAATTTTCCAAACCATCAAGGAATCACGTTGCTGTCAGCAATACAATTGTCACAATTAAATAGAGACGCCATCATTAGCTCTAGGAAGCTTGAAACAAATATCACCACTCTGGAAAACAATAAAATCGTACAAAGTCCTTCCGCAGTCTCCAACGTTGATTGTGAATGCTTCAGCAAACAAATAAATTCATTAATATTAATTTCAGTTGAAAGTCACGCTACAAAGTTGCTTTGACGAGTGAGAAGCGCTGCATGGCTGTCGCACTGATGAGCTGGGGTTGGTTGGGAGGGGGGGGGGGTGGTGAAGGGGGAAGAATTTTGATTGTTTTGTTTACGAGACGTGACAATGAATAGAATGATGGTGCCTGATGGAATGGGAGAGGGGGGGGGGAGTAAGGGAGAAAAGTGAAGATAAAAGACATGAAGTGGACGAAGAAGAGTGGAAATCGTGGAAATGATAGTGGAATTAAAAGAGTAGTTACTAAAGTTGAGAAGAGAAAAGGAAAAGGAGGAGAAAGACTAGGATAGTGAACAGGAGCAGAAGGAAAAATAATAGGTAGAACAAGGAGGAATCAGGGAGGGAGTGGGAGATTGGGAATGGGAAACGAGAAGGGATGAAGAGAGAAAGAAAGGAAAGAGGATAAAAAATAGGAGGGAGAGTGGACAAGAAGCAAGTGAGAAAAAGAGGAGAAGGGAGAGAGCAAAAATAGAAAGGAGTAGAGAAAGAAAAGAGAAAGAACTAGAGAAAAAAGGGAAAGAAGTATGGTAGAGAATGAAAAAGCAAATAGAAGAAGATAAATGAAAAAGAGAAACAAGAAAAACTGGAAAAAGAAAATGAGAAAGACGGAGATAGGAGGAGAAGGAAGAAGGGAAGCTGAAGTGATAGGAATAAAGGTAAGAGGTGGCGGGATGAAGAAAAGGTTACAAAAAAAAGGAGGCTACAAAGAACAAAAGGAAGGAAAAAAGGTGGAAGGAGAAGCAGAGAAAGAAGAAGAAGAAGAAGAAGTCAAAGACGAAGAATAAGAACAACGACAAGAAGAAGAAGAAGAAGAAGAAGAAGAAGAAGAAGAAGAAGAAGAAGAAGAGGAAGAAGAAGAAGAAGAAGAAGAAGAAGAAGAAGAAGAAGAAGAAGAAGAAGAACAACAACAACAACAACAACAACAACAACAAATACAAGTACAACAGCAAAAATAAAAAATACCTTCAACATAAGGAAAGAGAAAATAAGAAGTATAAAAGAAGCTGATAATAAGTGAAGAAGTTGAGGAGAAAGATGCAAATGAGAAGAAGAGAGGTGCATAGAATAGAAAGAAAATGAGAAGAGAGTGGAAAAGCGGATGAAGAGAAGGGAGACGCATGAGGAGAAGAAGCTTAAAAAGCGGAAGAAGGAGAAAAAAGTAGAGAAAATAAGAGTGAAAAGGTTGTGGAGGAAGAGGAAATTGAGATGAGAGAGGAAAAACAGATGAAGAGAGGAGAAGAAAAATAAGAAGAAGAAGGAGGAGGAGGAGGAGGTGGAGGAGAAGGAGGAGGAGAAGGAGGAGGAGAAGGAGTAGAAGAAGGAGAAGAAAAAGAAGGAGAAGGTGGTGGAGGAGGAGGAGGAGTAGAAGAAGGAGAAGAAAAAGGTGGAGGAGGAGGAGGAGGAGGAGGAGGAGAAGAAGGAGTAGGAGATAGAGGAGGAGGAGGAGGGGAAGGAAGAGTAGAAGAAGGGGGAGGAGGAGGAGAAGGGGGAGGAGGAGGAGGAGAAGGTGCAGGAGGAGGAAAGAAGGTGGAGGAGGAGAAGGAGGTGGAGGAGGAGGAGGTGGTGGAGGAGAAGGAGGTGGATGAGGATGAGAAGGAAGAGGAGAAGGAGGAGAAGAAAAAGGAGGAAGAGGAGGAGAATGAGTAGGAGGAGGAGAAGAAGAAAGAGGAGGAGGAGGAGGAGGAGGAAGAAGAGAAGGAGAAGGAGGAGGAGGAGAAGGAGGAGAAGAAGGTGGAGGAGGAGAAGAAGGTGGAGGAGGAGAAGAAGGTGGAGGAGGAGAAGAAGGTGGAGGGGGAGAAGAAGGTGGAGGAGGAGAAGAAGGTGGAGGAGGAGAAGAAGGTGGAGGAGGAGAAGGAGGTGGAGGAGGAGCAGGAGAAGGAGGGGGAGGAAAAGAAAAAGAAGAAGGATAAAAAGAAGAAGAAGAAGAAGGAGGAGAAGGAGGAAGGAGAAGGAGGTGGAGGAGGTGCAGGAGGAGGAGAAGGAGGAGGAGGAGGAGGAGAAGAAGGTGGAGGAGGTTAAGAAGGTGGAGGAGGAGAAGGAGGTGGAGGAGGAGCAGGAGAAGGAGGGGGAGGAAAAGAAAAAGAAGAAGGATAAAAAGAAGAAGAAGAAGAAGGGGGAGGAGGAGGAAGGAGAAGAAAAATAAGTAGAAGGAGTAGGTGGAAAAAGTGGAAGAAGATTAAGAACAAGGTGAAAAACTAGAAGAGAAAGAAGAAGATTTAGCAGAAAAGGAACAAGAAGAAGGCAAGAAGAGAAGAGGAAGAAGAAAACGTGGAGAAAGTAATAAGAAAAAGGGAGGATGAACAAAAAATGGAATAGAAGTAGTAGAATGAAGAGGCGGAGATGAAGAAGGGAAGTAGCAAGTACAAACAGACAAATAATAGGAGGAGCCAACAGACAGACACATCGACATGATGATGATGATAGTGATGGTGCTTTGTATACGCACGCACATTTGGCACTCACTGATTGATGATGTTGACATTTTCTATCAATCGACGGCTGTTTTGCAGTCGAGTTGAGCTGATCTTTCTGACAAAGGGCCAGTCAGTCAGAACCTCTCCCATCCCCTAAACCCCCCTTGTTGTTTGATGGCTCTGATTGTGCGGGACGGGGGGTGTGGGTGGTTGGGGGGGTTAGTATTTGCTGCACATTAATTAAAAGAGCCCCCTCACATGCAATTTGGGGGGGGGGGATAGTTGGAGAGGATCGAAGTCTCTTTTGAATCTGCCCCCGCTAAAACAATATACAAACCCTGCGCGAGGATTCTGTTACTCAGTGTTGCATTCTCACGGCTAGCTCTCCCATGTTCTGTCACCATTCCGTCTTCTTCTTACTTCCCTCTTGTATTTCCTGTTTCTATCCAACTGTTATTGGTCTTTTCTTCTTTCAGTCTTCTTCTTTTTCTTCTATCTTATGATCTTCTCAGGTTTTTCTCTCTTTTACGCTTTCCCTTCGCTTCTTCCGTTTTTCCATTCTCTTAGCATGATCTCTCATACTATGCATCTTTTGCTTCTTCCTCCACAACATCACTCATATTCTACTATTCTTCTTGTTCTTCAGTTTTTTAGCTTATTCTTCTTATTTTTCATCTACTTCTCCTCCTCCTCCACCACCTTCTTCTCCTCCATCTTCTTCTCCTTCTCCTTCTCCTTCTTCTTCTTCTCTTCCTTATCCTTTTTCTTCTTCTTCTGCGTTTTTCCTTCTTCTTCTTCTCCTCCTCCTTCTTCTTCTTCTCCTCCTCCTTCTTCCCCTTATCATTCTCTCCTTCTTCTCCTCCTCCTTCTTCCCCTTATCATTCTCTCCTTCTTCTCCTCCTCCTTCTTCCCCTTATCATTCTCTCCTTCTTCTCCTCCTTTTTCTCCTTCTTCTTCTTCTCCTTGTCCTTTTTCCTTTTTTTCTCCTCCTTCTTCTCCTTTTTTTCCATTTCCTCCTCCATCGCCTCCTCCTCTTTCTTTTCTCCTTTTACTTCTTCTTCTTCTCCTCTTCCTTCTTCTTCTCTTCCTTCTCCTCC
This sequence comes from Conomelus anceps, assembly GCA_948455865.1. Classification (NCBI taxonomy): domain Eukaryota; kingdom Metazoa; phylum Arthropoda; class Insecta; order Hemiptera; family Delphacidae; genus Conomelus; species Conomelus anceps. The sequence goes on from OX418221.1 coordinate 14,337,717, forward strand.
TTCTTCTTCTCCTCTTCCTCCTCCACCTTATTCTTCTTCTCCTCCTCCTCCTTTTACTCCTTCTTCTACTTCTCTTCCTCCTATTTCTTCTTCCCCTTATCCTTCTCTCCTTCTTCTCATTTTTTCCATCACCTCCTCCTTTTCACCTTTCACTTCTCCTTCTTCTTCTCCTCCTCCTTCTTCCACTCCTTCTCCTCCTTCCCCTTATACTTCTCCTTCTTCTTATCCTCCTCCTTTTCTCCTTCTTCTTCTCCTCCTCCTCCTTCTTTTTCTTCTACTTCTCCTCCTCCCTTGTCTCCTTCTTCTTCTTCTCCTCCTTGTTCTTTTTCTTCTTCTCCTCCTCCTTCTTCTCCACCTCCTTTTTCTCCTTCTTCTTCTCCTTCTCCTCCTCCTTCTTCTTCTCCTTTCCCTTATCATTCTCTCCTTTTTCTCCTTCTTCTTCACCTTGTCTTTTTTCACCTTCTTCTCCTCCTTTTTTTCCATTTCCTCCTCCTCCTTCTGCTTCTTCTCCAACTCCTTCTCCTCCTCCTCCTCCTCCTCCTGTTCCTCCTTCTTATTCTCCTCTTTTTCCTTCTTCGTCTCCTTCCCCTTATCATTCTCGCCTTCTTCTACTCCTTTTTCTTCTTCTTCTCCTGCTCTTTCGTCTCCTCCTTCTCCTTCTTCTTCAACGGCCCTTCTTCGTTTTCTTCTTCTCCTTCTCCTTCTTCTTCGCCTTCTCCTCCTCCTTCTTCTTCTCCTTCCTCTTATCATTCTCCATATCCTCCTCCTCCTCCTACTTCTTCTACTTATTTTTCATGATCTCCTTCTCGAGCAAAGGCTGATTGTAAATGTGTCTCTCGAGTTGGCTTTCAATTTATTATTCTGCACCCCAACAAAACAAAAAACCCGTTGTGGCTGGCTATCACTTGGCCAACCTCTAAGCTGTATATATATAGACAACGATTGAACTACAATTATAATTGAAATTGGGCTGTTGGTCCACACGTAATGCTCCAAATCATTGCTACTATACTATACAGCTTGAAAGGATCCTCTGTATTTTCAATGCTATATTCAATATTTATTGATTTTTCTTTCATTAACAACACAGTGCAATCACAAAGGATAAAAACAAAAAAAAAATGTTTAAGACGATAATTTTAAATAAAAATTTCAATTGAAATGTAAATATTTCAGTGTGTGACGAGTAAACTAAAAAATTGTTATTTATTGTAACAAATCAAACAATTTAAAAAAAATGCAGTAATTGTTATAACAACTGCACCCCCCCCCCCTAAACACTCCCCCCTAAATATAAGGATATTCATCTGCGTTGGATAGGTTTTAGCATTGTTTATTAAACCTGTCTGGTGAAACGCTATTCTATCCACTTTTGTTAGTCTGAGCATGGAGCATGAACAGAATTGATTAAACTAAATATATGGGACCGGTATGCTGAAATTCTAAAGCTGCTATAAGAAGCTGCTATAATATTTCAAAAGTAAACATATTTATAATATATGGTGCAATCATCACTACACTGATTTGTATCCTAATAAGCCTAACCCCCCTCTTATTACATCATTGTTATCCCCCCTCACCATTACACAGCTGCATAGATTTTATAGCACCAACAAAATTTGAAAAAGTCACAACTCAAAATCAAAGTGAAGAAAGAAATTAATAAAATTAACACACAACATGCGATAAAATTCAATAGTGCAGGACGAATAAGGAATATAAAACATAAAGCATCACCTCAGATGCCTTTATAACCTTCCTAACCTCAATCGCGTTTCACAACCAACTTTTGATGTAAATTCTTTTCGAATCAACATTCGCCGAGAATTACGCTCAATGTGGGAGCGAATGGAATCGATTTACATGGAAATAGCTTTCAGCCGTATGGAGAGAAAATGGAAGAGAGAAAGAGAGAGAGTGAGAGAGAGAGAGAGAGAGTGTGAGAGAGAGTGAGTGAGTGAAAGAGAGAGGGCGAAAGAGTGTGGGAGAGAGTGGTGAGGAAGAGCAACCTTATCTACTCACTGAGAATAGCAACGAGTGCACCGAGACCGACCACCAAAGAATTGGTTAACGGGTTTACATTTGAGAAAAAGAGGAGATGACGAGGAAAATGGCGACAGAAAAGGAAAGAAAGAGGATGAAACACGAGCGCACGTGACGTGATTTCGTCACGAGACACGACGTGACAAACGGTCGTCACACGGTCACAGTTTGTAGGTGGTTGGCTCCTTTTCTACGTGACCATGCAAGTCTTTGCGGAGACCCTGTAATAGCATGAATACTGCCATTATATCGCCTACACAATATAATGTGGGTACGATTTCACAAAACCTCAATTACTTTATTTGACAATAAAAGGTAATTTAAAAGAAGGTATGACGACGTATTCCACATAATACTTAAAATAAACTTAAAAAAAAAACACTTAAATGGAAATTAACTCACGTTATGGCGTGACGGCCGTTTCGCTCTGTTGTCTAGAGCATCGTCAGACGACCCACAGTACACTGACTTAAGGTATGAGTTTGAGGGTTATGTATGTTGGAATGGTGATGGGGTGGGGGGATGAGTAGGCGGGAGGTTTGAAATTGGGATTATTTTGTCAAATAGAGTATGTAAGAAGTTAAGTTGATCATTTAAAATGTTGTCAGGTTCCTGCTTTGCATGTTTGTAAATCTCATATTGTTCTAAAACATTGAGTTTCTGGCTTTTGTGAGTGAAGTGTAGTGTGTCTAAATTAGTGTCAATGTCTGTATAAGTGTGGCCTGTTGAAATGATGTGTTCAGCAAAAGTGGAATGACAAAATAATCCCAATTTCAAACCTCCCGCCTACTCATCCCCCCACCCCATCACCATTCCAACATACATAACCCTCAAACTCATACCTTGAGTCAGTACTGTAGGTCGTCTGACGATGCTCTAGACAACAGAGCGAAACGGCCGTCACGCCATAACGTGAGTTAATTTCCATTTAAAAGTGCGTTTTTTTTAAGTTTATATTACATATTAGTGGAAACAAGATGGATCTTCAACATCATGAAAATACTTCATCGCCTGAATTTGGAGTTCTATTCTATAAATTTGAGTAAAATTATTTCCCAAATATTTCACAAAACCTCAATTTCTTTGACAATAAACGGTAATGAGAAATGATAAGACGTATTCCACAAATGGAGGAAATAATGTCACCTGAATTTGGGTACTCTACATAAATTTGCTTCTATGACTTGATTTTATAAGCATTATTATCACTTACCCGGTGGTTCGGAACCTACCTAAAATTTTAGGTCCGCCGGGTTCTCCGTAACATGGTTCAAACGGGAGATGGAACTACCCGTAAGGGGTACTTCCAGTAAAAGCAATACGCTAATTATTATTGGGTGAAGTTATTTCAGAATTCAGGCAAAATGTATTTTGTTTTGCCATAAATTTCTGTTTCAAAAAATTGTCACCTACATATTGTGTACGGTACTTATATTTGGGCAAGAATTCGTTCTCTTTAATTCATATATAGGGTTTTTAATAATTAATTGTAATACCCTACGAGTATTAGACAAGTGGAAGCATTTTTAGTTTTGAATTATTCATCATCCATGTCCTTGAGTTCAATACGAGTCGGACTATAATGTTGAAAAATATTGAATGATGTTTAAAAGCAAAAAACATGTCGTAGATTTGTTGATGTCTACTTATGTCAAAGAGAAGTTACTGTTTTTCTGAGGTTCAAGCCGACTTAGGTCTGAGATCTGTGCGTGAGTGATGTATTGGATGATTGTGATTGATAAGTAGAACCTACAGTTTTAGGTGGGTTCCAAACCACCGGGAAGTGATTATACAGCTGAGAACAGTATTTTTTGGATTTCTTTTTCCATGACGAACTGCGTTGTTAATATTAACTTTTTATGTGAATTCAACGACTTGCAGTCAAATATTTATTAAGCATAAGTAAAATTTACTTACTCTGTAGGCCGAGCGCTTTTGAATCTTTGAGATCCGTTTTCAGAAGCCTGGAAACGCCTCTGAAAACGGATCATAAAGATTCGAAAGCGCTCGGCCTACAGAGTAAGTGAATTTTATTTATTCTTAATGAATATTTGACTGAAAGTCGTTGAATTCACATAAAAAGTTAGTCTTTTATGCTCGCCAATCGAATCGGTCACCCTTACAAAGAGGGCTCAGAAGTTCGTAGCTTATCTCTACCTTAGGTCAAGTGTTGATGAGAAGGATATCCTTGAATATCCTCTTCCAAGAATGGACATTTATATGTTCAAACTTCACCGTTTCATGTAGATACATCACAACGGTATTATCGTTATTAAATTGAATCTCATATTCATATCGTTGAATAATTCTTTAATTTAGCTTTCTAAAATTCATAGAACAATTACAGTACTTATATTTTTAACTATCATAATTTAGAATCTAAGACTGTACATTCTGTAATCTACACGAATAAAGTAAACAATCTAATCTACAATAAACACTTGAAAAAGACTTTTTCCTCCACCTACTATCAAAAGTCGCATTTTACTCCCTGGAATCGAATACTAAAGTACTACTTTTTCTCCCTAGGGACTAAAAGTGATTCTAGCGGGACTAAAAGTAATCACTAGGGAGTAAAAGTGATTCCATAAGAATAACCTGGGAAGAAGTCCGACAACGCCGCGATTGAAGAGAAAGGAATGTGGCAACACTGTCGTGGTCGGTAGAGGAAAATTCAAGAGAGCTGTATTTCGATCTTTGGAATATTTAGATCTAGGAAATAAGTAGCTGTATTTCGATTGTGAGGTTATGTTCAACCGTTGGAGGATATGAAAAAGTACTCACCTCTAACGTCATCGGCATCTCTACGAGAGCGTTCATCTAACAGAGACGACTGAGCGTGTCTGCACAGGAAACAAGATTGCAGGTTATGTTTTTTCTTGGTTACTAAGATCTTCGACATCGTTGAAATCCGCTACCGGTATTGTAGAAGTTATTTTTGTTTTTATAAAATGGAAAGTGAGAGTGATGAGGAGTTTGTTCTAACTCCGCCGAACATTCGACACGAAGCTGAAAATGTAACTGGAAATTTGCTTCCGGAAAAATTGAAGGAACTATACATCAAGCGATATGATTTATTCGTTGAATGGTGCAAGAAGAATTGCGGTGGAACTGTAACAATTTCAGAAAACGTAATCCTTGTTTACCTCTCACAACAAGCACAGTTATGTAGCCCAAGTTATTTAGGGACCATTTATTCAATGTTGAAAGCAACAATCCTTGTGAAACATAACATAGACATCAGTAATTTTACGAAAGTGGGTGCTTTTCTGAAAAAGAAAAATGTAGGCTATCAACCTAAGAAGTCTAAAACATTCACCAAAGAGGAGGTAAATAAATTCCTGTTAAATGCTCCAGATGAACAATACTTATTGAAAAAAGTAGCCTTGATTTTTGGTATTTGTGGAGCTTGCCGAACGGGTGAATTGTGTAATATAACTGTTAGTGACATTGAGGACAAAGGTTCAATTCTCATAGTTAATGTACCTGATTCTAAAACCAACAAGGGACGTGTTTTTACTGTGATCAATGGCACACAACGAGACATAGACTACTTATATTATTTCAGAAAGTATTTAAATTTAAGACCAAAGACAACAAATTCACCCCGGCTATTTTTAAGTTTTAAAAATGGGAGATGCCTAAGATGCCATGGGGAAACATTCCCTGGGAAAAATACCCATGAGTATTGCACAATACTTAGAACTTCCCAATCCTAACTTGTATACTGGACACGCACTAAGGCGGACTTCAGCTACTTTGCTGGTTAATGCTGGAGGAACAATGACCCAGCTTAAAAGACATGGTGGATGGAAGAGTACTACTGTCGCCGAAGGCTATATTGAAGAATCAATTGGAAATAAAATACAAACAGCAAACAGGATTTTGAACCAAACAACAAGCAACATTGATTTAAATCACACTTCATCTGGGCCTATGCCAGTGGCCACAACACACCAGCTTCAATCCAGTTCCAGCGAGGTTGATAAAACTTCAACTAGGCCTATGCCAGTAACTGCAACGCACCAGTTTCAATCCAGTTCCAGCGAGGTTAATCACACTTCAACTAGGCCTATGCCAGTGGCTGCAACGCACCAGTTTCAATCCAGTTCTGTTGTATCAACCCCGAACACGGTTTTCCAAAATTGTGATGGGTGCACAATAACTATCAACAATTATTATCAGAAGTAGGCTAAATTTTTACACTATCAACAATTAACTATCAACTATAAACTATCAACTAGCAACTATCAACAAATTATTATCAGAGGTAAGCTAAATTTTGTTTTTAAAAAAATAGTGTGAAAGCATGAAGGTAAAGTAAAATTATACATTGTTATAGGTATTGGTGTAGGTGGAGGAAAAATGTTGTGTGCATCACGGGACTAAAGTACTTTTTCTCCCTCGGGGAAATTGTCGCCTTCGGCTACGCCATCGGGCGACAACAGTTTCCCTCAGGGAGAAAAAGTTGCACTTTAGTCCCTAGATGCACAAATAACTATTTCGCCACACTAGGATGTAATGAGCTGTTTTTCATGCGTCATAAGGAAGCCGAATGTGTTCGGTTTCCGACGAAGTCTGTAAACGTTTACCTCCCTAGGGTGGAAAAGAATATGACCTTGCATGACAGCTGATCATGTCTGGATACAGCAGTCATGATTGTAAAAATGAATCCTTCCAACTTTTATGTAAAACAAAAAGATTTAAACCATCAATAAATGTTTATTTTTTATAATTTAATAATATGTATGTAGTATTTGAAATGTCAAAAATGATCACTTTTTATAACTTAATATGTATTATTTTGTAGTTTTGATATCAAACAATAGAACATTTTTATTCAACCTACAGAGCTCTGGGTGGGAATTTTGTCAACTACTACAACTGTTGGTAACCTCTCACCAAAAGGTTAGTTGGTTAGGTTTTTTGTTTTAGGAATTTTGTCAACTACTGCAACTGTTGGTGAAGATTACTGTTGGCATATAAAGGTTAGTTGGTTAGGTTTTTGTTTGTTTTATGCAGGTTTCGAATCAGGAACAGGAATAACAACAAAAACCTAACCAAGTAACCTTTTGGTGAACAGTTGTAGTAGTTGACAAAATGCCCACCCAGAGCTCTGTAGGTTGGATAAAAAATTGATGTTTTGTATTCTTGCTAGTAACATAGCCTTAAAATTTTGCTATCAAAATTTTCATTGTTGTTTTTTTTTTGTGGTGTGGTGAAAAGTAGCGTTCACAACGCGGGCAAAAATGTTTTGCCGGCTCTCAAACACTTCAAGTTCTCGACTTTGTCTCGAACTTGAAAACCGCGATCTCGAGCCGGCAAACACACATTTTCGGCCCTAGGTGCGAAATATACAATTAAGTGGAAATTAACTCACGTTATGGCATGACGGCCGTTTTACTCTGTTGTCAAGAGCATCATCAGATGATCCACAGTACACTGCGTAGTGTGCTGTGTGAGTGTACTGTGGGTCGTCTGACGATGCTCTTGACAAAAGAGTGAAACGGCCATCACGCCATAACCTGAGTTAATTTCCACTTGTGTTTTTAAAGTTTTTATTACATATTAGTAGAAACAAGATGGATATTCAACATCATAATCTAATCTAGTCTTATTGAACAGATACCTGCTATGGCTCACGGCTATCACTTCCCAAAGCGGAAACCTTCGAATCTTCAAAATAGAAACCATCAAGTCAGGATTTTATAATTCTAAACTACAGATACTATGTAGTTAAGTGTAAGTTGGCTGACGAAAAAGCATTCGATATTTATATATAATCCTGAACTCTTCATTCTTCAAAACTTTAAATTATTAACAAAGTTTTTGTACAAAAACCATACGGTCTACACTAAAAATGATAATGGTTACATACTGATAATTATTATAGTTACACACTAGACTAGAGGCTGCATGTTGATCGACCGGAGAGGATTCCAATACTTTGAAACAGAAGTCGCTGTGGCGTAGATTTTAAGTCACAAACTTTTTCATAGTTTATGGAAACTATGTGAGTGTGTGTGTATGTATAACTCTGGGAAACCTCAGTCTTTGCTAGCAATAGCAGAAGAAAGTTATGAGCGGGATGGATCACAACAACGTGCGCCCAATACAAGCTTTGATACAAGTTTGTAAACGGGAAGCCGGAAAGAAAATGAAAATATCTGAGGCGGAATTCCTTCCTCGCTCTTTCAATCTTCTCTCTTTTGAATCTTTAGTCTCTTTTTGTTTCTCTTTATTCCTTTCTCCGTCGCTTCCTCAGCTATTGCATCCTATTTTACATACTTTTGCTTTGCTCTCTTATTGACATTTGCCTCATTCTTAATATCAATCATTGCATTTTTGTTGGCCAATCTAATCGGTCACCGTAACAAATAAGACCTACGAGAACGCAGCTGATTGAACAGATACCTGCTACGGCTCGCGGCTATCACTTCCCTCCTTTTCTTCACAATCAACTCATTCTCGTTAGCTCACATTCTTTATCCCTTTCTCTCCATTTATACACTATATCCCTTCAATATACTAGTTTTCTTACTCTTTTTAGCCCTCTAAATATTATACCCACAAGTCAAGTGATAGAGAGCGCTTTAAGCCTTCATTCATTTTTTACATATTTCAACAACATTACATAGTTCCAAATATTTATTTATCAACCATCGCCCAACTTATAAGCATAATATTTTTGATAATGTATTATAAGACGAAGTTGTCACAAACACATTTATTAAAAATAGTGAGATACTAGTTTCAGTTGTTACATTTTTTCAATCTCAAAAAAACCCGACTTAGTTTATTTAAGGTTTATTTAATGATGTAACAACCGAAACTAGTACCTCACTATTTTCAAAAAATGTGGTTGTTACAAATTTGTCTTATTATTCATTATGGATATCTTCCACAACATCACCTTCACCACTACAAAGATAAACAATATTTTTCAATTGTTGGTAAATCATTCTTGGATTACTGAGTTCAGTGCCATGTTTATGTGATAAAGTTTATCATTGGTGTAGTGAGAATAGAGAGAAAGAAGGAACAGTGGTTCTCAGTGTTATCTGCTATGTAAATGTTTACTTCTAAGAAATTAATAATTAAGGTACTAGAGTAATTATTACTCTGCTTTTGACACTTTTATGGTGTTTACTTGGATATTTGTAGAATTTTCTAGTTGTTTGATTAGAAAACAATGGAATCTTGTCGAATATTGTGGAAGGTGCGAGGGTCCTTGATTGTTTATTTTAGAGTTCGGTAGAAGTTCATAGAAAAATCGAGAGATATCTCAATTATGGAAAATTGAATAAATAGAGGGAGACTTTTGTAAATTAGTTCAGTCTTGTTTGAAATTCGTCGTGATAAACAAGTAGTGACAGTTCTCTGATAATTAATTACTGTATATTGTGCCTGTATAGTGATAATTCTTTCTCAGTTACTATAGTGATAATTCTTTTTCCTATTTAATTCATACCAATGGATTACTAAATAGTTTTTATTGTATTACAGACTTGTGCTACGTAAGTTAATTGTTCTTCTTAGACGTTTCTTTTTGAATTTTATTGGACAGTTTATTGTACAGTTATTATTTAATGTTAGATCGGCTTTTTAACTTTTAGTGATTGATTTTTGTACATTCATATTGAAAACTCTTTATTAGTTGAACAATATCGATTTATCTGTTTTTAAATGCTGATTTTTCTGTAAGACATTACTGATCAGTGAGTGTTGTGATTATTTGTGTAAAGTGCGAGTGATAAATTTAAGTGTTGCCAGCGTTATTTTAGACATAGATCCCGTAACAATATTCATTCAATCTACATGCAGATGAAGTTTCATACCAAATTCTCCCTCTTCTTTAAATTTCTCATTCTATTTAGCCTTTCATCTTTCGTTACCATATTTCAGCACACTCGCTCCCTCTCTTTTTTTACATTCTTATACTCTGTGATGTTTTCCATGACGAAATACATGATGAACAATCTAATATCCAAACTGAAACTGTATTTCTATAATATGATTTTCATTCACTTTTACTGGAGATACTGGAGGGATGCATTCTTATACTCTCTCTGTTCCCTATCACTCCACTTACTCATGTACAACTCTTCCACATTTTCTTTAACCCTTTTTACCACTACCCCTCATTGAAACATCTCCTTTCATTGTCTTTTCCCTCCTTTCACTGTCTTCCATATTCCCTGTCTTTGTCTCACACTAACACTCTATCACTGTTTCTCTCTTCCTTTTTCACTCTTTCCCACCACTACCTCCCATTACACCATCTCCTTTTACTGTCCTCCATATTCCCTTTTTCTTTCTCTCACACTCACACTGATCAGAAAATATCAATCCATAACTTTAATATTATTGTAAATCAACTCTATTAATAATAATAATAAGCGTATGGCTTTTAATGGTGGGGAGACGCTTACGGGTAGTTCCACCTCGCCGTTTGAGCCATGTTACGGGGAACATGGTGGACCTACTATTTTAGGTGGGTTCCGAACCACCAGTTAAGTGATAATAAAGCTTGTAACATAAAGTCATTGAAGCACGGTCACCCATCTAAGCGCAGTCTTGAGCGGTCGTGACTGAACATCACGATCACTTGAACACCACGCTCACCGCATGACCAATCACCACCTAACTCTATTAATCACTTTGTTCTAATCATTCATATCCTTTAAATAACTTATTCATATTATTTGTTTTAACTTTTATACCGTTTTAAGTTAAATTTAGCCTACGGTCAAGTGTTGATGAGAAGGATATCCTTGAATATCCTCTTCCATGAATGGACTTTTATATGTTCATACTTCGCCGTTTCATGTAGATACATCACAATCATATTATCGTTATCAAATTGCGTCTCATATTCAGTTCGTTCAATAATTCTCCAGTTAAGCTTTGTAAAATTCATAGAACAATTACAGTACTTATATATTTTTAACAATCTAGAATCTAAGACTTTAAGACTGTGCATTTTGTAATCTACATGAATAAAGTAAATAATCTCCTTTACTAGCGCACTTTCGTTGCTAGCGCACGAACTTAGGTGTTGCTGGTAATGCCCATAACAAATTATGAGTAATATTTCTATATTATTTTAGCTTTAAGCTTTTTTTTCTCAAACTGTAAGATATTTATTTTTGAAATTCTGTTCAATTTGTGAAATGTGGCGAATAAAGAATTTTTTATTTGATTTGATTTTTGATCTAATATAATCTAACTCACCCTCTAATTGTTTCTCTCTTCCTTTTCCACTTTTTCCTTCTTTATCCCCTTCCTTATTCCGTTGACCTCCCCCCACACACACCCAACAACAAGCGGACTCAAAGACATTGGAAAGCAGCGAAAGGTGACACCTTTAGAGGAGCGAAAACTTTCATAGAGCGGCGCCAACTTGGAAAATTACTAAAGCGATGGAGTAAGGGGTGATGGGGAAGCAGGTGGAAAAGCGGAAAAGTGGCAAGCGAAAAGGAAAATTACCTCGCACCGTGGAAATCCTATTACCGAAAGCTGGGGAAACTCCTGCCGGATATCGGTCGCCCATTGCAGAACCAAACTCTTATTGGCAAGTGTTTGTTACAGCAGTTGTTGTTTTCTTCTTCTTCGCTATCTCCTCCTCCTCCTTCTTCTTCTTCTTCCTCTTCATCTTCTACTTCTCATCACTCGCAACCAACAACTTCTTCGTCAGCTTGGAAAATTAAAAGACGTTGCCAAGAAACAAAAAGGATGCCGACTCACTTGAGTATCTAATTGACCTAATTATAAAGTTTCTGGTTCCTTATTCTGTAAGCTATTGTGTAGTACGAATTGAAACAATTAAAAAAAAGAAACTTTCAAGAGATTTTCGCGATAGTAAATTGTATAAAATCCTAGAGAGCAATAAAAATACCTACCTTATCAATTATAGCTTCTATATCAAGAAATTACTATCAACTTGTTATGTGGATTAAACGACTTGCAGTCAAATATTCATCAAGAATAAGTATAATTTACTTACTCTGTAGGCCGAGCGCTTTCGAATCTTTTTTGCTCGGCCTACAGAGTAAGTAAATTATACTTATTCTTAATGAATATTTGACTGAAAGTAGTTAAATTCACATAAATAGTTATTTATGTATTAAGAGCGTGATGCGCGACTTCATCGCTCGAGCCAAAACATTTACTGCGCGACGCATAGCGGAGCGCAGTAATTTTGCGAGAGCGATAAAGAAGCTTCACGCGCGAATTGCATAGAATATTTTTCCTACAAGTGCAGTTCTAGATTCCAACACAATAAAAGCTTGTAGTTTGTAACATCACAAACCGTGCGCGGATTTGGTTAGCGTGCGCCATTTTTGAGGTTACGAGAATTCACAGATTCCGTGATCCACCAATGAGAAGACATCAAAATCAAAACAGAAGCGTAAAGAAAACAGCTGGCGAGCGTAAAGTACTTTTCCTACAGTGACCCGAAAAAGTGCCTATTTTTGCACTAAATGTAGCACGCAAAATAGTCTATTCCTGCACCAGTGCGGGAAAGTAAATTCCAGTGTGGGAATGTACTTTTCCGCACTCCAAATTTGCAACCTAACAACACAAAATAGTGAGCATGTAATACACAGGTTCCCTATTCTGCATTCAAAAATAGGTTGGCTACTCTGCTTCAGCTGTGAAATAGTTGTTGTAGTTGTTGTTGATGAAATCGATTTGATTCGAAGATAGGTTATGTGAGGAATTTTCAGGTTATGTATGTCCTGTTTTGTTCTGTTTAAATTACTTTATACATTACTGTAGGAAAAATTTAATGTGTAATACGAGCGCAAAGTATTGTTTCTGCACTCGGGAAACTTTTTTCACTCGCCTTCGGCTCGTGAAAAAAACTGTTTCTCTCGATGCAGAAAAACACTATTTTGCACTCTAGTTACACAAATAGCTATTACCGCTTGCGGAGCAGTAAAGTGGTATTTTACAATTAGTTTTCAGTACGTAAAGAACGACTTTACGAGCGGTTGTAGGAAAAAGTAAATATTAACAACGCAGTTCGTCATGGAACAAGAAAACCAGAAATTACTATCATTATTTTTTTCATATCTTTATTTCACTATAAAAAAAAGTGCTATGGGCGAAGTAAAGGCATATGAATCCCCTTTTCCACGTGACATTTTGATGTAATTATTCTGAAAGAATTCGTTTTCAATTATTCGGAGTGTTTCAGGATGAATGTACCAAAAAATCGTATCTATTGTTATATGAGCTTTTTTTATTTATGTTGATGAGAGGAATGAGTTAATGCAGTGACTATGTGGGCTTCATCCTCAAAAAAAACTAACTACCGTCCACCATAAAAATCCTTGTTCAGGGAAGTATTTGGTGGGAGAAGGGGAGCAGACGAAATACGAGAATTCAACTAAATTAGAAAACTGAAAAGTCAAGTATATTGATTTTATATGCATTGGAATGATAAGTTCATAAAAAGCATAGCCATAACTCTTTCACAATATCTCCTACATTAAATTTTGTTGCGGATGATGCCCACATGAGTCTGGATACTTGTGCGTGAGTAATGAGGTGAATGGGTGAATGAAGAGAAACATCCATGACTGAATGAGATTTGAACCCAAGGCTGCAAGAAACAAAGGCAGCACGAGCCTTATCTTATCACAGACAAGCGCTCCACTCAACTGCGCTACCATTCACTAGCCACATTTACTAGCTACCAGCCGTCAAATTCACAATCTGATCGTTAACTCGCCAAAATGTGCTAAGAAATTATTGTTCAAGTACCCAAACTTTAAAGCAGGCCTACTTGAAACTGTTTTTTTTTTATTTTTTTTTATGAAGCCCACATAGGTCTGAGACCTGTGCGTGGGTAATGAGTTGGATGATGGTGATTTATGAGTTGGACCTACAGTTTTAGGTGGGTTCCCAACCACCGGGAAGTGATTTTCAGCAGAGAACAGTGTCTTTTTTGCTGGCCAATCTAATCGGTCACCGTTACAAACAAGACCTACGAGAACGCAGCTTATCTATCTGATTGAACAGATACCTGCTACGGCTCGCGGCTATCACTTCCCAAAAAAACCACGACTTTTACTGTGCTATTTTTCACCCCCACCCCTCTCCTGATTGGGGTACTTAAAAAAGTATTTTTAAGGGATTTGTAACAGAAATGTTTACTGTATGACTTTAAGACTTTATGTAGCTTGTTCATTCAAACCGGGGGTCCGTGTTTCTCCCGTAAACGTTTTTGAAAAAAATACCTCTACACCACATTTTTAGCGATTCAAGGCATCGTTTTTGACTCTTGTCAAAAATTCTTGTCCCTCAGGGCTTCTTACAATTCCAAAATTTCTTTTGTTTCAAGGTCTTTGGGGGGGGGGGATCTATACCCCTGACACCCCCCTCCCACTTATGCCATTGCATGTTGTTAATACCACATAGTTATTTATTATATCATTATTGAAACATAGGACAACAATATACTCTCAAATTGTCTATTGCAACCATAATTACACACGACTAGTTTACTAGCTCACAAGTCAGCGAGAAGCAAGTTAAGCAGCCTGGATGTCAACTTCTTTTTGCAGACAGAAGAACGATCTAGTGGGCCTGTCAGTTAGCTAGTGAACTCAGTTAAACTCAGTTATAATCAGATTGTGAATTCGCAGACTAGCAGTGTAACCAAGCCTTGCAAAATGGCTGAAACGACGATTATTAGTGGGACTACCCCCAACAATAAAATACCATACACTTTAATAATGTATCTCGATTATTATGTGGGCTACACAAATACAGGAATGCATACATGACAAACCTAGTATAATATGTGTACAATACATGCTATGGTATGTCAGGTTGAGAGTTGTGTTGACAATAATTTAGCCGGCAATGGGTAGTGGGTGTGAAACTGTCAGATGTTAAGGGCTCGGGCTCGGGCTGGCTGAGGATCAGGCACAACAACCGATTAATTACTGGACTAGTTGGGCTTGCCAGACAAACGGGAACAGAGGTGGGGGGAGGGGTTAAGGTGTAATGAGGGAGAGTGTACAGAACACCTACAACAGTACATAGAGTACGGTACTGCCCTCTGCAGCAATTACACTTCTTGGCTCTCAAACCACACCAGCATCACTTTCACACGTGTTCATACGACTACCTCAATAGCAATATCAAACGATCAACATGCCGCCTATCTCCCACTAATTCCCTCTCGCTCTTGTCTTCATGTATTATAGTACTAAGTGTTGGAGGCTTAACAAGTAGACCGACAGATTAGGTGTCGGAGAGGTTTGAATGACCTCATCTTTTTGTCTAAAACATCAGATTCATGTTAACGTTCTCTGTTATCCATTTCAGCAACAATTATCGTAGTTCTTTCTAGATCTTATACTAGCTGGTCGCCTGAATCCAATTCAATCTGGATTTATACAATGTTTAATCACCTATCTACAAATTAAGTTTGATAGTTTAGTATTTCTTATCCCTCTTCTTGTTGTTCTTCTTTTTTTCTTCTTCTTTCATTCATAGTCTTCTTCCTCCTTTTCTTCTTCTGTTTTTTTTTACTTTTTCTTATAATATTTTTTACTTTTCCTTATTCTTCTTCTTATATTTTTCTACTTTTTCTTATTCTTCTTCCCCTCTTTTTTCTACTTTTTCTTCTCTGTTTTTCTAATATTCACTTTTCTCCTTTTTCTCTTTCTTTCTAATATTTATTTTTCTTTTTTCTAATATTTATTTTCCTACTTCGCTTTTTCTTCTTCTGTTTCTTCTTCTCCTCGTCCTCCCTCTCCTCTCCACCTCCTCCCTTCAATTTTATCCTTATTTTTTCCTATCCTCCTCCAATCCCAAAATCTGTGGCATTTTGACAGATTTCGACGACAGATAACAGCAAGTAGCTGTTTTTTGTATAGATCATCTTGACTGACCTCAATCATTTTAGTAATTCTTAGACTCCATTCTTTCTCCTTTTGTTCTTCTTTCTTCTATTCTTCCTACTGCTCTTTTTCCTTTTCCCTCTCTCTCCTGTTCTTTTTTATTCTCTTTCTTCGTCTGTTCTTCCTCCTTTCTTTTAACAACTGTTATTCTCCCTTCTCTTTCTCCTACTGTTCTTCTTCCTTCTCTTTCATCTATTTTCAATCTTCTTTCTCTTTCTCCAATGTTCTTCTTCCTTCTCTTGTACCTACTATTCTTCTTCGTTCTCTCTTACCTACTGTTCTTCCTTCTCTTTTTTACCTTTGCTTCTCTTTCTCCACTGTTCTTTTTCCTTCTCTTTCTCATTCTGTTCATCTTCCTTCTCCTTCACCACTGTTCTTCTTCCTTCTCTTTCTTCTACTGCTCTTTTCCCTCCTCTCTATCACCACCTTTCTTCCTCCTTCTCTTTCCCCTACTGTTCTTTCTCCTTCTTTTTCTCCACAGTTCATTTATAACTGTGTTGCTACGAAATATTGCTCATCATGTATTGAAGTTGCCCTCTTGGTTTATTTTTTGCCGGCTATTCATTCTTTTGTAGTATGGTTCCTATATGTATTTTTACTTTGCTATTGCTCTTAGCTGGTCTGACGTCATCGGCTAGTAGTCCAACCAATTGGAAGCTGTCTCTTATCTAATCAACGCTCATCTCAAACATAATTTGGATAAAACTTCTCCTAAAGTGAATCAACTTCTTAGTTGTTATAAATAAATCTCTTCCAAGATTAGTAGTGTTTGAAGCTGATGTTTGTTGCCGTTGAAGTTGAAGATCCAAGTAGGCAGAATCATGTTTATTGTAGTCTGTTCTAGATAAATTATTTTAAAAATCTAGTTCTATAAATCTATTTATTTTAAACCTGGTTACACAGAATTTTTGGTTCAATACTGTTGCTCCTCAAATATGTATTCTACTAGAAATTTTCTTTTCAATAAATATTTTTTTGTCAATTGACATCAAGGGTATTAGAATCACTGGTTGGTTTAAAGAAAAAAAGGTTTGAACATTGAAGTTGTACAATAATTCTGTTCATTTGCATTTGAAAAGGTTGGAATGAATGTGTTGAATTATAGTCAGTAAATTTGTTCACCGGAACTAACAACATACCACTTTTCTTTTGGGGTTACTTGAAGAGTGGTTACCTTAGGGGAAGTGATAGCTGTGAGCCGTAGCAGGTATCTGTTCAATCAGATAGAGATAAGCTGCGTTCTCCTGGGTCCACTTTGTAATGATGACAGATTAGATTGGCTAGCAAAAAAGACACTGTTCTCTGCTGTAAAATCACTTCCTGGTGGTTCGGAACCCACATAAAACTGTAGGTTCAGCTCATCAGTCACCATCATCCAACTCATTACTCAAGCACAGGTCTCAGACCTATGTGGGCTTCATCCTCAAAAAAAAAAAACTAATACAAGTTATATAAAACAAATTTTAAAAGAAAAAAAGAAACCGACTTATGATACTCAAACATTAAATACTCACGTACTAAAAGGTTTAAAATAAAGTACAGTATTTACTTTAAACTAAGAAAATTTTTAATTTCATACAAGTAATCTTTTGAAGTCGGCGCCAAATATTTTATGAAATCTATAAGAAATTCTATCTAATATTAAAACTAACAATGTATTTCAATTAAATATGCGATTTACACTCACTTTTACTGAAATACAGAGTCAGTTTTGATGTTAGATTGTTCAAGTATTTCGTCATAGAAAACATCACAGAGTAATTCTGTTATATTTTAGAAGTTTATGGGAAATAAGATTAAAATAAGATTAAACCGACTTCAAAAGATTACTTGTATGAAATTTAAAATTTTTTCAGTTTAAAGTAAATACTTTGTTAAAATTTTTAGTACGTGAGTATTCAATGTTTGAGTATCATTTCATTGAAGTCGGTTTCTTTTTTTGTTTTAAAATTTGTTTTATTTAAGATTTTCAGTTGAAATTTCAAACTTTGAAAACATGAGTAATTTCTTTGAGCTAGTACAACAAGCATCATCAAACATAACCTCAAAATCCATAACATCAGTGAAACAAAAAATACTTCTGAGATCAGCTGTTTTCCAAATTCTCGGTAAAGTGGCGAGATTGACGAAAAATAATAACTTTGAAGAATATTGTTCAATTATTTTTTTTTAAATTAACGGTTTCAAAAACATTTTTCACTGTGATTGAAACTAAATAACCTTATTCCCACGACTCCATGACATCAGCTAAATAATTATTTACAATAAATTTTCATATGAACAGAAATATTATATTCTTCTTATTCTCGATTCAAATTAAGTTCACGTGATTGGTCAAAACGGGACATTACAGGCTTGTTTCACACTTAACCAGCTTTAGGTAACCGATTTCATTTACCCGGCATAATTGCATTGCATCATATGATTTCGAAAATCGTCTAGATGTGAAGCGCTCCATATGATACAACGATCAGCCTGGTAAACGACACTGGTTATCCGATTGGCGGTTATGTGTGGAACTATCCTATTCAAACAAGATTGAAATGAAGACATCGAAGAATGCTCCTTTTTGTTTAATATTGGGCCGATCCTTTAGAAACTTGGATGGGACCACCGCTGAGCGATTCTCTTTCATTTAAAAAAAAAAAATCATCAAAGTCGGTTCAACAGTGTTCGAATGATTGATGTACAAACATAAAAAAACAGGTCGAATATAGAACCTTGTTCTTCTTGGAAGTCGGTTAAAAAGAGTCCGGTAAAGACATACCAGTATCACCATCGTATTTGAGTCATGACTAAAGTCACATATCATCAATATAATTTAAACAGGGCGAGTCATGACTCGGCAACGGAATACGACTCCCAAACCACCAAGAACCTAACCGCCACTATGTATGCCACAAAACTCCCACCCACCAGAAAATGAACTGCAATCTACGACGAGAATAAATTTCACTTGAATATTCATCTTTGAATGAATATTAAAATCTCACCGCAGCTAAGAGGAGGCAGAGCATATTCACCATCATCTAATCTCAGTGAGCCCTTCTGAGAGCAACTATACCTTCCGCCCTTCCAGCCCTTCTTCCAAGATGATGACGCTCATACAACTCATCAGAGCATCATCAAAAGCCGGTAATCAACGTAGGCTCTTCAACAAATGAAAGAAAACAACAACAATATAGATGATAAGCGCAATGGAGTTCAAAGAACCTACTCTTGGGACGATGATAGGTTGTAGAGAGGAATACTAAAATAGGCCTGTTAATGAGAAATTTTTTTAAACAGAATTTATTAATTTCGAATTCCTTTAATTGCTATTAGTTTATATTTGTCAGTTTATATTAGTTTAAATTTGTCAGTTTGTTCAATTGTCAGTAACTTCGAACTAACTTGAGAAATTTTTTATTTAGCAGTCTATATACACAATCTATATAATTTCACAATAAATACTATAGGTCAATGCATTTTTCAAAAATTCGTAATTTTTGCAAAAACTGATGCGTTTAATGCAAATTATTATTAAGTAAAAAAAAAATTCAAAACTGAATGTTTGGTGGATTTTTCTTTGGAAACCCCAAATAATGATAATGAGTTTATGACTCTGTTCTCTGCTGTAAAATCACTTCCCGGTGGTTCGTAACCCACCTATAACTGTAGGTCCAACTCATCATTTACCATCATCCAATTCATTACCCACGCACAGGTCTCAGACCTATGTGGGCTTCATCCTCCGAAAAAAAAGAAAAAATAGAAATTTTATTAGTGGCTGCCACACTGGTAAGCACCATTATAGATGAATTTGATGATAAGAGTTCATTTATACAAGATCAATTTAGGATACATAGACTGGATTACTAATGTTACGGGTTCTGTCACTAAAATAAAGCTGGCAACACTTGAAATTAACACTTGTACTTTATTAACACAAATTACCGACAACTCGCACTAATCAGTTATATCACACAAGAAAAACTAACTACTAACTGTAAGTAGATTGATCGATAATTTAATAAATATTCATCCAATAAACTGTTCAATATTGTGAAAAGAAATGTCTGAAAAAAGTTGAATACTCAATAAAGAAACTGAACACTTACGAAGCACAGTTTATCAATGTATTTGATATACATAATCACCATTCATAGAAACAGCACTACATATGTGTACCCAAACATAATTAGCAAAAAAAAATTATTTGTATTCCTGGTTAGGATGTTTTTGTAGTTTGATCTTCTCTCTCTGTACAAAACTTCTTTTGTACAGAGTTTTCAGGTGACTTCCCAATTATGGAAACTTCCATAAGTTTCCCTGGAAACGTATTTAGTTTACCAACTACGGTAAAGCTTTTTCGCTTTACCGTATCCTAAGTCTGTAAAGGAAGTCTGCCACTGTCACTTTATCGCATTAATGTTCGAATGACAACTGAACTACTGTTTACAAGTAACTACTCCTAAGGGCTACTAAGGACTCCTGAGGGCTCCTTAAGGACTATTCCTTAAATACCGTTTTAGTATTACAGGAAATTCTAGAAACTTGTAACATAATCTGGAACATTCTCAAAAACACTAGAACAATCCGACAAATAGGAGTGAGAGAGAGCGCCTCAAGGAGAAAGAAGAAACAACAATCATCAATTTACAACCTGTTCGCAGCACGAGCCATCAAGAAAAATGGAAGAGTTGTTTACAAAACAAGTTGCGTAGACTTTACCTTGTTGCAGGCATTACAATAATTACGGAAACCCAGTAAAGATGAGATATCTTCAATTACAATGAGTGCTATTTCCGGCAAACCCTCCTTCTCCTTCACCGCCTCTTCGTCCTCCTCCTTCTTTTTCTCCTACTCCTTCTCCTTCTCCACCCTCCTCCTCATCCTCCTCTTCTCTCTTTTGTACAGAGAGAATGAGAATGAGGAGTAGGATGGAGAAGGTGGAGAAGAAGAAGGAGAAAAAGAAGGAGGAGGAGGATGAGGAGGAGGAGGAGGAGGAGGAGGAGGAGGAGGATGGAGAAGGTGGTACTATAATATCAAAACTGTATTGAGCGTGTATACATAGAACGTTTATTTTAAACTAATGACTAGAAAAGGGGAGAAAAGAAAGCGGGAGGAAATGAAAAGGAAGGAAAAAGAGGAAAAGGCGATAAATCGTTCAATTGGAGGGGTGTGTGTGGGAAACCTCGAGATTTGGTGGTGATGGCTTCGTTAGTGGTAGTGGTAGTACGATTGGAAGAAGACAAAGATGAATGAAGAAGAAAGAGAAAGAGAATGAAAAAAGATGGAGATGAAGGAGGTGGAGGAGGTGAAGGAGGAGGATGTGGACAAGTAGAAGGGAGAAGGAGAAGGTGGAAAAGGAGGAGAAGAAGAATTTGGAGGAGGAGGAGAAGGAGAAGGAGAAAGAGAAGGGAGAGGTTGAAAAAGAAGGAGGTGGAGGAGGAAGCGGAGAGAAGGTGAAGGAGAAGGAGAGTTTGGAGGAGGAGGGAGTAGGAGAATGTGGAGGAGGCAGACGAGGGAGAAGGAGAAAAATAAGGAGGTGTAGGAGGATGAAGAGGAGGTAGTGGAGGAAGAGGGAGAAAAAAAGGCGGAGGAGAATAGGGAAAAGGAGGAGGAGGAGGAGGAGGATGAAGTTAGAGGAGAAGGAGAAGGTGAACGTGGAGGAGGAGAAGAAGGAGGACGAGGAGGAGTAAAATTGAACAAGAAAAAGAAATATAGAAGAAAACGAAGAAAGTAAAGGAGATGGAGAAGTCAAAGAAGAAGACAAAAAATAAAAAGAAGAAGAATGAATTCAAGTAGAAGAACAAGGAAACCTGAGAAAAAGCAGAAGAACAAGCAGAATAGAATAGTAGAATAGAAGAAAACGAAGAAGATAAATAACGAAAAAAATGGGGGAAAAACGAAGAAGATAAAGAGGAAGAAAAATAGGAAAAATAAGACGATATAAAAGTAGAGAAAGAAGAGAAACTGGAAAAAAGAAGAAGAAGGAGGAGGAGGAGGAGAAGGAGGAGGAGGAGGAAGAGAAGGAGGAGTAGGAGGAAGAATAGGAGAAAGAGGAGGAGTAGGAGGAAAAGAAGGAGGATGCGGAGAAGAAGGAGGAGTAGGAGAAAAAGAAGGAGGATGCGGAGAAGAAGGAGGAGTAGGAGAAAAAGGAGGCGTAGGAGAAAAAGGAGAAGAAAAAGAAGGATGAGTAGGAGGAGAAGTAGGAGGAAGAGTAGGAGGAAGAGAAGGAGGAGTAGGAGGAGAAATAGGAGGAGTAGGAGGAGAAGTAGGAGGAAGAGAAGGAGGAGTAGGAGGAGAAATAGGAGAAGAAGGAGAGGAAGGAGGAGTAGGAGGAAAAGAAGGAGGATGCGGAGGAGGAGGAGGAGGAGGAGGAGGAGGAGAAGAAGAAGAAGGAGAAGAAAGGAAAAAGAAGAAGAAAGGAAGAATAAGAAGAAAGGAAGAAGAAGAAGAAAGGAAGAATAAGAAGAAAGGAAGAATAAGAAGAAAGGAAGAATAAGAAGAAAGGAAGAATAAGAAGAAAGGAAGAAGAAGAAGAAAGGAAGAATAAGAAGAAAGGAAGAAGAAGAAAGGGAGAAGAAGAAAGGGAGAAGAAGAAGAAGAAGAAGTAGTAGTAGTAGTAGAAGAAGAAGAAGAAGAAGAAGAAAAAGAAGAAGAAGAAGAAGAAGAAGAAGAAGAAGAAGATAAAGTTAAAACACTCCTCGTGAATTGGCAATGACGGCCGAGGTCACACCTAACTACTTACGAAAAAAAGGACGTCTACACACGTGACTGAATTGAGTTCAATTGGTGAAACGGAAGCGCCGTTAAAAGCAGCAACGCAACAAAATGGGACGATGCCACACTGTAAATAGAAAACTGTTGCCATGGTTACCAACCAGAAAAGGGCACACAAGACAATATAATATAGGGTAGTAGTAGTTAAGGACCGACTGGAAAAGAAACCTAAAAAGCCTCGGGTGGGGAGGGGGGAGGTGCAGGATTGGAGAATGACGATGATGATGATGATGATGATGATTGTGCAGCAAGTGGTGGCTGTGAATTACGGGATATAGAATTGATAACGATAACAACGAGCCGAGAAAAACTGTCTGGAAAAGTCATTTCTTTCTCCCCCTTCCTCAGTGTCTTATAATCTCTTTTTTCATTTTCTTCTTCTACCGCTTACTTCCTATTCCTTCTCCCCTTCGGAATATTTCTTATTCTTCTTCCCTTATCTTTCTTTGTCATCTTCATTTTCATCTTCGTCTTCTTCCAATCCTACTATCACTACCAATATGAAGACATCACCACCACTTCTTCCACCTATTCTCTTCTTTTTCTCCTTCTCCTCCTCCTCTCTCTTCTCCTTCTCCTCCTCCTTCTTCTTCACCTTCTCCTCCTCCTACCCCTTCTCCTTCTTCTCCTTCTCCTCCTTCTCCTTCTTCTCCTTCTCCTCCTCCACATTCACCGTCTCCTTCTCTTCCTCCTCCTCCTCCTCCACATTCACCTTCTCCTTCTCTTCCTCCTCCTCCTGCTCCACATTCTCCTCCGCCTTTTCCTTCTCCCTCTTCCTCCACTACCTCCTCTTCGTCCTCCTATTCCTCCTCCTTCTTTTTCTCCTAATACTGCATCTTTTTCTCCAGTTACTCTTCTTCCTCTACTTTTATTTCTTCTTATTTTTCCACTTTATCTTCAACGTTTTCTCTTTCTTTATCTTCTTCGTTTTCTCCTATTATACATCTTGTTCTGTTATTTCTCAGGGTTTCTTCTTCTTCTACTTCTTTATCCATTTTTCTTCTTTTTCCTTTTTGACTTCGGCATTATCTTCTTCGTTTTCTTCTATTTTACTTCTTCTTCTTCTCCTTCTTCTCCCTCTACTTCTGCTTTTTTTCTCGTGTATCACTTGTTCCTCTAGTTTCATTTATTTTTCTATCCTCTTTGTATTCTTCGTTTCTCCTTCTTTTTCTTCATCTTATTCGTATTGTTCAATTCTGCATCTTCTTGTTCTTTTTTCTCATTCTACCTCTCTCTACTCCTACATCTTTTCTCCTGTTTTTCTTTTTCGTCTACTTCTTCTATTCATCCTCCTTCTTCTTTTTTCTTCTTCATAATCTTTATATTCTTCGTTTTCTTCTCTTCTGCTTCTTCTTGTTCTATTTTTCTCCTTGTATTTCTACTCTTCCTGCATATTTCTCTCCTGTTTTCTTGTTCTTCCACTTCTTCTATTCATCTTTCTTCTTTTTTCCTCTTCTTCATAACCTTCATTTTCTTCGTTTTCTTCACTTCTGCTTCTTCTTGTTCTATTTTTTCTCCTTCTATCTCTACTCCTGCATCTTTTCTCCTTTTTTCTTTTTCATCTACTTCTTCTATTCATCCTCCTTCTTCCTCTTCCTCCTCTTCCTCTTACTCTTCTTCCTTTTCCTCTTCTTCCTCTTCTTACTCTTACTCTTCTTCTTCTTCTTCTTCCTCTTCAACTTCTTCTTCTTCTACTTCTTCATATTCTTTACCTGCTTTTTCCTATATTACTTCTTTTTCTTCTGTTTTTCATTCATCTTCTTCTTCCTCTACTTCTCCTTCTTTTTCTCCTGTACCTCTGGTTCCTCTACTTTTATTTCTATTTCGTTTTCTCCTTCGTCATCTTCGTTTCCTTCTTTTCTGTGAAACACGTTTGTCTCTCTTTTGAACAGTGTGACCCAATCGCTGATGAGCTTTCCAACTTTTCCTCTTCATTTTTATCTTGTGCAATGCAAGTGGAAGTGGCTCAAGTAGCTTTCACAGCTACAGATGAAGCGTGCAAAAAAGTTTCCACAGTTTCTGGTTGGCTGCTGGCTGCGAAAACTTTTGCTAGCTTCGCTCACAAATAGTCAAGAAAATATCTGCTATATTAAGACGGATTTTTCGCAACAAATTCCAACGGAATAAAAGTTAATTTGTTTCTTAGATATCTGTTTGGTTGAAGTTGGACAGTTTCTCTTTTATTTGTGTTTCTTCTTCTTTTTGATTATTATTCTTTTTTATTACTCTTCTTCTTTTTCTACTTCTTCAACTTCTCCTACTCCTCCTCCTCAACCTTCATATCCTTCTTATTCTCATCCTTCTACCTATCCTCCTCCTACTCCTCCTTCTTCTCCTCCTACAGCTCCATCTCCATCTCCTCTTCCTAGTCCTCCTTCTTCTCCTACTCATCATCCTACTCTTCCTTCTCTTTCTCCTACTCCTTCTTCTCTTCCTACTCCTCCTTCTTCTCCTCCTCTTTCACTTCCTTCTTCTTCTTCTCCTCCTACTCCTCCTTCTTCTCTTCCTACTCCTCCTTCTTCTCCTCTTCTTTCACTTCCTTCTTCTTCTCCTCCACCACCACCTCCTCATTCTTCTCCTCCTTTTTCTTCTCCTCATTTTTCTCCTACTCCTCCTTCTCTCTCCTCCTACTCTTCCTTCTTCTTCTCCTCCAACTCCTTTTTTTTCTTCTTCTTCTCCTTCTTCTCCTCCTACTCCTACTTGTCCTTCTTTTTCTTCTCCTTTTTCTCCTACTCCTCCTTCTCCTCCTAGTCCTCCTTCTTCTCCTCCTAGTCCTACTTCTTCTCCTATTCGTCCTCCTACTCCTCCTTCTTCTCCTCCTACTCCTCCTTCTTCTCCTACTCCTCCTTCTCCTACTCCTCCTTCTTCTCCTCCTACTCCTCCTTCGTCTCCTCCTACTCCTCCTTCTCCTCCTACTCCTCCTTCTTCTTCTCCTGCTGATCCTCCTGCTCTTCCTACTCCTCCTGCTCTTCCTACTCCTCCTTCTCTTCCTGCTCTTCCTACTCCTCCTTCTCTTCCTACTCCTCCTCCTCCTTCTACTCCATCATCTCCCTTTTCCCCTCCTCCTCCTCCTCCTCCTCCTCCTTCTTCTTCTCCTCCTACTCCTCCTCCATCTACACCCTTTTCTCCTCCTCCTCCTACTCCTCCTTCTTCTCCTCCTACTCCTCCTTCTTCTCCTACTCCTCCTTCTTCTTCTCCTACTGATCCTCCTTCTCTTCCTACTACTCCACCTTCTTCTCCTCCTCCTTCTACTCCATCTACTCCTTTTTCTCCTTCTCCTCCTCCTCCTTTTTCTCCTCCTCCTCCTCCTCCTTTTTATCCTACTCCTCCTTCCTCTCCACCTACTCCTTCTTCTACTCCATCTCTTCCTCCTTCTTCTCTTCCTTCTTCTTCTTCTCCTCCTCCTCCTTCTCTTCCTTCTTCTTCTCCTCCTTCTTCTTTACCTCCTCCTCCTCCTTCTTCTTCTCCTCCTACTCCATCACTTTCTTCTTCTCCTCCTTCTTAAATATTATAAACTTTTTTCTCTATTTTTTATACAGTGTTTGAAAAAGAACTCTCTTGTTTTAAGTATAAATGAATTTGTGAAATTAATGAAGAACTACATCAATGATTCCTCATTACATACAATGAAAGAGAGTACCTTCAAGTTTTTTTTTTAATGTTTGTAAACTTCAACATGAGATCCATTTTTGTCGCCGTGTACACGTCGAGACGATATTCCACTTCTCACCACGTATCAGCACGCACATGGTTAATGTAATGAGGTGGGGCGCCATCTTGTTGGAAAAACACAAGCCATTTTCCGCCTCAATATCTTTCAATTGGGGAAAGACATACAATGTCAACATGTCGTAATAAATGTCCCCGTACAGATTCTATGTTAACATATTTTATGTTAATCTTCTCTATAATCTCCTTCATCTTCTTCTCCGTTCTTCTTCTTTTTCTTTGTATTTTTACTCTTATTTGTCATTTTTCTCTTCTTCTTATTCTTCCCATCTTTTCTTCTTTCTTTTACTTTATTTCTTCTCTTCTTCCTCCTTCTCTTCTTCCTCCTTTTCTTCTTCACCTCCTCTTTCTTCATCTTCTTTATGTTAATCTTCTCCATAATCTCCATCATCTTCTTCTTTGTAATTTTTCTGTTATTTGTCTTTTTTCTTTTCTTCTTAATCTTCCTATTTTTTCTTCTTTCTTTTCCTTTATTTCTTCATCTTCTTCCTTTACTTCTTCTCTTCTTCCTTTTCTTCTTCTTCTTCCTCCTTTTCTTCTTCACCTCCTCTTTTTTCATCTTCTTT
>OX418221.1:14364944-14390240 GCA_948455865.1 Conomelus anceps
GAGGAGAAGGAGAAGAAGAAGAGAATAGGAGGAAGAAGAAGGAGAAGAGGTATAAGGAAGAAAGAGACTAATCAATTTGTAAATAGGTTACGTCACGTTCTAGATATCCCGTTTAAATAGAATCGGCCAACCGATTGAAACAGATAATGGTGGACAGATAATTCAGATACTAATAACATAGAATAAGGTCTATCCTAATAATCAGTAATTAAAAAAATGATTTCACAGAAGGGTTTTCAACACCAAGCCACCTGTGACTTTGTCTTAGTTAAAATCTACTTTTGAAGATTTCCTATTTTCTTTTCAGCAAAAAACATCCTGTCATTTTTCAACAGAAAAAAAATTGTTGTATAAAATATAAATTGCTTCATCTTAAAATTAGCGATAGGCCTAATCCACACAATTTTGCATTCATTTCTATAAGATTGTAACTGATTTAGTGTATTCCTAATCCCTATTTTCTGCATTCATAGCGGAATGAATCAAGATTTATATTTATTTAAAGTGAATAAAGTAAATTCGTATGGCTTTTTGTGGTGGGGAGACACTTACGGATAAAGTGAATAAGATGCATGCTTATACGAAATAATTAAAAACGATCCTGTTGCCATGGAACCTAGTGGACGTTATTCAATCATTTCAATTTCAGTTGCGATTAAGAATTTTCAACAGAATCCTGACCAGAATCTATAGCTAGGGCTATTGTCAATTTGAAAATTGTTAATGTTAGCATTTTCCTTCGAATCTATGTAAAAATGTATGTTAGGGGTCTTGTCAATTTGAACATTGTCAATGTTTACATTTTCCTTCGAATCTATGTAAAAATGTATGTTAGGGGTTTTGTCAATTTGAACATTGTTAATGTTAACATTTTCCTTCGAATCTATGTTAGGGGTCTTGTCAATTTGAACATTGTTAATGTTAACATTTTCCTTCGAATCTATGTTAGGGGTCTTGTCAATTTGAACATTGTTAATGTTAACATTTTCCTTCGAATCTATGTTAGGGGTCTTGCCAATTTGAACATTGTTAATGCTAACATTTTCCTTCGAATCTATGTTAGGGGTCTTGTCAATTTGAACATTGTTAATGTTAACATTTTCCTTCGACTCTATGTACATTAGGGGTATTGTTAATTTGAACATTGTTAATGTTAACATTTTCCTTCGAATCTATGTTAGGGGTCTTGTCAATTTGAACATTGTTAATGTTAACATTCTCCTTCGACTCTATGTACATTAGGGGTATTGTTAATTTGAACATTGTTAATGTTAACATTTTCCTTTGAGTTGAACAAGCCTCTTTATCAAACTAATTAATAGTCTGTAATCTCTATTCAACAAGTGAACAAGTACATAAACTTAGCACATACACTTTAGAATAGACTGGAAATACGATTAAATTCAACTATGCATCTCTAGTATAAACATTTTGTACTGTTTATCGACTATTATAAACTATTATAATCGACTTTAATAGTCGACATGTTGGGTAATCTCGATTATATTCTCAACTGATTTATAAAGCGATGTGCGGCCACTAGCGAAAGATAAAGCTTAGTATGGTTAGTTTTTAGTATTCAGCCCATCGTATCTCGAAAGTTGACCCAATAAATTTCGTGTAACGAAGTGTCTGAGATTCTGTCGTTAGTAAGTTTGTGTGATTGGGGGGGGGGGGGGGGGGAATGTTGTGAGGAGGGGGGGGGGAGGGCTCATGTATCAATCGCTCCCATAGATTGTTTGTCCTGCTTGCCACTTAAATTCTTATTTATAGCTTCTTTAGTCGTTGTCGATATCAAACAACTCTTGCTGCCTTTTGCCAATTGATAACTATCGGCTTTTGTCATCCACTTTATTTCCCTTGTAGAAGATCACTCACACACACGCGCACACACCAACGAGCGAGTGTGTAAATCTAAACCGGAAACAACATTATTTATATAAATTTTTCGCGAACGGATTATTGTGAGTGGATTTAAGTTTATACATATATAACCGATAACTTTTGGTTTATTGGAGTGGAATTATCGCTTTCTTCTGGAAAGTTGGTGAATTTATGGTCGCATTGGGCACTTTGAAATCTGTCGAAGACTGCTCGTTTGTTTTGTTGGATAATTTTGTGCCAGCTCCTGTCGTTTTCCCGAGCTACTTTTACACGAAGACGAAATATGACAAAAGATATTTTTGTAGACTTTTTTCAAGTAGAGTCAGGCAATCAAATAGTGTTTTTATAATAAACTAACTGCAGGTTCGCTTCGCACTTTGGATCAACAGTGGAAAGAAACTTCTAGAATCGAGCCAGCAGGCTTAGCTCAATTTTCTCGTGATTTTCGCTTAAATTTTGCTTTGAAATCGTCTAATTTGAAAAAAAAACTATAATTTTGGTAATTTTTGAAATTTTTTAGCATGCATTTAGAGTTTAGTCAGGGCGAATTCATAATTTTTCAGGAGGGGATAAGAACTAAGTAGGCCTAAATAAAACTATTTGGGGGAAATATCACCTAAAAACGTTTTCACCCTCATAACATAAAATATATAGCTTCATTAGGGTTTGGTTGAGAATTTCGAGGGGGAATAAATCCCCTCTAACCCCTGGGGGGGGGGGGGAAGGTTTGCTCCTGTAAAATGAAAAACCATATTTCTACTTTTTTGGCTGGGTAATTCTCAAGAAACGGTGATGAATGAATGTGTTGTAATTGACTCTATACTGTATAGTGTTCCATATGGAATCTGACATACTGCACCAACTTATCTTATTAAAATAATAAATAATAAAATTCATATTGATACAGGTCCGGTAACACTTCGCTACAGTAGCAGATTCCTTCCAAAACATTCTGTAAATAATTATGTAATATGGGGAATATTGAGAGTGTTATATTATTGATATTTAATTAGTGTTTTTTTCAGGTGCATTGAACTGATTAGAATTAAGCTGACAAATTTTTAAATATGGGCTCAAGTGAACTTTGGATTGCTATGTTGTCGTAATTGTGAGAGTTAATTTTTTAAAGAAATGGCTGTCTCGCAATTACCTATGTTTGCATATAAGGTTTTGCTAACTTGCATCGAAGTAGTCAAAATTATTGCAGGTTTCAAGCATTTCCACTGTACTGAACTTTAATTTTTGATGAAATTACAATTTTATTTGGAATGCTTGAAACGTGCAATGACCTCCCTTGAAATTTTGGCGACTCCACTAAAATTATGTTCGGTACTCCACGTGGTGCGGCCAGTTTGTCGCCTGGAGGGGGTCATAATTGAAGTGGAAAAGCGAGAGTTCGAATCGAGACGTGGCCGCGAGAAGAGCAGGAAAAATTGTGAAGGAGCCTCGGGCCTTCAAGTGTGGCTGCGGCCCATTTAGGACGGGACTAACGGTCAAGTCAGTGAATTTCGTTATGAATTTATTCGGTGAAAATTTTGATAGAGTATTGAGTCAAAATCGCGGGTCTTGTTTAAATTAAATTCGAAAGTTTGTTGTATGTGATGTTATGGCGGGCGTTCGAAATGAGAATGTAAAACATTGATGAATAAAAAACACTGGTGAGTGCCTAAACTTTAGTATAAAGCTCAAATTGAGACCCTATTGATTGACCGAGGCCCTCAATTGATTAAATTACATGTTAGCAAAAGATGTAAGTTAGCAAAATCTTCTAGGAAATTAAAGAAGTAGTTTAAATGAAATTTTTTAACTAAAGATGAACATTTTCTCAATTCTTTATGTTGAAAATAATTTTAGGATTTGTAATAAATATGGGTTAAATAGCACTAACTATTTTATTTCCAAAAAAATCAGTTCCTTGCTCTCTAGTTAATTCAGTTGTTAAACCAGGTGTTAGACAGGACATATATAAAAGTGATCTTTGCGTTTGAGTAAACGAACCGAAAGCTCCCAATCATAGATTTGGAATTATTGAATGCATATACAGTTTGGTAAAGAGACGAAATTTCCGGTTACAAAAATGGTGTCATATGTGTGGGTGAAGGAAGGTACTTCATTGTTACATAATAGTAGTTTATGCAACGATTTTATTTTGACCCTTATTAAGGCACGAGTTAGATGTAAGTTATAACACGAGCGAACCCGAGTGTTATAAATATCTCACGAGTGCCTTAATGGCCAAATAAAATCGTTGCATACACTATTTTATCTACGACCACTAGTATACATTTAATTAAAACAATTTCATTTTACCTGTGACGGTCAGAGATACCTAACCTCTCATCTCAAATATGAGAAGTTATAGTAGATTGTTAGGTTAAAGTAGCTGATGTAGCAGTTTGATGAAATCAGCTGATAGTTTCACAATATTGAATTACGATATTGATTCCATCAAAAATGCTTCTGATTGGTCCAGAACCCGTGTTATAATGTAGAACCTGTACTATAATGAGCTCATTATGCAACGGGTCTCAAAAAGCATTTCGAAAAGACAGCTGTTTTGGCATCAATTGTGAAACTGTAATGTATACATTATGACATGGTCGTAGATAAAGGGTGTTTAGGTGCGTAGAGGTAGAAAATTTCCGGCTACATATATGGTTTGAGATTAAGGGTAGAGAAGTTGGCCGGTTACAATTATTTTAAAAAAAAATTATTTTTTCATTGCGGATGATGCCCACATGAGTCCCGAGAGTTGTGCTTGGGTAATGAGGTGAATGATAAGAAACATCCATGGCTGAATGAGATTCGAACCCCAGGCTGTAGGAAACGAAGCTAACCAGAGCCTTATCTTATCACAGACTTGCGCTCCAACCAACTACGCTACCAGAGCCGCCAAATGAGACCAGTGTTCAAGTTCAGGTTTTTTATTGAAAAATAATCGCTCAATAACCATATTTTAGCAATTCTAGACATCTCTTTTTGTAGAAAATTAATAAAATGTCTGTTTTCAGTCATATATCCTCATCCATTCCTCAAAATTACATTACACACATGAAGTGTAATTATAAAATATAAACCCATATAAAACTATAGAGAAATCAATAAAAAATATATAAAAACTTCTATATAAATGAGACTTCTAAAAAACCAATATAATTCAATTCAATCCTTCACAAAATGACTCTTTATAGTTGGGGAAGTGATAGCCGTGAGCCGTAGCAGGTATCTGCTCTATCAGATAGAGATAAGCTGCGTTCTCCTGGGTCCACTTTGTAACGGTGACCGATTAGATTGGCCAGCAAAAAAGACACTGTTCTCTGCTGTAATTCACTTCCCGGTGGTTCGGAACCCACCTAAAACTGTAGGTCCAACTCATCAATCGCCATCATTCAACTCATGACCCATACACAAGTCTCAGACCTATGTGGGCTTCATCCTCAAAAAAAAGTGTTCCTTGTGGAGTCTGCCATACTGCACCAACTTATTCCTCTATCAAAAAAGAAACTAGACTGCACTTTACCAAGCTTTTGATTTCTATTATTTTCTAACATCTCAATTGCCCAATATAACTTGTTGACGTTTAGGCCTACACAAAGATAGGTGTCGAAGGGTCAGCGATGGTGGGTATGGGTTAAATGCAACCCTACAAAGGGCTACCAACCAAGAACACCGATGTTGGCTGTGTTGTGTAGATGGGAAGGTGTGGGAGTAAAGGGTTGAATGAAGTTGGTGAAGGGCCTATTAGGGCCCGAATATTATCAGGGAACAAAGTATGGTGTCAAAGAACACCTTCTTCTCATCTCAGGGCCAATCTTCGTCGTTTAGACCCTTCGTGAGATAGGGGAAAGTTGTTACCAATCTATTTATAAATGGCATCATATAATATCGATCAGGATGTCACATTTCCATCACTTTATAGCTCGTTATTATAGCTAGTAGCGTAGTAACAATAATAACATTATTGTGCAACACTCTATATTGAATCCTTACTTGGCCAATACACAATCCTTTTTCTTTTCTCCTTTTCCATAAAAACTAGTGTAGATTTCTAGCTCAAAAATCAAAATTATATCAACTTTTTTGGACAGTGATAGTGCTTTGTTAGAAATTAATTCAAAAATTAATATTCTTTTTCTGTAAGAAACTTGTGAACTGTTGTGGTCCGAGGTGAAATTTCTAGTGAACGAGACCTAACCTAAAATTCTGATTCTACTCTGAAATTTTGTGAAAATCAGTTTTGGGCAATAGCCTGTTGTAATCACATTGATTGTTAGTTACATCTATAAATAAATAAATGAAATAACTGTTCTAACCCTTATATTATTTTCTTTATCCTTTTATTTAATATACCGTTCTCCCCTCCTACCTTTTCAACATGTGTTGAAGCTTCTAGATATTTTTTCTTTTCTTGCTATAACTAGTGCTCATTCCTGAAACTTTATTTGTATAAGTTTTTCCTCTCTAGTGTCTCTTGCTGGCCTCGCATTTCCCATAGATAGATCCTCCACAAACAATTATGCCGTTTTTTCTCTCTTTTTTGTCTTTTTCTCTCTTTTTTGGCTGTAATTTCTTTTTCCTACAGTGACCCGAAAAAATGCCTATTTTTGCACTAACTGAAGCACGCAAAATAGTCTATTCCTGCACCAGTGCGGGAAAGTAAATTGCAGTGCGGGAATGTACTTTTCCGCACTCCAAATTTGCAACCTAACAACACAAAATAGTGAGCATGTAATACGCAGGTTCCCTATTTTGCATTCAAAAATAGGTTGGCTACTCTGCTTCAGCTGTGAATAGTTGTTGTAGTTGTTGTTGATGAAATCGATTTGATTCGAAGATAGGTTATGTGAGGAATTTTCAGGTTATGTATGCCCTGTTTTGTTCTGTTTGAATTACTTTATACATTACTGTAGGAAAAATTTAATGTGTAATACGAGTGCAAAGTATTGTTTCTGCACTCGAGAAACTTTTTTCACTCGCCTTTGGCTCGTGAAAAAAACTGTTTCTCTCGATGCAGAAAAACGCTATTTTGCACTCTAGTTACACAAATAGCTATTTTCTCTTCAATTTTTTTAAGATTTTCTTTTTTCTTCTATATAACTTATAACATTCTACCGATTCAGAATCTTCTTCGCACTTAGGCATTATAGCCATGTGAAGAATATTTTTTCTCTGACTCATTGTTATTATTTATGTACTTGTTTTTTAAAGAGGAAATAAAGAAAAAATCAATTCAATTCAATTCATACCCTGTCCAGTCTCCTATTTTTTTATCCTTTATTTTTTGCCACACATGCATTCTATCTCTATCACTCTTCTCAAATTCACAATCCTATCTTCCTCCTCATACATTCTGCATACTCTTTTCTCATAATAAGACTGGATTTCGTCACATCCTCATTCATTATTGAAAACGACGTAATTTAAAGTTGTTTTAGTAGTTTAAACGTTATTGATAATCCATTTATTTTCAAGTTCAATTGAACTTTTCAGCTGCTACGCTTATACCCTATAGGTTTATAGGAAGCAATTATTACAACCTACTTGATGTATAATTTCAAGAGAAATTATACTATTCCGCAGCAATATTAATAACCAACATGAAAACATATACAGTTGGCTGAAAGAACGACGCATATAATGTAAGAATGATTCATGAAATGTGAATATCATTCCCACAGAAGGTAGGTGAATTGGTATTGAAAGTGTTATATTCTGTTTATCTGCGATATTATCTGTGATCAAATACGATATTGTATAATAGTGTGAAATTGGGAGAAAGTGTGAAATTGTATAATACCTACCATTTTAGATGGGTTCCGAACCCTCGAGTAAGTGATCAACATACAGCTTATAAATTTGGCCTTACATAGAAATCTTCTCGTGCGGGAAAACGACAAGAAAAATTATAGTTTTCTCGCCATATTAGAGTTGTTAAATTTTTTACAAAAAACTGAAGTTCTTTCCAATAAAATTCAACATTTAAGACGAGGCATGATTTGTATAGTAAATTGCTGGGATAAAATTAATGTAAAGTAAATAAATTCAAAAATTTTATTTTGTCGCCATTTTTAGAAATTTGCGCTATTTTTACATTTTGAGTTGTATTACTTTGAGCAATATTCCAATGCTATTTCTTGATTCATTCGCACATAATGTATTCATACAAATGAACACAAAAGCGGTTTTTTATAAAAAGCAAAATGATAGTAAGATTAAAAGGTAGGTGAACCTACCAGGAATTCGCACCAGTATATTTTTTCATGTTGGTTATAGATATTGCTGCGGAATAGTATAATTTCACCTGAAAATATAGATAAAGTAGGTTGTAACTGCTACCTATATATCTATAGCTAAAGGACATAAAACGTTTAGACACAAAAGAGGTTTTTTATAAAAAGCAAAATGACAGTACGATTAAAAGGTAGATGAACTGGGTATTGAAAATGTTACATTCTGTTTACCTGTGATAAACTGCAATATGAGAAAATGTAATATTACAGAATACCTACAATTTTAGTTGGGTCAAAAACATCAAGTAAGTGATCAACATCTAGATTAACGTTTTTGATTCACTTTTGAAGTGTTCGAAATTGTAGAAGAGAATCACCTCAAACGCGATAAAGAAAGAAAACAAAAGAAAGGAGTGAGAGATTGGAACAAAAGGGATTTAGGAATCATTTAAACTTCCCTACAGAGAATCAATAAATCTACAGAGCTTCGTGGCTTTTCTATGGGAATTCAAAGTTTTATTAGAGCATTAGAGCCCCACATTTTAATGAGCCGCGGTAGGGTCGCATTGCGTGTTGCACGCACTTCTTTGATGAAATTACGAAAAACGTTTTCAGCTCCTTTCACAGAATGACTACTGAAGGAATATTCTTTCTCAGATTTTAATGAACTTTCCTTTCGAAAGCCATTAAGGCTGGGGAACAATTATGCATTATTTTTGGTTATAATTTTTTTCAACAATATTTAGGGTTGATGACTTTATTTGGTTCCTGGATTTCTTGTTCCATGACGAACTGCGTTGTTAATATTAACTTTTTATTTGAATTCAACGACTTGCAGTCAAATATTGAAGGCTCTCCTAGTACATGGGTAACCATAGTTGGAAGAGCTTACAATCCTCCCCTATTTTGCACTTCAATTCCCTAATTAGCCTCTTATATTTGTTGTTATTATTATTATTGTTGTTTTTTTTTCTTTTTTCACTTACATCTCTCTAAATCTGCTTGTATGTGTGTGTAAAATGAATGAATAAAAAAAATTAAGAATAAATAAAATTTACTTACTCTGTAGGCCGAGCGCTTAAAACTCTGAAAACGGATCTCAGCGATTCGAAAGCGCTCGGCCTACAGAGTAAGTAAATTTTATTTATTCTTAATGAATATTTGACTTTTCAGAGGCCTCTGAAAACGGATCTCAAAGATTCGAAAGCGCTCGGCCTACAGAGTAAGTAAATTTGATTTATTCTTAATGAATATTTGACTGCAAGTCGTTGAATTCACATAAAAAGTTAACTTTATTTGGGTTGATTTCATTAGCTATTAAATATTGTCATGAAAAAATATTAATATTTTTAAACCTGGGTTTTTAATTGGGATATTTTGCCGTTTTTGGGAATGGGTAAGCTATTTTCTTTTTGACCTGATAATATATAACAGTAAATTGTTGTTTATAAGAGACTTATTATACAGAGCCACTTTAGTTGCCAACGCGCGACTAAAAGTGGTGGCTAATGCCCGGTTTCTCTGTCGTTCAATAAACAGCTCTATAGCTATCGATTCAATAAATTTATCTATTCAATAAAGTTATCTGCGTTTTTCGATCATATCTATCGAATCGATAGCTATTGAACAATTTATTGATCCAAACAATCTGGCAACATCGTAAAGTCGCAAAATGGCTGCATAAGTAAACAAACTTCACATCACATGCTGCTTGTTTTCAGGTTATGTTATAGGTTCCCTCCATTTTGTTTTTGTTGTTCTACGGCTCTACTCGATTAAAGGGATTAACCAAGTTCTATTAATCATCTTTTAATCATTATTTATTCCATAAATTTTATTTATTGATCATTTTATTACAACTAAAGGTGCCCTTAGGGAATGCAATCACATAGTTTTGTTTCAATCAAATTTTGTGTTTTCAAAATAAATTTTTGACTGACAGACTGTAGAATGTTAACAAAAAAATTTCAAACATCACCTTCAGCTGTTCATTTAACGATTCGATAAATATTTATAGGCAGGATTTTGGCACTATAGTTTATCGAGAGAGTTATCTATTCGATAAGTTTATTGACTGTTCAAGAAACGCAATTATCATGTTTATGGATTCAATAGAGTTATCAAACCGATAAAATATTTATTGAACGACTGAGAAACCGGGCATAAGTGACACGAGTTGGTTGAATGTGATTAAAAAATCAGCTGTTTCTGAGCCAAGACTACAACCAAGACCAAGACCAGTAATGGTATGGCACAGCACACCACAACCTCGACCAAGACCAAGTCAGTATATCTCTGTATATATATACATATAGTAGGGCCAAACAGTGAGATACTAGTTTCGGTTGTTACACCATTATCAATCTCGAAAGAAAGCTTTATTGATAAATAATAAGACTTGAAGTTGTCACAGCCACATTAATTTATTGGAAACAGTGTGGTACTAGTTTCGGTTGTTACACCATTATCAATCTCGAAAGAAAGCTTTATTGATAAATAATAAGACTTGAAGAAGTCACAGCCACATTAATTTATTGAAAACAATAGTAAGGCCTGTCAAGCTGGTCTGGCGCTTGGTCTGTGCGACCAGAGTGTACAACTGTGGTCGTACGACTGTCTTGCGTCTGTCGTGTATTGGTCTGACTAGTGCGCGTTGCTCCACATCATTCCATGTTATCCTGGTCGCTGACATGGTCTTGGTCTTGGTCGTGCTAGTGTGCGTTAGCCCTCAACACTTGCATGACTTTGTATACGTTGACATTGATGAGATCAGCCAAACGCTCAGCTGGTGCAATTTAGCCATAAATGTCGCGCGCCACGGCGACTAAAGTGGCTCTGTATAATACGGCTCTAAGGTAAGTTGTTTTGTTGTCATTGTTGTAACTGTTGTTTATGAGGCAAGTAAAGTTAGAGCGAACTATGCAAGAAATGGAAAAAAAAGAAAAAAATGAGAAGAGAAAGAAAAAGAAGAAGAATAGGAGGAGAATGTAGGAGGAGAAGAATAAGAAGGAGAGGGGGGCGGAGGAGGAGGAGGAAGAGGAGGAGGACTAGGAAGAAGAAAAAGAATAGTAGAAGGGAAGAATAATAATATAAAATAGAAGAAGGAGGAGGAGAAGGACGGGAAACATGAGAAGAATAGTAGAAGAAAAGAATAAAAAGAAGAAGGGGGAGGTGGAGGTGGTGGAGGAGGAGGAGGAGCAGGAGCAGGAGTAGGTCGAGAAGGAGGACAAGAAACAGTAGAAGAATAGTAGAAGGGAAGAATAATAATATAAAATAGAAGAAGTAGGAAGAGGAGAGAAGTAGAAGGAGGACGGGAAACAGAAGAAGAATAGTAGAAGGGAAGAATAAAAAGAAGAAGGGGGAGGTGGAGGAGGAGGAGGAGGAGGAGGAGGACGGGATCAGAAGAAGAATAGCAGAAGAAAAGAATAAAAAGAAGAAGGGGGAGGTGGTGGAGGAGGAGGAGGAGGAGCAGGAGTAGGTCGAGAAGAAGGACGAGGAACAGTAGATTTTTTTTTTTTAGTAGTAGAAGGGAAGAATAAAAAGAAGGAGGGGGAGGTGGAGGTGGTGGAGGAGGAGGTGGTGGAGGTGGTTGAGGAGGAGCAGGAATAGATCGAGGAGGAGGACGAGGAACAGTAGAAGAATATCAGAATGGGAGAATAAAAAGAAGGAGGAGGAAGAGGAGGAGGTGGAGGAGATGAAGACGATGGAGAAACAAAAAGAAAAAGAACAAAAAGGAGAGAAAATAAACATTTTTTATTCACTTAATATCCGATAAAGATTAGCATCACTGGTTGATGTGTGATGTGTCACCAAGAACGAATGAATGAAAGGAAATTCAAGATTGTATGTTCAAGTTTTCACACAATTTTGTGATAGTAGAATATTACTGAAAATAAATTAAGTTAGTTCAAGTCTAAAGGGAAGTGATAGCCGAGTGCCGTAGCAGGTATCTTTTTAATCAGAGCTACGAAAGCTAAGAAACTCCTAGCCTTCTTTGTAACGGTGACAGATTGGATTGACCAGCAAAAAAGACTGTTCTGTGCTGTAAAATCACTTCCCGGTGGTTCGGAACCCACCTAAAACTGTAGGTCCAACTCATCAATCACTATCATCCAATTCATTGCCCACGCAGAGGCCTCAGACCTATGTGGGCTTCATCCTCAAAAAAGTCTAGAAAATATGAAATAGGAAGAAGTAGTATCCTACACAGTTGAATAAGGGAGAAAATGCTCAGAATGAACGAGCAGAAACCCGGTACAAGACAGCGGTAACTGAAGGGAAAGATAGGGGCATCTCTACCGGTAATAACGTCATCGGAATAGAAACCCCCCCTTGTGTGTGGGGGGGGGGGGGTTGTGAGTTTTGTTTGTGGGTGGGGGAGAGGTCAGGCCAACGATAGAGTTTCCCAAGCAACTTCAAGACTTGAAATAGGAGCCATGACAGCAGGTTCAATGTACACAGCTACTAGGCAAGGGATGAGACACGTACTAACCTAGATTTGAAAATATAGAACACAACATTCACACACACAAAATACAGTTGCAATTCGAACCGGAAGAAAAACTCACTTCCGGTTTGTTTCGGCTGCTTCCAAAGTGTTATTGCTATGTACAGCAATCAAATATTACGTTTATGGGATTCACACAAGAATACAACTATTTTATACAAATTTCAAAACATAAATGTATAACAATGTATATGAAAAAGACATATTTATAAAAGACATATCGTATAACAATGTAACATGAAAAAGACATTGCGGTGAACCAATAACCTTTTGATTCGTTCAAACAGGGAGATCAAAAGCAAAATTAATTGCGTAGAGTTGAGAGCTTATAAGAACAGTGCAAATCAGTTTAGCTTTTAGCAAGATAATTTTAGTGATAGAGGTTTGCAAGAATGTAAAGTAGTCTACACTACATCTACACTGCTATAAACTCTCGAGTTATGCAAAGAATCGCTCTAGCTTCCATCGTTTGGACATGCTTGTATGAAACAAATAAACTAACAAATAATGGCAGATTTCTTTGTAGTGGCGAAGGTGATATTGTAAAAGATATCCCTAATGAATAATAAGACTTGAAGTTTTCACAACTAAATTTATTGAAACCGTGAGATACTAGTTTTGGTTGTTACACCATTATCAAACTCAAACAAACTAAAAATAAAGTACAAAGTCGCTTAATATATAACGGTACTTTCTTGTTATTCTCGGTTGACCTTGACTAAATTTCATTTAGCTTCATTTTGTTAATTAGATTAATTTTTTTCAATTGTTTAATCGTAGTCTGCTTGTGTATTGCTCTTGTTTTTTACACTTTGGTTCTTGATTTTGTTGCTCCTCCCACCAGTAGGCGTGACTTGTTAGGGCCATTAGCCAATCACAGACCTTCAATGAAGGTCAGCCTATGAGAGGCACTTTCACCCTCAGTCAATAATATCATTCTGTGTTTAGTATATATTAAGCGACTCTGTTCTTTAGCTTTTAACTGAAAAAGTTAAAAACTAAATGCTTGAGATTGAAAACTTATGTTGGAGATTGATAATCGTGTAACAACCGAAACTAGTATTTCACGGTTTTCAATAAATGTGGTTGTGACAACTTCAATTCTTAATATCATGATGGCAGACTATTCCCATCAAACTACAAGTCTTAATTTATATTTGAAAAAATTACAAATACTCTGTAAAACTAGTACAAGTATAGTTTTCATATGGTAGAATAATAATCAGCCTTAATACAATCATCGGTCGACTCAAGTGATAATGAATAGAATAGACTTGATTATGCTAAGACTACATAAATCGTTGTTTTTTCTAAATAGTGTTTTCTTATTTATTAACAGGGGCCCGTTTCACGAAAGTCACAAGTTACATATTCACCGGTGAATTTCGGTGAACTTGTTACTATTCTGAGTTACAAGTGTTTCACGAACGAAATTCACCAGTCTTTTAGTCACAAGTGAAAATTCACCTATTCACTAGTAAAAAGTCACAAGTTCACTATAGTGAATATTCATGTTTTCACAAGTAACAAGTAAACACTTGTGAATATTAGCCAAAATTTTAACCTATCGTAATACATGGGTAACTTTTTTCACAAGTGCTTTTGTGGTTATGTTATTTGAAAAAATAGTTTTGTCGTCGATGTCATTACCGTTCTTTTGAGGTTATTCGTAATTGAAGTTTTATTAGTATTGTTATTGATTTAGCCTACAATACCAAAGGTTCCGTATTTGAAAAGGAAATTCTGTGAGAATATTTATTAAGGAGAATGAATAAAACAAACAACATTTCTGAATCAAGTGTGAATTTTAATATTTATTAGTTTAGAAGCAGTAAACTTGAATTGTCTTTTAGCCTTCACAAATTTAATTGAAGCCTACTCGAAAGTAATTGACACTGGCCTAAGATTATACGGTGGATCATGGACTATAAAAAATGTTTTTTTTTTTTATTTATGTAAAGCATAGGTGTTTTATAAACAATTCTCTAACCGTTTAATTCTAAGAAAAGAGGTCTCTTGTTGAGTACAGTCTAGGTCTCCGTAATGCAGCTTGTACAATATTTTTCTGAATTACAAAATTCTTCCTGAAATGTGAATTCATAGGTCCATCCTAAGCCCATATTGCAAGACTGATTGAGTATAAGCGAAGTAGATCAGCCTGCAAATATTTGTATATTTTAAATATTCATATTTTTTTAAATATAGTTTATGGAATTTGAAAATGAAATAAGTTATTTCAGCCTTTGACACAATCCTGTTATTGTCAAATCTCTGTTTCTTTTTTTGCTTAATGTATCAGAGAAGGCCCCAAACAATATTTCTCTATTTTCTAAAATTGCTTTTAGCACTGTTGTTTTGCCCTCGCGTTTTTTTCGAATAATACTGACCTAACCAAAATTCAGGAATAGACCTAACCTATATTAAGAATAGATTTCGATTACAAATCGGGGAGAGAAAGAAGAAGAAGAAGATTACAACATTTTCTTGTAACAGATGATCTAAAAAGTAACAAGTAAACGCTTGTACTAGTGAAATTGTAACTTGTGACTTTTGAGAAACGCCTGTACTTGTGAAATTGTACTTACAAGTGCGATAGTAGGTGAACTTGTTACTTTGTAACTTGTGACTTTCGTGAAACGGGCCCCAGGTGTTTAATGAAAAATGTCATACTGCCATTTATGGAATAACAATATTTATTTGAATAATTTCAGTACAGAGTAGATTAATTTCAACAAAGTTAATTTACGATATAAGAAAGAGGTAGCTAACTCTTTCTAGAAGCAACATTTTTCAAGCTATTGCGCCCTCTCTTTGGGCTCATATTCATATTATCTCTCTCATATACTCTCTTTGGCATACACATTAACAAATTCCACCAATCAAATTGATTTTAATCACTTACAAATTATTTTTATCAATTTATTCACAGTATCATTACAACAAATTCTTTTAGATTGAAAAGAAATTGTGTACAAACCACATTAGCCTTACCACATTATTGAAATTCAGTTAAATTTGATTATTAATATCACTATTAATGAAAAGTTTAGAATTTAATAGGTTTAAATATTTTCTAACAGCTTCTAAACGTATAACTAGCTTCTACGTATTCCAAACTTGAGTATAGAACCTCAATGCTAGTGTTTTTGTAATTTCAATGTAACTGTTTAGATAATAAGCATGTATAATAATTGAAAAATAGAGGAAAAATATTTTTTAAATGATAATGATATGTGACATATGATCATAATTGAAAAATGGAGGAAACATTTAACAATTTTATACTTATGTATTTATTTTTTTATTGTGACAAATTTACAAGGAATGTGAAGGTGCAACAGACTCAAGCGCAAAACTGCTCCCTTCACAAATGTTGAATAAGTTACATTGTCCAAAAACATTGAGGTTAACACAGACTGAGGCCCGTATTTATGAACGTGACTTACGTTGATCTAAGCAGGAGTTATCCAAGACCGAGTTGGAAAGGCTCTATTACATTGAACATGGTCACAAGCTAACCTAAAATTGTGTCGTATTATCAGGCACTAATAAACACAAAATAACATGCATGAAAAGATAAAGATACTGCACTGCATGTAAATTTACAGTTACTGTTACATAATAATTACCATGCCAACATTTTTCAAATAATTATTTCCTGTTTCCCGAATTTGAATAATGAGCATTCAACAGTGTATTGAACGCTATCTGCCAGCAGACCTAAGAACTTCATCCATTCTATTTCCTAGAAAGAGAATTCTATTCTCGTACCAAAAAAATGTAAGGTTAGAACTATAAAATAAGTAGAAATAATTTCAAAAAGTCAAATATACAGTGAATTACATTGCAATGGTGCAAACATTGAATATGATGATTTTATTTTATTATTATGAGCCGATGCTATACTTCTTCTTCTTCTTCTTCTTTTCCCTGCGCCTATATCCCATTTCTGTTGGGGTCGGCCCTCCTAGTCCTCCTTCGCCATTCCAAACGTTGCTGGGTCGATGCTATACTAAAAAATGAAATCAAAATATGATGCAACACAACAATCTAAGAACGGCTTCAAGACAGCTCTCTACCTAGCTTGGCTAAGAACGGATTTGAGACTCGAATTATAAGCACGTCTTGGCTTTCAAGTTAAGAAGATGTTTAAGAAAGGTTCATGAATACGAACTTTATTCTAAGCTTTACTTATACTAGGTGAGTTTACTAGCTGAAAAGTGAGGTTATAAGCCGACCCAGTTGTCCCTGCAACATTTACGTAGTGGAAATTCTTATATTAGTGTAAATTAGAGTTGTTTAATGTAAATTATTAATGTTAAATTATTTAACAGGAGTCAGATCTTTGTTGTGAGAGCTGGATTGGCTTTTAGCTTTACAGCTGCTCGCTGGCTTTAACCTGTTAGTGTAAGTAAACCTTATTGCCGCTAAGTCTGACTTATCCGATCTGACTTAAGTCGATCTTTGATAAGTCACGTTCATAAATACGGGCCTAAAAATTCAAGATTTGCTAAAAACCTTCAGTCTAAAAATAACAAAATGAATCTTCTCACTCAACCACTATTCATTTAAAAGTTCACTTGAAATGAAACACTAAAAACAGTTGAAAATAGTTTATAATTTTAAATTTTCATAAAAACTTTTGAGCCGAAAAATGTTATCTTGTTGCTATGGAGATGTTTTTTGGTTACAATGATATACATATAATGATTTAAAAAAAAGAAATAGAGCTTTAAATACTAGTAGTAATACAACCCCAATCAGTGACCCAATTATGCGAATAGTAAACAACCAGTTTGAACCCTCCGCAAACATTATTGATACAGCACAGAAATAATGAGATAATTTCCTTCTACATTG
This sequence comes from Conomelus anceps, assembly GCA_948455865.1. NCBI lineage: Eukaryota > Metazoa > Arthropoda > Insecta > Hemiptera > Delphacidae > Conomelus > Conomelus anceps. Next base: position 14,382,426 of record OX418221.1, read on the forward strand.
AAATTGTCTGGAGATCAATGAACACATTATTCAAGTGCGTGTTACAGGCTACATTTTCTAATTTCCGCTGCTATTGAGCGTAGTCTCAGTTCCCTCGTCCTCTGATAACCTAAATCTTTGTGTAAGTGAGCGTGCGTGCGTGTATACTACAAAGAGAGAGCGTGAGAGACAAAGAGGCCCGAAGAGAGATTGATAATGAGAGTGGGTAATAGTAATTCCGGCAAATATTCCAGACACATATACACACACAAATACAACTGGTGAAATAGGGTTGTAGGGGAAGCTTCACCCCCTTCCCACCCTATCGTATCCCAATAATCATGACCCTTTTCAGAGTCTCGTTGTTAACAGAGGAATTTTCATTTCCTTCACTGCCAGCCTCTCTGCAAACACCCCCAGTCGCTCGGAGCTGACTCACACCATTTTTCCTCAAACGCAAACACATACGAAGCCACTTCACACAAATCTGATAAATCATTCATTCTACGTTTGAGGATAAGGACTCTGTTACTCACCCATGAAATTCGCCAAATGAGATGAAATTTGTCGTGTTAAGTCAAAACAAAAATACTCTGAATGTACTACAAAACGCTACAACTTCTCATATACTATCAAATACAACTTCTCATATACCATCAAATACAACTTCTCATATACCATCAAACTCAGTAGAAATCTACTGAACCATGAAAATATTCTGGCTTTGTAGTGGTGAAGGTTTGGTGAAGGTTTGTTTGAGATTGATAATGGTATAACAACCGAAACTAGTATCTCACTATTTTTAATAAATGTGGTTGTGACAACTTCGTCTTAATATTCATTAAAATATTCTGAACAACAAAAATCTTTCTAGTACAAGAAATACCAATGTAATAGTACGTGGTGCAATAATTATTAAAGGATCAAACTTGATAAAAATCAACTAATTCATGAAAATATTCTGGACAACAAAAAACAAAAAATTATTCTGTACTAGAAGAAATAATATCGGAGATTTAGCTTCAAATTGAAGATATTTTAATGACATATTTCAATAGAAAATTTAGTTTTCCGTGTTTAAAAAAATTGATATCACATTAATTGATAGTTTATAAAATGAAATATTTCACTCACAAAATAATAATTTTGGAGAAAGGGCATGAAATGGCCTACGCAAATTGAATCAAGGGTTAGGTATGATGTTTGTATTTAATTTTGGGATGGCGAGTACATCGATTGAGTACGTCGAGTATTTTCCTCTGTGGGAGCGTGAGGTCACTTATTCACAGAACTACTGATATTTAGATTAAATTAGATATTTCAGATTAGATATTATATTTGGATATATCCTAAAACATCAATCACTGCTCTCTGGATGCAATGAGCGGCGGAATGACTTCAAAAAATGCCCGTAGGTTTAGAGGGTGTAAAAAAAGTAGAAATGTTTTGGGGGTGTGAATACGTACGTTAAAAAACATTTTCTGAAAAATCTTAGGCCCTGATGTTGACTGTGTCGGTGCCCTGACCGTAACGTGTCCGCCCATGCGCATGCATCCATCGAAGAGTAGCAAGCCTATCGACCGTAAGCAACAACGGACTTCCTTAGATGCAAACTTTGGCCATTTATCGTCACTGTTCTGCAAAATTGGCGCCCCCCTTTCCCACGAAACCCCCCCCCCCCCCCAACCAACAAAATACTATGAGTCATTCCCATGGCAAAGTGTGGCCCCCTTAACCCCGCCATCAACAAACACAACCCATTGAACCTTCGGGCAAGCTCTCAATAGTCCTATCACCGGAACATAGAAAGTTACAACACATGAATTATGTGATTCAGCAGATTAGTTATCATTTTAGTCTGGAAATTTTAATGATTATTACAGTATTAGCAATACGGTCAAATAAAACCCTCAACCTTACTCACGGATTTTTTTCAGGATGAACCCCACACATAAGTCTGAGACCTGAGCGTGGGTAATGAATTGGATGATGGTGATTGATGAGATGGACCTACAGTTTTAGGTGGGTTCCGAACCACCGGGAAGTGATTTTTACAGCAGAGAAAGTTGAAGTTGTAGTTTTTTATATGTTTTTTTTCGGAGGATGAAGCCCACATAGGCCTGAATCCTGTGCGTGAGTATTGAATTGAATTGAATTGAAAAAATCTTTATTCTTCTAACATGTACAAATACACGTGAATAGTGTCAAATCTCAAAAGTTATGTAAAACTAGTAGGTACAATCAAAAGTCAATTAAATTAATGATTCATATCTTCAAACTCCTGTAAAGAATACAGAGATAAGGCTACCAAATATTCCTTCAATTTTTTTCCAATTTTTTTAATATCTTCCAATATTTGCAAATCGTTTGGCAACTTTGTAAAAAATTTCCTTCCCCTGTAAATTGTTTTCTTCTCAAAAAGGTCTAACCTATGTCTCTCAGAAATTCGGCCATAACGGGTATTGTAATTGTGAGTCTGATTTCTTAATTCTGAATTGGGCTGCTTCTTAAAAAACATGATGACATCGAATATGTATTGTCCGTAAATTGTCAAAATTCCAAGTTGAGAGAAAGGCAATCTTGCTGAGTTGGATCTTCCAAGCTTAAGCATTATTCTAATTGCTCGCTTCTGCTGCTTAAGAATTTTATCCAAATTTGTTTTGCTTGTACTGCCATACATACAAAGACCAGTAATGAATTAGATGATGTTGATTGATGAGTTTGATACAGTTCTACAGTTTTAGGTGGGTTCCGAACTACCGGGAAGTGATTTTACAGCAGAGAACAGTCTTTTTTGCTGACCAATCCTTACAAAGAGCGCCTAGGAGTTTCGTAGCTTATCACTGATTGAACAGATACCTGCTACGGCACTCGGCTATCACTTCTCTATAATGATCTACGAGCTCTACTAAGGCTATTTTTAAAGATGGCCGCCAATCTAGACTTCGTTGTAGATTAAAGACGTAAATTGGCATTAATAATGTGATCAATACGACAGCTGAATCTTGATGTTTTCAAAAATCATTCTGATTTTAGTCGTTCTTGCCGTCGTCTTCTTTCAAGGATTAGGCAATAATACATGTTCCGACTTCAAACATTTTCCCATCTTTTTCTTGGCCTGCCGATACTTCTTTTACCTTCTGGCTAGTAAGAGATGACTGCTCTGGGAATTCTACCGATCTCCATTCTCTCAAGTTGTTCTCTCCAGTGTTGACGATTCTCTTCAACTCTCTGAAGTATGGAGAATATATTGAGCTCTCTGCGTATTTCTACATTATAAAGTCTGTCCTCCCTGGAGTATCCCTCCACTGATCTTGAGAATCTCATCTCCGCTGCTTGCAACCGGCTCCATTCCTTCTTCTTTGGTATCCAGGTTTCTGAGCCATACAAAAGTAAAGGGTCGGCCATAACTTTATAAAATTTAAGCTTTATTTCTTTTCGAACTTTATTTCTTAAAGTTCTATTGATGGTTCCACATATGGCCTGAAATTTATTAATCTCCATATTCAAGTCTTGATTTTCCTCGTATGTGATCGCATCCAAAATACTTGAAATGAGATACCTTTGATTTAGTTTGTGATCTATTTGATCATTGCGATCTGTTTAGTTTGAATTTGCGGTGAAATAAACGTAAATGGCATCAGATCCCAAGCCTTGCTCGCTTTCATTTCCGGTTAGACTTTTCTAACATTGGCGGTAAACGTTATGCTGCCTCAACTTTCTTATACCTCCATGGTTTCAAATTTCAAGTTTTTATTAGGCCAGTTGAACATGAAAGTTACATTAAGCCAAGTCACAATTCATAATGAAAATATACAATAAACAGTCACAACATTAACAATACATATTACAGTCAGTATCAATAACAACAGATAGGCTACCTGAAATTAGTGGGAAGGAAAAGTTACAATTTTTACATCACATAATTAAGTTGGTCTTCTGTATTTGGGGATAGTGTTAAAAAGACAAAATATTCTTAATTAGATCATATGGACCATTGTGCTGTGATCAGCAGCTATAAATTCCTCTACTGAATAAAATGGATTCACAGTTAGCCAGTACCTAAGTACATGAAGAAATCGTTTTTTAGGCAATGCTCTAATTTGAGTTGGTAGTAAGTTGAAGAATTTGTAGGCTATTATAGGGTAGCTGGACTTTGACTTTTCTAGTCTGCATCTTGGAATATGAATACTCTTCATGGTTGAAATATACTAGAGAAAAGAAGGAATTTCTCATGATTGGATTGAATTAGCCTAATCGAAATTTGTGCTTTTTTCACAAATTTTGAGTTTTGGACTCTGGTCAGTTGCATCTTTGCATTTATTACTACTACTGTTTATAACAATAAATAAATTTACACTTTTTAATAATACTGGATAAGTTTTATTTTTGCATCTTAATCTACTTTTCTTTTTTAGTTATATTTTTTCAAGTTAGTTCGAAGTTACTGACAATTCCATCAGCTATTAAATACTGTTGTCAATATCCGCCATTGCGGAAGTCTTCAGTATAAACTGATAGCAATTAAAGGAATTCGAAATTAATAAATTCTGTTTATATTTTTTGATAAAATCTCAATTTTAAACAATTCATGAAACAAATCGCATAGTAGTAATTTAACAGCAATTTAAATTTTTCCCAAGCCGAAAATTCTCTCTACTATTGAATTAAAAACATTTAAAAATAGAAAGTTTAAAAACTTCCTAGTTTAATCTGTCATAACTGCTGTTTTTGAAGCTTCCCCAGTAATTCGACTTTAATTTGAAAGTTGAATGTGACAATTGATCCAATTATTAAAAAGCGGAAGTCCTACTAATTGTTCAGCGCCCTTTCTACACTTTACTCTTAATTCTTTCGTAATTGGCGTTTGTTTCTCGAAATTATTAATTACGCGCGTTTATTGCGTGAGAAATGCTTTTTTTCTTCAATTACTAAATTGGTAAATTAGACTCAATTTGACAAATTTTCGGGAAGTGAGTTTTACACACTGGTATGCCACTTAGTTGAGGCTTCTGGGTCATATCACTTTCCTTTACAAATTCAAAGCATATGTTACTTAGGCTTCAAACACTTTGGTATCACGAATTTGTGACTGAAGCTTTGTTGCAGTTATAAACGTACGCCTCCTTGAATTTAAAAATTTGTGGTTATTTCGTTTCAACAAACTTTTGGTTCATTCGCTTAATTAAGGCGCTTCATTTCCATGAATTTGTGTATTATTGCTGCAATAAATGTTTCAGTTCCTGGGAACCTTACCGGTGACCGGTATATATTACTCATGGCGTCTCATTGGTCTATTCAAATGTTGTGGCTTATGCGTTAATAAACGCACTTTGTTGCCATAAATATGTGGCTTATTGTTGTAATAAATGTTTGAGTTCCTGGGAACCCTACGGGAAAATGTTGCTGGTGGAGTCTTAATTAGTCTACTACAATTTTTCAAGTCTATAAATTTGAATAGACCAATCAGACACCACCAGCACCATTAACCGGTTACCGGTAAAATTCCCATGAACTCAACCATTCTACTCCATTCCACGTTCATTTGAAAAAAATATGGCTTATGGCACTAACAATTAGTGAATGTTCTAAACTCCATTTCAACGAGAAATATCAGATCAATTTACAAAAATTGTGTATTTGATAGTGAAGTACTCAATAATGAAACGATTAATGAAATATTTTTATTTATTACATTTGTTACAAAACATCATTTTTGGGGAATTTCCCATCTGACAGGTGACTTGTCAACCTAACTTAACATTACATTTCGTCAATAACTTTATATTAGGCTATATAATAGATCGCTTAGTAGTAATTTAACATTTTTCAAGCTTGGCATTCTCTCCATTATTGAATTAAAAATTGAAAGGCAATTCTCATTATAAGGGTGTAACAGGCTGTTTCAATCGAGGATGAGAAATACTAAACGAGAAAAAAGCAAGAAAAAGATTAAGACTGCAATGAGAGAGCTTTGGAAAAGATTTCTTCCATTCCTTATACGGCGACTGAGCTGGGCTCCATTCAATCCTCTTATCTGCTATCATCCTTTTCTATGGCGAGTAGCATCTTTTCGATTGCTCTAAACTTCTGCTGCGGAGTCATATCAACTCTATTTCAAATATAGTAGCTGATATCGATATTGCGTGTGATCGGTCATATTTCCAGCTACTTCAGTCGTTATTTTGATATTATGTGAAATCTTTTTTTTAATATTTTGTGAAATCTTTTTTCAAAATATTTTGTGAAATCTTTTTTAGAAATATTTTGTGAATCCTTTTTAAAAATATTTTGTGAAATCAATTTTAAAAAATATTTTGTAAAATCTTTTTTTTTTTAATATTTTGTAAATCTTTTTTAAAATATTTTGTGGAATCCTTTTTTTTTAAATATTTTGTGAAATCTTTTTTAGAAATATTTTGTGATATCCTTTTTAAGAAATATTTTGTGAAATCTTTTTTTTTAAATATTTTGTGAAATCCTTTTTTTAAATATTTTGTGAAATCTTTTTAAAATATTTTTCGTTTAATTTTTTGTTGTAACCTAGATATACTAGATGCGTTTATTTTTTGGCTATTATTATTTTTTAGTTCACTTTTTTTTTAAATATTTCCTAAACGTTCCTAAAATAATTTGAATTACAATTGTACAATGTTGATTTTGTGGTAATTTTTCTCGTATTACGTTGCAGAACGAAAAATTATTTATTTATTTATTTATTTATTCATTGTGTCAAATTTACAACGAGTGTGAAGGTGCAACAGACTCAAGTCCAAAGCTGCTCCCTTCACAAATTTTGAATATAAATGTTACATTGTCCAAAACATTGAGGTTAACACAAACTAAAAATTTAAGATATGCTGAAAACCTTCACTCGAAAAATAATGAAATTAATCTTCTCCCTTGACCACCATTAATTTATAAGTTGACTTGAAACGAAACACTAAAACATTTAAAAATAGTTAATAATATTAAATTTTTATAAAAACTTTTGAGCCGAAAAATATTATGTTTAGTTATTATTCCGAAAGGAATCAATTTAAAGATAGAACCAATTCATCATCGATTTATGGGCTTAACTTGTTTTTTATGTATAGACTAATAAGGTAACCCCAATATATTTTTTTACATGCCTTATATTTCTGCATCACAGTACACTAGTACACTACCAATACCAATCTTATCCCTATCGAACTTGTTTTTGTCAATTAAATTTGTTTTATCAATTTTTTCACTTGAAATTTATTGAATCAAGTTTATTTTGCTGTGTTTTTTTGGTGTTGAATTCATTTCACTTTTTTATTCATTTAATTATTATTATTATTATTATTAAGAATAACAATTATTAAATTGAAAATATTAATAATTATTTATCTATCACTGTAATTAAGGTTACCGTGTGTATTATTATTTATTGTATGCTATTGTTTTGCAGAAATAAAGTATTTATTATTATTAAATATAGTATTTATTTATTATTATTCTATTCTATTTATCACCATCCCACTAGCCTATTGCAACAAATTAAATTAACAAATTAAATTAGTAGCAACATTTTTGGCTTGAAGGAAAACAATCGCATTGCCTATTTATAACGGTGCTATTAAAGGTGCGTCAAGACTGCGAACGCGAACTTCGTCGCGAGCACGCTCCGTTGCACATAAACGTATCATCGTCAACGTATCTTCGATACGATGCATTGCATCATCGATACGTTGCATCGTATCATCGATAAGTTGCATCGTATCATCGATACGTTGCATCGTATCATCGATACGTTGCATCGTATCATCGATACGTTGCATCGTATCATCGATACGTTGCATCGTATCATCG